>JAKOGI010000222.1:50000-535000 GCA_029747015.1 Carnegiea gigantea
ATCTATAATGAATATCTTCTAATAAAGGTAACTCAAAAATATCAAAATAAATCATTCTCTTTAGAAAGCTATAGATATATTGTCTAGGCGTATTCCATCAAATTTCAGACCAGACTGAGGACCGGCTTGAACCGGACTAGATCGGACTGAACCGAATGAATTCGGTCCGGTCCATGGTCCATAATTTTTTTTATTCGGTCTTCGGTCCGGTCCGGTCCACTGGTCCGGACCGATGACTTAATAAAAAAATTTTGAAAACTGACTTTTTAGTTGTTCAATTTCAATTTTCTTTTACAACTTACAATTTTTCAAATGTTCAAGAATATTGATTTGTTTTTCATGTTGAAAATATATTGAAATGGTTCATATTGAAACAAATATAAGATGTTCAAATCGTGAAATTTGCTGCACGACAATTCGGTCCGGCCCAACCCAGTCCATTTTCTACGATCCGGTCTCGATCCGGTCCACGGTTCATAACTTCTCTCATATTCAATCCTCGATCCAACCTGATCTGGTCCGGTCCGATTTTAGACCGATGAACACCCCTAATACTGTCGACCGATTATAAACTTGTATCATTATTCTTGCCACAAACCGCACTCTTCAACATTAACGCAACTTTTCCAAATGCCGGTGAGCCATAATATAACTTCATGAAGTAGATATCTAACTAACGTGACATATTGCATTTGAAAGGAAGATCTTCATAATAGAATCACCTGAAATTTCATTGTTGAATAATTCATTTATTAAAAAAGTGGATCTAATACGGTAATAGCTAAATCATTCTCCGCAAGAAACCACTCTCTAAATTTTCAAACGTATGATACATCGCACAAAGAAGATGACCCCAACTTACTGTAGAGGTGAGAACAACATAATTCACACTAACGATGAGAAAAATGACAATCTAACTCTTACAAAACAGAGAGAAAATTTATTAACAATAAACAAAAATCTAGCAAATATTTTATAACTGAATAAAATTTTGAGAATAGGGAAGATTAGGGCTAATCACTAGTAAATATGATTGACGGTTGCCCCTTATTGAAAATTATATGGTTTTCAATTGCCTAGCTTTTTTTTTTTGTAGATTTACGATCATTTATTTAATTTATTAATTGAGTTAGTCAAATTTATGTAAAACCATTTCGCAGTAACTTATCATATGGCGAATTATATATTTATTAACCGCTATGTCAAATTATAAAGACAAATGTTTCTCACCAAAATAATTTTTCGATAAATCACCAAAAGACACCAGCTCATCCTGTACAAGAATAGTGACAAAACTAAATGGAGGACAATGCTAGCAACAACAAGAGTGGTAACATCAACAATAGTAGTTGTAACAAAAACGAAGACGATGACAATAATTTAGGGGGAAAAAGACGCTCGTGTCCATTATTATTCATGACCATCTTATTGTAGCGGCCATTTGAAATTTAATTAATAGCAAATTTTTCATTAACGAAAAAAAATAATTGCAGCAAATAATTCCATCATTTTTCATTAAAAAAATAATAATTGCAGTAAATAATTCCACCAGCGTAACCACTAGGGATGGCGATGAGGCGGGTTGAGGACGGACATATTCCCCATCCCTGTCCCCGCTAAGATCCCTGCCCCGTTTCCCGTCGCGCGGGAAAAATTTCCCCCCGTCCCTATCCCCAGCGAGGATCTAATCCCCGACGGAGCCCTAACGGAGATTTTTCCCTGCCATTTTCCCTTTCTTTGTGATAACTATATTACAATTCTTGAATGAAAGTCTAATTTGCCATTCCTAAACCCTAGTCTAATTAATTGTACAATAAGCTATTGTAGGTTTCATGCAATATAAATCTAACAAACTTCATTAAGGTTTACAATCTAACCTAAATTAAAGTTTAACAAGTTCATAAAGTATAAGTCTAACAATGTACAAATTACACATAACACGTTCATACAATTTAGGGTTTTTTCAACTTAATTTACCGATATAACCTTAGTATGATGTTCACAAATAGATGACTCATATATGATTTGAAATTAATATGCAAGGACAAGGGTGGAGATTTTTCCCCAATCGAGGACGGGAAAATGGGGATATTTCATTGAGTAGGGAAGCGGGGACGAGGACAGGGGTAAATTCTTGCCCTGTCTGGCTATCCCTGTCCCTATCCCTGCTCGAGAATTTATTTCTATCCCCATTCCTATTAGGGATCGGGAATTCTGCCAAATGTGCGGCGGGGCCCCGATCACATGGATACATGTACCATTTTCATTTTCATTTAATAAATAAGAATAATAACAAAAATAATAGCATCATCCAAATTCGATTTAAATGGAGTTTATATTTAAACAGGTCTTCCAAAGAAAATAAATATACCTATCACATGAATTCACATACGATTTTTATTTAAAAAAGACAATAATTAAAATAAGATAATTGATTACGTACATCTAATATTTATGTGTATATACTCCCACATCTAATTTAGATTTTTTAAAATGTATTTGTTATATATTCACTGTTTAATATATAATTGATAACATATGCATACAATAATATATAATGTAAGTTGTACTGAAACAGTGTCATCATTATAAATGCATATCTGATTATTATGAATTCATACCAATCACATTGGTTCGCTTCGCGATGAATTGAAGTGATCATTTTTTATTGGTCCAAAGTCCAAAACCATTAATGTGAATTACGACTTAGCAAAATGTGTTAGTATTTGAAAAAAAAAATAAATTATTCAGGCAATCTTTAGAGGTTATTACTTATTAACTTTAGTTATTCATATACTAACTATTTACTATTAGTTGTTTATATAACTTTTTGTAATAGTCGTTTTTGTTACAACAATTCGTTTTATGTAAGATGATCTCAGTTGTCACATTATCTCATAACTATTTACTTTATTATTAATTGTGTGTCACGTTACCCTCTTTCACAATAAATCAGTATGAGACGTACTTACATTAGAATTTGTGTGGTTAAAGTGTTTCATGAATCAGGTATTTTTAAAAAAGACGTGTGGAAAATTCAAAAAACTAATCTCAAAAGGCCATTAGTTTGAACTTTTTGAGGGTTTAGCTATTTAGATCAAAAAATTCATTTTAAACCTCTTTTGTCAAACACTGATTAGTTAACAGTTCAATAGGTCAAACAGTTAATTTTATTAGCAAAAAAATTCAAAAAAAGTATAAAACTACTTAATTAGACCAACCTATGTTGCTAAACATTTGAAAACTATAACCAAATTAAACACTTTCATTTGTGGAGTAATCTGGATTCCGCACGTATAATCCAAACGGCTACTTTCTTGACACTTACCTCTGCAAATGCTGTTGAGGCCAACACGAGTACTCACTGGCATCCCTCATTCATCCATGATTCCAAAAGCGCCAAAAGTTAGATTATAACTCCAACTATATAAATTTATTTGGTTCTTAAATTTCAAGTCATACTTTTAAATAGAGAGTGTCTTTTTTTTAAAAAAAAAAATTAGTTTCAATTAAATAAATTTAAATAAACTAAGTTTTGCAAAAAATAAGTCACATAAAACAAAATTGTTAAAAATTAGTTCAGATAAATTTAAGTGCACAAATCCAAAAAAAAATGTGCCTGATTTGCAGAAACAACATGTAAATTGTCTCCTTTAATTTAATAACTGTATTTATTTTTTATCATATAAAATGATTGATTCCACAGTAGCATCATGACTTATGTACGTGCCACTAATAGTTTAAACTGCACATAATAATTTCTCACCAACCTTGGCCTTTTGGAGATCAGTGATAAAAGCAAGATCCTAAGCCAGGAAGAATTGCACAGGGTCCCATAATCAATCAATCATGGCAACTGCATCTTTTCTCGCTGCTGCTGCAAGAAGGTGAGCTTCTAATTAACCCCACTTCAATGAACGGTTCAATGCTCAAAAGTATGTCTTGTAGGTTCTACTGAAGATCTCAGACTCTTACAAACTGTAGAAAATTAGTGGCTAATCTGCATTATTGTATGCTTTATTTTAAGTCATTGTTTGAGGGGCTCCCCTTGATAATATCGATTTTCAAGCTGTTTGCTTAATTCATGACATGCAGTTTGATGAGCATTAGTACTGCTGTTCACAGAGGGATTAAGAAAAGTAGATTGGGTTTTCTAGGATCTGAGATCTTTAGGTATACACAATCTTACTTTATGAGAAACATATTAAGAAATTGTTTTCGATGTATACACAGGAAAGAAAGTTAGATTTGAAGTCACACTCTAGGCTTTTGTATTTTTGATACATAACTTTCGAGTATGAAGGTATACAGATCGTACCATAGTTTCGACTCGTGAATCTCTAGATCTAAGATTATAGTGTTCCTCTCTCTCACCTCTTTTATTTGTTAAATTTTTTTTAAATCCCCCCCCCCCCCCCCCCCCCCAAAAAAATCCCCTTTATTTCTCCTAGATCTATAGACCCAAGTCTTCTATGGTATAATGACCAGTGTTAAATTTTATGTATCTTTCAGGCTTGAAGGCAAGGTGGCCTTAATCACCGGTGCTGCTAGCGGTATAGGTGAGTGTACCGCTAAGCTGTTTGCCAAACACGGAGCTAAACTCATACTCGCCGATATCCAGGATGATTTGGGTCATGCTCTTGCCAAAGACTTGGACGGGACAACCTCAGCATCGTTTCTTCATTGCGATGTCACCACTGAAACAGATATCAAAGAGGCTGTAGACTTTGCCATGTCCAAACATGGAAAGCTCGATATCATGTTCAACAATGCAGGCATTGTTGGGTCTCCTGTCACAAAAATCTTGGACACTGAGAAAGACCAGTTTGAGAAGGTCCTTAGCACAAACGTAATTGGTCCATTGTTGGGCATGAAGCATGCTGCTCGAGCAATGATCCCAACTGGTCAAGGGACCATTATTAACACCGCGAGTGTGGCTTCTGTTGTTGCTGCACTAGTAGGCTACCCCTACACATCCTCAAAGTTCGCGGTGGTTGGGCTCACCAAGAACGCGGCTGTGGAGCTAGGCCGACATGGGATCAGGGTGAATTGCATCTCCCCCTACTACACCCCAACCCCGCTTACAAAGAGGCTCTTGGACATGACGGATGATGAAGAGTTTCGTAAGTTGTACTCGAACCTCAAAGGGTCCATGTGCACAAGAGATGTAGTTGCAGAAGCCGTGCTTTATTTGGGAAGTGATGATTCCAAGTATGTTAGTGGGCATAATCTAGTGATTGATGGAGGCTTTTCAGCTATGAATGCAGGGTTTTGCATATATGACTAATCGTCGTATATATTGTTGCCCTGCAAAAGCGAGATTTACATTAAAAGTCATAGTAGTTGTTGTTGATTATATTTATTGTTCCATAGTCGAGTAATTTTGTTATGTGATCCACTCAAGTGGTGGAATGAATAAAACGTTATGAAAATCATGTGCATGCATCTGTTGCTTTTCGTCATTAATAAAATATTGCTGTAGTGGTACAATAATAACTTAAAGCTAATGAATTTTTGTACTGATTCAATAAAAAACAAAGTGAATGCTCCAAAACTCTATCCATCAAGCGATTATCAAGCTGTGTCCGTCCAATAATATTGATGTATATATAATCTTGGCATTGGTATACAAATGATGCCGTCACTTGGCTATAGGGGTGCGCAATGAATCGGATCGGGTTGGGTTAGAGTTGGCTCACATACGAAGAGGACTGGGTCGGGTCATGGGTCATGACCCGTTAACGAGTTGAGTTTGATCGAACCTTTTACGTAAATAATTGGGTCAGGGTCGACATGAGGCGGCCCCCCTTTAGCCCACTTTAAAATGGAACGAACATGCACAAAAAAACTATATATAATAATTATTGTTATGTATAAAGTATTAGTAATAAATTTAACTAATTGCAGCATGTAAATTAGTGTGACAAATAGGTTGAAAAAGTAATGGTCACTAGATGAGTCGTTAATGGGACGACCCGTTAATATGCTTTTAATGAGCCCGACCCATTATTAACCCAACTGCTTATTGACCACACTTTAAACAGGCCAATTCACTTGACCCAATAAATACCCGAACCGTTGCCCACCACTACTTGGCCGCTAATTTCTACCCCCGCCTTTGGGTGAAGGACAAACGGACTTGGTTACAGGAAGACAACAGAATTACTAAAGAGCCTTACACATTCCTGGAAAAGCAAGTGATAAGCGTTTTCAAATGTAAACCATATTCCTCCTATTCTGTCTCCTAGGAAAGCAAACACTGCCCGTCACTGTCTATAACACTGCCATCATGAGTCACATCTGTTGATGAAAAGCTCTAATTTTCTTGGCTTTTAACACCTTAATTAGTCCAATAGAAGATTTTTCAAGTAATTTTATCTTTTTCTTCGGTAACTTTTTTCTCTATTATGTGACGTTAGAATTATCTTTTTATGTCGGGTTTGGTCTCCTCACTTTGATGTGAGTCTTCTTTGCCGCTTGATGGATTGATTTTAAGATTATAATCCTTCCTCCAATTATAACGAATCTCAGCTGAATAGACTTTAAGGATGAAGTGACGGATGAGTAGGAGTTGTATTTTTTTATGAACTTTGTATTTTATAAACTCTTTGGGGGCCAAAGTCATAATTGTCGATGTCCAAGCTGACTCGGGTGGGGAATGAACGTGTGGAACTTAAGCTCCGCCACCGAAACCTGCTCCACTGGCTGCCGCTGCTCTTCATTGACTAATTTTCCACCCTCAATTCCCATAAAAGCTGACTAGGACTTTTTGGTCATTTTGATTTTTTTAATCACTAACCCAACCAATAGTAAACAGCGAATAGACTAGACAGCAGTACAGCATGGTCCACCTGTGTCAATCAACTTGATAACGTAATGGACTGTCCATAAAACGAGGGTATACATGAGGACAAATCTTGCCATTGCCCAAATTAAAGTAGGCAAAAAGCTTTGGCTCAGTTGATTGAGATTTGAGAGAAGAGGAGTTCCCGAGGGCTTCAACAAATCTATCGATGGCAATTTCTTTGCTGTCCGCTGCTGCTAGAAGGTTATGTTATGTACCGTGCTTTCATCTTCCTTCCATTTTCTATTGTTTGGTGCCTTTCTTAATATAGAGATAACAAACCTATCGATAGCAGGCAGCGATACTTACAGAGGTGATAATTAACACTTAAAATTTTGGATCCATCATTGATGAAGACATAGATTATAGTTTTTGAATTTTCATGAGCCTAAAAATTGTCAAGAATGACAAGCTTGAGGTGATAATTAAATTAAGTGGCGTCTTGGTTGATGTTAGGTTGGAAGGTAAGGTGGCGGTGATCACCGGCGGGGCTAGCGGCATAGGTGAGTGTACTGCTAGGCTATTCGCCAAACACGGTGCCAAAGTCATCATCGCGGATATCCAAGACGACTTGGGCCACGCCGTGTCCAAAGACATGGAACCCTTCGCATCCTTTGTCCACTGCAATGTAACCGATGAGGAGGACGTCAAAGGTGTTGTGGACTTTGCCATGTCTAAGTATGGAAAGCTCGACATCATGTTTAACAATGCAGGTAACCCGGGCACCCCTACCCCTAGTATCCTAGACAATGACAAGGCCCAATTTGAGGATGTCATCCGAGTCAACCTCATAGGCCCCTTTTTGGGCACCAAGCATGCTGCTCGAGTCATGATCCCAGCCCAGCGAGGTAGCATAATCACCACAGCAAGCGTTTGCTCAATCTTAGGTGGGGCGATGACACACGCCTACACGGCCTCCAAGCATGGGGTGGTGGGGCTCACGAGGAACGCGACTGTGGAGCTAGGGCAACATGGGATCCGAGTGAATTGCATTTCACCGTATGTGATCCCTACGCCAATGGCGAAGAAGACGTTGAAAATAGACAAGGATGAGGACTTTGATGCCAAGTTCTTTTCGAATCTTAAAGGGTCAGTGGCTAGGACAGAAGATGTAGCTCAAGCTGCGCTTTATTTCGGAAGTGATGAGTCTAGATATGTTAGTGGGCATAATTTGGTGATTGATGGTGGCTTCTCTGTTATGAATGCCGGGCTTAGCTTCTATTGAGGAAGGTGGCCCATGATCTATGGGCATAGATTTTTTTTTGTGAACTATCTCATATTTTACGTCTATGTAATGCTAGTAGAATTGTTGTTGCCTTGTTGGTGGATACAAGTGATTCATGGTTCTCGTGATGCACGAGTTCATTTGTGTCATTCTATGTGTTTTTTGCGAAGTTGAACCCTATGGTTTCTAGGTTAAGTGAAAGTTTCTTCGTCAGATTGATGGCGCTGAAATTAGATTGAGTTGTTTGATTGATCAATTTACTCACTCGGCTCTGCAGATTCTATCTTCATATTAATGTTTACTTTTGTTAAGGATTGTTTAAGAAATCAAAATTCAGATTTTTCGTTGTCGTGAAGTGTGTAAGTGGATGATCTCTAAACAAATGAACATTGGCTTTAGAATTATAATCATGTAAAACACAACTGGTATTCAAATTAGAAGAAAATGTAGCAAGCGTTCCAACCATTGATGGAGAAAATACGCGACAATCTCCAACAACGAAATGTCATCAGAAGGAATTTTGGGAGATCACATTTTGTAAATAACTTATTAGTAAATTATGATATGCAGCCAATGTAGATTTTCCAAACTACGAAAGTAAGAATATAATGATGATGAACAAATGCACTTCACTTCTTCGAGCATTCCCAGTGGAGTTCCGGATTTTGGAACTCTGGTCTGCCACGTCAGCAAAAGTTCCACAATTTTAGAACTTGCATTCCATCAATTCTCCAACAAATGGAACTCAATTTTAATCATCCAATAAAAATACTTATACCGGACCCACTTTATAACACACAATCTATTTTTTAATCATATAAAAATTATATATTACTTCAAAAAAAAAAGAAAAAACAAAAAAAAATATTTTTTTAATGTAAACAGTGACATGAGGGGAGACACGCACAGGCGTGCTGCCCCGCGTGTCACACTCATTTTCACATTGCTGGCAAAGCAAATTTGGCACGCAGAAGACACGCGGGCCCCACCAATGCCTCGCGTGTCAACCGTTGCCAATGCTCTTATACCACCATATTGCCCATCACAAAAAGTTGGGCTGAGGCCCAATCACGAAGACTAAATAACCAAGCCCATCAAACAACATAGACAAGGGGAGGGGGGAAAAAAGAAATATTTTTTTTCGAAGCAAATAATAATAAATATATATAAATAAACAAAGACGAACTATCTTTATCAGAAACTTGACGCCATTTCTTGCGGTGTTTGTCGTTGTCGGCTTAAACCCCCCAGAATGTCTCACACCAACGCACAAATTCCAATCCTCCATGAAAGTAAAATTCAATCTAATTCGAATTGATGCTGGCCATTTCTTCTTCCAATTCGTAATCTTATTCTTTCTCTTTCTGTTTCTGCTAATTCAATCGTAGTGGGTTAGGGTTTGGGTTTGTGTTCCGCGATTCTTAAATTTTGTCCTCTTTTTTTTTTTTTTGAAAATTTTTGGATGAAGCAGGCGGTGTAGTAAATTGTAGTGGGAAGCAATGTCGAGGCCAATGTTGCTGATGTTCTTGCTAATGGTACTGATAATTACTTCCCAATTTGAGTGGAGGCAGCAGCTAGTCACTGATGTTGATTCTAATCACAACTTGTCTCAGAAACAGCAGCGTATTTCTAAGAGGGAAGAAGCTGTTAAAGAGAAGGTAAACTAATTTGTTATTTATTTCTGTAGATTTCTTGGCTTCAAACAAACCCATCTTTGTATTTTTCTCCTGCTACTCAATTCTCCATTTTATGTTGTGATTCAGTTGGCAAGTCAGGGGGTTCTTTTAGTAAAATGTCAAACTAAGATTGAGAAATTGGATGTGAGCTTGTTTAGCATTACAGCTTCAGGCATTTGGCATTCTGAATCATACTTAAGCTGTTGGGTAATTGTGTTCAGGTTAAGTTTGTAATGATTTTTATGGAAAATTACTTAAAAACTGGTGGGCTTGTGTGCTGTCTAGCCAAAGGACCTGACAACTAATGCTAACTTTGGTGCTTGCCCTAGTGGGACTCTTTTGCTCCATTTGGTGATCTAGCAAAGAGTGTTAGCATATCCAGCTAGCTGCTGCACTTGATTGTTTAGAGCAAAATTCATCACCAGAATTGAAGGTATTCTACTTCTTTTGGATAACTAAGATGGACAGAGAGGGAAAAGTGAAGATTTTTGAATCCTTCGTTGTGCTGATTAAAAGTCCTTTGTCATGAATGATACCTAGGTACAACATGAAACGATGCATGTTACTTGACACAATTTTCATTTGAGCTGTCGATGTCGGCTACTGCTTTTCCGTAGCTCTAGTAATTGCATACGTATTGGAGTTGTTACTGCATTCTTTGAGCTTTCCTTTGGGGGAAAGTTTCAATGGAAACTTCAATTCAATGGCTTGTTGGGTTTAACCAAAAGACACCAAGACATAAACCTAGATCTCCACCTAGGGGTTTCTTTTGTTTGGGTTTTCTTTTTTTTTTTTTTGGGGTGGGGGTTGTTGAAGGTCAGGCATACAGCAGCTTAGTCGCTTGCTTGCTTAACCAAAATAAATCAAAGCTACATCCCAAATTCTTGCCCTTGCAAGGTTTTTTTAGAGAAGTTGGGAGGACAGATCCAACACTTACAAGCTTAGTCGATTGTTTTGTTTTAAGGTAATAGTTACTGGGAGTGAAAAGTGGAGTGTGTGAAATACAATGTTTAGGCATCTGAGAAGCTAAGAAATCTTTTCTGTTCTAAAGCAATGTATCCTTAACCTTTTCAGCGATATGCAATACTTTTCTTTGCTTACTTTGAATATGGTACATGTATATCCTTATTGTTGATGACAAGCATATGGGATTGATTTTTCACCACGTGTAACTTGTGTTACCATATCCCCCCCCCCCCCAAAAAAAAGAAAAAAGAAATCCCAAGGTGGGCTCCTAGGTCTAGGGTATGGATTTGGATATGGGATTGGAACTATTCTTGTTGCCACAATTCTTCGGCTATCTTTACCTAACATAGGTGAGTGTTTTGTTTTCTTTTTTTTTTTTTTAAAACCATTCTTATTGGTTCATTCACATTAGAAAATCATCATAAGGTTTCTTATACTTAGCCCTTGGATGCATTTTAGCTACACATTAATTTTCCACTGTCTCTCTTCCCACTCCCTAACACCTCCTGGGCGCCAAATAAGCTAGATTCCTTCCCATTCACATTCATCTTTCTTGGACAATAGTTAAGTATTTTCCTTGTCTTTTACCATGTGAGCTGCTGTTAGCATAAACCATGATAAACATATGTCTTGATGTGCGCATTTTTTTTAAGGCATTGCGATTCTAATGTGCTGTCATTGTCAGTGTAACCAATGTCTGTTTATATGTTAAGTTGTGTAATCTCAGCACATCTAGGGTCGCTGAAGGGAATTAGATTTCATGAAGTCATTTCTTGTTCCATGTATGTATGTTATGTTCAATTCCGTGATCTGGCTCTCTGAGTCGACCATTTTGCTACAAGAAGGTTTGTAGGGGTAAAGTTGGGGTAAGAATGCCTAGATTTGAGCCTCCCCAAACCTTACGAAAGTGGGACTTACACTGAGAGGAGGAGGAGGAGTTTTGGTTTTCTGCCATTTATATCTTCTTTTACTTCTCCATTACGAAAAAGGAGAGAGAAAATAGTATATTTATCTCTTCTGATGAAGTGTTTTGTTAAAAAAAAAAAAAATAATTAAAAAAAAATGAAATGCCAAAAATATTGCTTTGGACTTCTGGATTTTGCTTTGAACTTTTGCATGTTGATGATATGTTAATACTGAATATTGCGCTCTAGTATTGCTGTCTTGGTCTCAAAGATCCAATTCTATTTTTTCTTCTGCTTTTACATTTGTGATTCCTGAATGTGCCTGGAGCTGCCCTTGCTAGATTTGTATTTTTTTTTGAACTTCAGAAACCTTCTATCTATTGATCGACGTGTCTTTCTTTTTCCTTTTACTAGATAGAGCTCTGGAAGAGTAAATTAATTTACTTTTCAGATGACACATGTTACACATGTAGGACTTGAGTGGCTCATCATATATTTCTGGAAAATGCAATTAGGGACAAATATATGAATCATGTTGTCCGAGTTTAGCGCTTTACTGCTATTGATTTGCATTTGTGTGCCTTTTTGTGTATCCTTTGACACTAGGCTTTCCGGTTCATCTTCTTTCTATTGTAGTGAGACTTGGTCTTGTGCCACCTTAAGTCTTCTCCTCCTTGGTATGTGCACTTCGGTTTCTTGCTGTGCTTTTTTAGATTCCTTTGATGCTTTTTTAATACTTATGCCGTGTTTGTCAAACACCTCCTATTTCTATTATGTTCGAGTTTCTTTGCAAGAAGTTTTCAAAATGTATTTAAGCTTTCCTAAACCATTTTGATGGGCCATGTGAACCAATCTCAGCCTATTGGGGGTACGTTTGTATGTATCTGGATCTCCAAGCTTGGTTCAGCACGATTCCACACTAGGATTCATGTTCTTGTGACCATGGGAAATTGCGGAGGAAGGACTGTATTGATTTATTGGTGAGATTAGTAAATGAACCGTATGAAGCGTCCACATTGAAAATAAAAATAAAGCAATTATCTATTAGTTTTGGGTAAATACATGGGCATTGCATCAACCCAAGTCTTGATATGGAGGTTGGAAACGTTTTCGTGTAGGTTGCTATGTAATCTAGGAATTAGTTGTAGGCAGGTGTCAGAGTTTGTGAGAACATTGGAAATGGGAAAAAAAAAAGAAAAAGAAAAAGAGGTTTTATATACTGGTTAATGTTTCTACTGCATGAGATATAACATATAAGTCATAAACCATTCTGTAAACCTCCTCCACCCCCCCCCCCTTTTTGTGTGGCAGCCTACTTTAAAAAGAATTGGGGCACTGTCTGAAAGTAGCAGAGGAATGCTAGATTGATGACTTGGTGATGGGCAAAAATCATTGGGGTCAAGACCCTTGCAAATTACGTACTTGTGTAAAAACTCACAAAATTTCAACACATTCACAAGATCATGCATATTGTTTAATAAGAAGTCATTGGATGGCAACACACAGAATGTTGTCTGGACATATGTCAACGATTGCTTTATGGGTTCCTTGTGTTGAATTTGGGGATAAAGGGGCTGTGATTGGAATTCTCATATCAGTTTCCCTTCTGTTCCTTAAGAGTTTGGACGAATGTTCATTTCCTTATCTCGCTTACTGCCTTTTTGAGGGGCAGTGACTATTGTCCTCATTGTGAGTATGTTATATCTGGTGGATACCCCATCTACCTGTCTTTGATTTGTGGCATTCTGTTTTTAGTGCTGGATAGTAGTAGTGGCTGTTTCCCGAGAAGGTGACAGGAGAATGGTGACATTGAGTTTGTTAATCAAAATATTTGTAAGTTGGGATTATTAGATAAATGTCATGGATCATTTGATAATCAATCTAGTCTAAAGGGTGGCTATCATCATTTGTGGAATTCTACTGTAAATGCTGGTACTGTTTTGGTTTGTCTTTGTATTGCCCTTTTATTTGTCCGTAGAACTGTGTGTTGTGTGAAGTATGATGAACATGCCAGGGGCAGGCTGGATAGACATTTTCTGTTTATGTCTTATTGAATTATGTGTATGTTTTTTCTATCGAACGGTGGATACATTGTAGGTGCTGCTTCTTTTTGAAATATAACAATGTGGCTTTAGTTTGTCTCCATTATGGGGTGGTTGTACATGAGCAGCAGTTTTATGTTATCTGCCCGGTTTGGTGCTATACTTGGTATGCCACTGATCTATCATGGATGTGAGTGTGGTTTTGAATGTTTCTTCTTTCATCTTTGCCAATGAAATAATTCTCACTTTGTGACCTGAAGTTGTTCAAATTGGTATTCAGGGTGTTTCAAATAGTCATTTTCCATATGTTGACAGCCGTTTGTATTCCATGTCTATTAGTACAATTATTTATGCTTGCTTAAGGATTTGTGGTTTGTGACGCTTTTGATTTTTCAAATACTGAAGGATTTATGCTGACATTGACTTGTTTTGTATATCTTTTAACCTGGAACCCAAGGTGGTATCTAAAATGTGCCTTCTGAATTTCCTTATTCTTTGTTACATGCAACAGATTATTTTATCTCAAGAGAAGAGCATCCAGAAACTCAATGAGCTTGTGAGGAGTCTTCGAGAACAGTTGTCGGACTGCCGAAGTAATAATGGAAGCACAAACAATAGTTTAACTAATTTGACAGAAAGTATCATAGAGCTTGAGCGGCAGTAGTTTTTAGAAAATCTTGTAAGTAGTTGCATTTCCGAGCGCTCTTTGTATGACCTACAGGAATGGTGCTCTTGTTCCCTCATACGTATGGCATCAGTTTCGACCGAGAATCAATGGCTTCGCGATGCCGATGCCCATGCCCATGCCCATGCCCATGCTGTGATATTTGCAGTCAAAATCTATAGATGCACAGACTTTACCTGTTTTAGGGAATCCTGTATCTACAAATGAGGTGAATATGTAATGCTTGATTGTTATATATGAAGCTTGTTGATCATGGAAACTATTGTAGTACAGGGATCCTTCTCAGAAATTTTTGGGATACAAGACTGCAGGGCAACATTGTTTGTATCGTCCGTCACTAGTATATAGAATCTGATTCCCACTATAAAGCAAGGGAAAGGAGTTTTTATGAGAGTTCAAGCCGGTAATCTTCAAATTGGTCAACATTGTTTATTAAATGGATCAATCCGAATCGATCTGTTACCTGGCTCTAATTATGTGTATTTGTTTTTTGTTTGAAAACACTATATTATGTAGAAGGTTTCATATCATTCCCCCGGCCTCTTCCTTAGCAAAGTTGAGCTATCGTTTGACAGTCCATTTAGGTGACAACAGTCCTCTTGCGTGTGTCGTTGATTCATGAGATTTGAATTTAAAACATTGCATAAGAAATGTGATTCGAATTTAAAACATTGCATAAGAAATGTTGAATTACCCTTACGATCTAATATTAGACTGTGTCAGCAGATGATATCATTCTTTGAATGTATTTTTTAATGAATAAAATTTTTAATTATTACTTAAGGGCTTAATTTGTTGGCATCCCGTTAATGCTCATGGCTTTTTGCATTTTTGGCAGCCAATTTCGTACTAGTTGTACTATGATATTCCGTACATTAGGTGTCTGATGTATTATGATATTCAGAGCATTATGTATTATTATTCGTTAAATTGCTAAATCAATTGGTTAGGGCTTAGGCTCTTTTTTGCATCATTTAAATGTAGTAGTGGCTCATATTGTGCTTTTTATGAACTTAATTCTTTTCAAGACAACATGAACATATGATTCGAAAGAGAATAATAAGATCAGGTTTGCTAGCAAATTTTTCATCTGAATTAAAAATTCAAATGCAAAATTTTATATTATATGATCTGAATCCGATTTTAAACTTATTTGGGTTAGTCCGTTTATATAAGTCGAAACAGATCGAGTCTCATACCTAATATTTCGGCAAATCCTAGCTTGTATCTAGGGCTGTCAAATAGGTCAGGTCGTGTCAAATTCACATTCATGTGGAATTTAAATGGTTTGAAAAACATCTCGACCTGAACCTGATCCATTTATTGACGGATTGAAACTTTGACTTGAACCTGTTTATTTTCTAAATGAGTGGACATGAGACTTATTCATTTACCCATTTAACATAAATAGGTTAAGTTCAGGTTATTCAGTTATCCATGTACCTAGTTGACACTTCATTAGAGTATGATTATGATTTATGAAGCCTATAGATTGTGTTTTGAGCTCCTTGTACCATCATAATGCGATGCGGTCCGCAATCTACAAGATCTACAAGCTTGCAAACACATATCGGTTTGATTAAACCTCACACTTTCACAATTTTTTCAGAATATAGATGTTAATTGGATAAACAAGTCGACCTGTATAACAGTTTATTAAATGAGTTAAACACGTATTTCTCATGTCAAAATTCTCAACGAACTTAATCTAATTAATTAAATGCCTAAGCCGATTTAATTAAAAGGATTGAAAATTTCTGTCAAATCTACTTAATTTTGTATTTGATTCAGATCAATAATCGTATCAGATTTGTTTTTGACAGCTCTACTTCTACCACACGACAAGGAACAAATTCGAGAAAGATTTGGGTTATCCAAGCGGAATATATTATCTGGCGCATCGAGAAAAATGCCACATTATCTATCTCTACTGGCGAGGAGGCTCTTTGACTCGTTATGATGATCCCATTTTTGTGCACCTCGTGTTTTTCACGTAGACGAAAAGACGAATAATATCGTAAGCATTTGAGGATCACTTAGAATAGAAATCGTTATCTTCCCCTTTTTAGATGATTCTGTCGTCGAACACTTGTAAAGTCTAGGGGTCACATTACCACAATGGCTTATACACTACTAGATGCAACCAAATTAAGCCAACTAACAAAAGCAAGGACTAATAGTTGCACTCGTAGTAAATAAAATGAAAGTGGGAATTGTCTGACATTGTTTTAGTGAGCAGACTTTCACCGTAACAACCAAAATTAGTGTGCATGTCAATCTAAATTATTCAAATAATTGTAAACATAAGGAATGGAAGTTCGTTAAAGTGGTTTTGGCATTTGTTTCGCTTAAATATTATCTCAAGTTTGAGTCTTGAGAACGAAGAAAATCTGTATTGAGATAGTCGTATCCTTTTATAACCCACCAGTAGCTCGACTCTGATAACGTATATTCCAAAACCACAAAGATAATTATAAAAATAAAATGTGTACATAAGGATGTTTCCCTTAGCTTGGTAGAGATTAGAGAAAGGGTAAAGGACCTATGTTATGTTTCGAAAATGTTGTATGCAAAGTCAGATAATGTATTGAAATTAATTTTTGCATTCTATTACTAATTTTCAAAAATAAATATATGAAACTAGTACAATCCCCCCCCCCCCCCCCAAACAAAAAAATGTAGATCCTTCCAGAGTTAGCTTAGGTAATCCTGACATATCTTAGGTGACAATGAGGGTAGACTTAGGCAAGCCCGTTGGTTTTCTTACACCAAAACAAAATAGTGTCCCTTCCAAACAATTCTAGAAAGTTATATCTCTTCCATTCACATATTGTTTATATATAAAATATAGTTTGCTTTAGAAAATTAACACGTGCACTATATATGAAAATTAATCTATAAAAAAAAATGAAGAGATAAAAAAAAACACTATCATATAAGTCTTATAATTTTAAACAAATATTTAGAAGGGTTTTTTGCCAAAAAAAGGTATCAAAATATAATAGTATTTTGTAGCGTTTGATTGAAAGTAATGCAATCATTATACAATGGAATCAATCGTGTAATGCAATTGTTAGTGTAATGAAATAGAATAACAATTACATTACAATGTTTGGTTACAAAGTTTTTACAAGTGTAATGGAATGAATTCATCTACAAATAATACTTAATTTTACACGTGACATGAAGTACTTACAATTCAATTCGCATTTTATTTTTTTCTATTTTAATTATTTGTAACTTTGTTGATAACTATAATCTAATATCTTATTATCATGATTACTATGTTTTACATGAGACTTACTTCACTCTATTTCTTCTAGATTACAATGATGTAATATTGTTTAAGTTTACCAAGTAGACAAAAGAAGATGATAATGATGATGACGATGACCATGACGTGAGGGCGATAGAGAGACATAAGTGCCTAGAACGTGTAAAAATACAGTTACAATAGTACGATCACGGTCTAGGTTAAACTTTATCTAATATGGAGGGAAGAGAGGGGCGAGGGGGGCTTCAAACCTTTAAAAAAATGGTGTCAAAGTAATAAAAGAGGCGAAGTAGAGGAGAGACAATGGAGAAAAGAGAGAGAAAGTTCCCCAAATATAATATCTTATAGTTGGATAGATTTTGATTCAAAGGTATGCAATTACAATTGTTAGGAAAGTCAAGTAATTGTAATTACATAGATTGAGGTAAATGCGATTACAATGTAATCTTGATTATATTTGTTAATGGTAACCAAATATGATAATGAAATCACCATTACCATTTTGATTGCATTACCACTTCGATTACATAGAACCAAACAAGCCATTTAAGTCAATAAGTCCTATGTTATCATAATTCAAGTATATATATTTTCTCTTTTATGAAAAATATAACAATTTCATTATATAACGTCAAATGGGACTTACAATGAAAATTGTGAATGAACAATTTAATTATATATTTTTATTTTTAATTATAAATTTTAAATGGTTAGAAAGTTATAATTGGATTTTTTTTTTTTTTTCCAAATGTAATCATGGTAGGCAAATGAAGTAAAGAATCTCAGTAAATTATACTTTGTGATTCTTAATTTAGAAATTTGTCAAATGATTTTCAACGTTCAATTTAATTATATATTGAAATTAGTCTCTTTATGCGCAGTCATATCTGTATAAGATTACCCACATTTAAATCTTTTCAAATCCCGCGAAAGCAAGACCTGCAATGAAAGTTGTTGTTATTGTTGCTTCTTAATTTAGGAAAAATTTCTCTCCATAATTTGAGAATAAATTTATCTACGAGCTTCTAACATTAATCCTGTCTTTCAAAACCAATATCTTTCTTCAACATAATGTTAAGACTTAAGATATTGATTTTAAATCTTCCATTACAATAGTACATTACAAAAGAAAAGGAAAAAATCTTCACGTGAACAATATAATTTGTTTCTTGAATTGATACTTGTCACTCTTAAAAATAAAAACTCATAAGTCTAAAATTTAGTTACTAACGGTTAAACCTAAAATTTATGTTTTTTTGGGTAAGAAAAATTTAAGTTTTTGAATTGCCTATTTTTTTTCATTAGAAAAAATAATAATTTTCGTGGCCCAAAGCAGTTTATTTGCTTGTGACGGCTAAACTTGAGTCCCACCCTATAAATATTGCACGGCACCACCACCACACCACCCTGTTCCCCGCGGACCCCACCGCTTGGTTTCTTCTTCTAATCTGACTGCCTCGTGTATAATTATCCATGCCCACAAATCTCGTTCCCTCAAATTTGTCTGCTTGACTTGATTAAATGCCCAATTATTGCAAAATAATCGTCATTAACGGCTAGAAATTATGCTTGGCTGTTGAGTACTGGTCTGTGTTGAGATGGGTCAGAGTTAATTCAGGACACCTCCTGGGTGTTTGACGAAATTCCTCTGTGAACTTCACCCAAAACTCTGTTTCAGTTGGCATTTTTCATATTGGGTTGCCTTGCTTCTTTTGATTTGTTGATCATGAATGAGTCGATGAATGCTCTTAGTCGAGAAGTTTGTGATCAAGAAACCCAGAATCTGAAATGTTTAGATACAATTTCTTGTACAACTTTCAACATCCTTGCACCTATTTACAAGCGGCTTGGCGAAGGGGTACTTGCTTCTGGCTGCTATAGGCCTTCGGTCTTTTTTCAGTTTTTAGTGTTCTGTTCTCATTTTTTGTGAAACTTAATTGGTGGATATATGTCAATTTTTAGGTACGTGAAAGTGAGTTCAGAGAGTCTTGGCATAGTCGGAATGAAAGCATATTGGACACGCTGCTTCGCTTGAAATCATCAGTAATATGCTTGCAGGTTATCCATGGTTTGAGAAATCACATCAAAGACCCCTTTTTTGTTTTGATTCTTGAATTCAAAGTCTCTCTTTTTATTGATTCTTGAGTTGTGAACATTTTGCCTTTGATTCTTCCTTGCAGGAATTTTGGGTGGGCAATGAGGAACTTGCAGGGATGTATCAGAAAAGGCTTCATGAAGTTGGGTATCTAACGTACCAGCTCGCTCGAACAAACAACCGTGGTGATGGTAATATGCTTCCGTAAATGTCTACAATCTACATTTTTGTGTCTCCCTCAGAAGCTCATGTTTTTGTTTCATAGTTCATCAGATGGCCACACTTAACGAAAATTTTTCAATATTTGATGCTTAAAGCAACTACTGACTTCCTTTGCCCCTCAAAAAAATAGCTTTTGACTATGTTAATTTATCAACTAATGTGTTGTGGACTTTCTTTTCTGTTCTAGATTCTCATCATGGGCTGTGCCTAGGGAGCGAATGTGTACTTTATCTGCCGTCCACTTATTAATTAACACACTCCCATCACTAGTTAGTTATCTTATTTCAAATGGGAGTGATGTTGCTAGTATGATCAGATGCTTTTCCTCCAGTTGGCCGCACGAACAAACTTTTGAATTGTTTCACTGTTTTAAGAAAGGTATTGAAGGACTCATTTATGGGCCAATAGTAGTCCGACTTTCGCAAAACAAAGACCCATAGACCAAAAAAAAGATATGAAAAGGAGTGTAGTATCCAGTACATGGTTTGGCTCCTCTTCTGGATTCGTGGATTAACATAATGTAGACCAGGAAATGAAGAGGAAAAAGCTCTGCACCCAAAGATTTTTAGGAAGAACACAAGATATGTTCTGCAAGCTTTGTGAATATGCATGTGGTACTACTAGTCTGAGCATTGGGATAAGCAAGATTGTATTTTTCATTAGCAAGCAAGATTGTATTTTTCATTAGCAATTGGGGATACTACTCTACTGTAAACAAAACAAAGATTATATGAGGATTACTTGCGCTTTCCTTAGTTTTTATGGCTTGCTGTGTGGTTGAGCCTTCTATTGGTAGCTTGTTGCAGGTCTGCTAACAGCAGTGCATCAGAGCAAGTTTCGCCTGTTAAATTACAGAGAATTGTTATTCAATGACATTGGTGATCGTGTGGCCCAGATTTTGCATGTTGAGCTACGCCATGACTTCTCTCAGAGCAATCCCAACATCGTAACGAAGGAAGCGATAATTGTAAACACTCATTTGATATTTCCACATGATTCTAGATGCTGTTTCCTCCGGTTACAGCAGGTACCACTCGTGTCTGTTAGTATAAAGCTGTTGTTTCCAAGCAAAGTTTGGATGCCATCATTTGTTGATTTGTAATGCTGTTTCTGTCCCACAGGTTTATAAGATTTTGCAGTATATTCGGTCGTACATTGACAACTGTGGGTTTCCTCTGCCTATAATTCTCTGTGGGTACGTTCATCATAAGCCAAGGACCACCCTATGTTCAGTTGCTTTTCCTGTAATGACCATTTTGGGTAGTCTTGGCCCTAATCTGGCTTCGTGTTTTGCATACATGTGAATAGCGACTGGAATGGAAGTAAGAAGGGGCATGTCTATAAGTTTTTAAGATCACAAGGTTTCATCTCATGCTATGACATTGCTCACAATTACAAAGATGAAACTGAAAATTCACAGAAGGTAATCTGGTTAATTCCATTATTTGTTATTCTTGGTTCATACAGTGTCATGGTAAATTGTTGGAGTGCTTGTTATATAGTGGATCAGTCACCGGAATCACAGAGGAAACATCTGCGGAGTGGACTTCATATGGCTCCATAATCCGCAGAAATTCCAGAAACCCTTAAAAGATAGCTTTGCGGAAGCAATGTTGGGAAACGTCAAGGTATTTCATTCAGTGAACTATTCACGTTTGGCTTCACATGTCATCTCTAGGTTGGGAAACTAACCTTCTGTGCTTGTTCTAACCCAAAGAACGTGCTCCACAAAGTCATAGTAGAAAATGGTGGCCAGATGCCTGGAATAATTAAAACAAAGGGCAGTAGCATAACCTACTCCGATTTCTCTCAGGCACTTGTAGAGGTACGTAACGTTAGTTCTCCCATTGCTAAATAATTGAGCTGTCAGAAATACTAGGAAATAAGCCAGCCTCCTCAAACTTGTGTTGCTTACAATTCAATGACCAGCTGGGCATAAGTGGGCAACCTTATGGAGGCCTAAGTGATGAGGATGTTAAGGAAATATGGAAGCGAATAGATGCAGATGGGGATGGGATTGCTGATGTTCCAAACTTTGTGGTAAACTCTGTTCCCTAAAATTTTTTCTATTGATTTTTGTGAACTACTCTTTTGCTTGGTCATAGTACTTTTTTTGATTATACTGGTAGACGGCATGGAACCTTTGTGTTTCATGCCAACATGAAGAACGCGACAAAGAGATCAATCTAGAAAACGAGGAAGGTCCATATCATCGTTCAGCTGCTACAATCAGATTTGTAGTAAAGAAGGCTAGACTATGGCCTCCGGAAGCGGAAGAAGGCATGTGGCCGGAGAATTACTCGCTGTCTGATCATGCACTTCTCACTGTTGAGTTTGGTGTTGTGTTTGAGCAATGAATAGATTTGAATTTTGTTGGAATACATTGATTTATCCTCCCAATACTTAGTGAATTTGAGGACCTTTTTTTCACCCTTTTAACATTAAACAAACGTGAGGTTGAATTCTTGATTATAGCATGGTACTCTTTGATCCTCTAATGTACTGCAAAAATGGTGCGCAGTGTACTGTGTAATATTCTAGACATCATATTAGCTCATGACAAAATCAGTACAATGCCGCCGCCTTTTTTTTTTTTTTTTTTGGTTTTCTTGGATGTAACACGAAAATGAAAACAGATAGCTGTATTGAATCAGCTTCTTAGCTTGTGATAAAATGAGTGCACTGATACTGTTAAGCTCTTGACAAAGTGAGTGATGATATATGTCTTACTATAAGATACTTTTTAGTGCCTTGTTTTAGTTAGAATTTATATACTATGTGATTTAGAATTACCAAACTTTTAATAGTTTCACCTAATTATGACTTGTGAAGTTTTAATATTCGTCAGCTAAGTCTAAGAGTACAAATGACGATCTATTCGGATCAATCTTATTGATGATGACATATTATTTATGTGTAATTTTAATTAATGAAAACTTATGGATAAAAAGGTAATCTAAAGCGATTTATTCAATGGTACCATTTTTTCCAATTTGATACATTTATTCAATGGTATCATTTTGTTGCTTTAGTTTTCTTGGATGTACTGCAAAAACGAAAACAGACTAGCATTGAATCGTCTTCATAGGCCATAGCTCATGGCAAAATGAGTACACTGACTCTAGTCTCCTCGGTAGGCCGTAGCTCATGGCAAAATCCGTGCACTGATAGGTTTCAGATTAAAAGAAAAATTAAGAAAAAAGGGCCCAACCGGGTTCGAACCGGTGACCTCTTGATCTGCAGTCAAATGCTCTACCACTGAGCTATGGACCCCTTGATGCTCCTCCGTGCACAGAGAACATCTCTTTCAATTCTGTGCTTTGTTTATTTTTGATGGTGAGCCGTAGCGATCCTCTAACGAAGGATGCAGGATTGCGCCCAGCTATCTTTTTTTAAAAAAATAAAAAATAAAAAATAAGGGTGTGGGGAGGGCTTATGAACTCCTTATGAATATAATAGCCCTGATCATTAGATTTTTTGTTTTTTTGGAATCAAAATATGAGCCGTTGATTGCATTCTCTATCTCATGAGTAACTCAGCAAGCCAACAGATGTAGGAGTCAAACATCAATTTCATTAATCAAAAAATTCATTAGTCAAATAACTTTAATTGTCTAAAATCTAGACTATTAAGAAATCGGTCTCAATTAATCTCAGATCCACTTAATTAATTACAATAAGCTAATTATCTAGGAGATATTTTATGAATATATAAAAATGCATCCATGTTCATGAACAATTGGACATGCATGTTAGGTTGGGTAGATGACGGAGACAACCAAAACGATCATTACCTTGATGACTTTTAGTTAATGGTTGATCTTGAGATCATGAGACTTAATTAACCTAGCTAGATTGTCTTAATTAAGACGCCCACATGAATAAATCACTAGCAAAATTTGCAAATCATTGTGCCTTATGAATGCAAAGAATTGCAATATATTTCCACATGATTATATTATTAGGTATGAGGTTAACATTAATGACGACATTAATGAAACCACTCTCATGGGTCAAACTAAGTGTGCCCAACAAGGCTAGATGGAGCCAATATTTGATTTCGATCCGTAAATTATATGCTTATGTAAATTTACCCATAAAAAAAAAAAGACGAGAAGGTGGGTCGACGAAGAAAATGCAGTGGTGGGTTTGATGTGGATATAGAGATTTAAGTTATATATACCACAAATTTTACTACAACCATTTTCCAGCATATATAAATGATACTACTTGCAATCCTCAAAATTAGGCAGCATTGATTAATAAAATTATGACAAGAAATTAATTAAATCAGAGAAACGGTTTCAATTTTGGTATTCAATAAATATGATTTAATAGCTTTGTTGGCTTAGTTTTATCCCCACATCGGTCTTTAATATGCAATCCCTGTTATCTAGCCGGAAATTATGAGTTTTGCTTTTTTACAGCTACCTTTTTTGTGAAGCCATTAATATTGACGTCAATATTAAATTAAAGCCCTCTAACTAGCTACAACTACACTACACTAGAAGCACAAGTGGAGAACCCCTCCTTCTCTCTCCTATTTATAAATTTGAGGTGCTAATTTTATTTATATTTTATGATGGCATTGTTGAGATTGCATTTCTTGGTATATTTCGTTTTAGATGAGAATTATGGCCCTTAACTAACTTAGCTAATATATATATATATATATATATATATATATATACACACACATATATATATATATATATATATATATGTATATCATACTCTTACGAGCACATATTCTCAAGAGCCACATGAGTAAATATATATTAAAAAATTAATATATGACAAATATACGAGTGAAAAATATACACATGTGGACAATGAGAGCATGTGTTCCTGAAAACACGTAAGAAATTGCCCTAATTAAGAACCCTCTATTTGATGATGTCCAACTGTCCAAGGCATAACATCAAGCAAAATTAAAGTGATAAACCAGGTTTTCTGATCCGGTCCGATTTAATTTAATTTCCACCCAGAAAAAGCCGCGAATTCAAACCTCTTATTTAAGTTAAGTTTAATAACAAACCAAAAGATGACGTAGGGGGTGGTGTCCATCTTCAATGAAATTACGCACCATAAATTGGAGGCCGTTGGATGGGCAGATGGTGACGTCACTGATGCCATGAAAGAGGGAGAGGAAGGTGAGTAACTCGCTTTGATCCAATGGCTGCAGTTAATACTAATTAATGGAGGGGAGAGGACGTTAGCTAGCTAGTTGCTACTTCGATAATATTCATTCAATTAAAATCCATTTCGGACAGGTCCTTCTTCAGTAACCTTTAATAAGGTTAGTTGAATTCTATTTATGAATCCCATAAATACTGCCTCTGTACCCATTTAATCTCTCTTTTTTTTCCCCTCCTTTTTTAATGCAAAATAAGTTGTACAAATATTAGATCTTAATTTAAGGATCCAGAAGTAATTCAAACGAAAGTCCCACATGTTGGTAATAGTTGGTAAAAATTAGTCAATATTGGTTGAAGTTGAAAAGGATTAGAATTTTTTTGTTATAGTTGGTAGAAATTGGTTAAAATTAATGAAAGTTGGTTCAGACTTACCAACGAAAAGAACAAATCACTAATTGTGGAGTTCCGAAGACTAAGTTCCAAAAAAAGAAGGTACAACTTTGATAATATGAGTAGTCATTTTTTTCAAATCTTTTCACCATTAAGGTGCTCTATTGGTAATGTAAGTAGTCATTTCTTTGTTCATAATAAAGATCCCCACATAAAGTTTGTTAATATATTGACTTTTTGGTATTTGTACAAAGGAAATAAAAAAAAGAAATTTTAGCTAATTTTTTAAAAAAATGCATAAAAAAAAGATAGTGTTTTTATTGGGTCAGATTGCGCCTACTATATTATTTTGTTTAGACTTATTAATTCAGATTTAGATGTATAGGTAAAATATAGGTTAATGTATTCCGACTCAAGTGAAATATAGATTGGTTGTGTGTTAAATTTGGACATAATAAGCCGTTCACATTTCAATATTATGGATTATCTTATGTTGACCAATAACCAATGTACGTCCAATGCATATTTCTTTTGCCAGTTATTTTGCGAACCTATAAAAATGTGCATTAATTTAATTTAATATGTTATCAACTTAGGGCATGTTGCTTTTTAGCATTTTAAACATACTATCTGTTCCAGCTTGATCAAACCTGCTCCAATTTGTTCAAACCTGCTAACTACTAGTCATGCTTAGTCAAATTTACTCCAACTTACTCCAACCTGCTCTAATACGCTGCAAAGTGCAAACTGCTTGTACAAACATAGAACGTTTATCCCTAAATCAATTTTAGTTCACATAACTCTTGCCTATTGTGTCATGATTAGGAAAATACTATTTAGTCGATCCGACATATCGAAACACCGCTTTATATTTAACCCCGTACATGGAAACAGGTGTGCTATCAACTTCTACATTTTCAAGCTAAATTACGGGTCACCTACTGGGATAAAGTGACTTTCAATTTCTGCCATTCTTGATTCCAGTCAACTATCGAGAGAATATTTAGAGTATTAAAGAATATCTGGAAGATCTTAAACGACAAAATGACTCAAGTAGAGAACGGCAAATTGATATAATTATATCATGTTATGAGCTACATAACGTCATCCGAATACATGAAAAATGGATCCCAAGCTTACAAAGGCTAGTAAACATTACACAAATCCCAATATTGGGTTGTATGATACGCGAAACAAGCAAGCAATGAACAAATATAAAGGTGCAGTAGCTGATATGGTGATTTCAACATCGAGATACAACCAATAAACTTCTAATATATGTTATTTTTTGTTAAAGAAAGATATATGGTTATCACAGACTAACGTTTACTAATGAATTACAATGACATTCAACTTTTCTGTTGTACGATTTTTATTAATCTATTATGAACTAATGTTACAAAAATGTAAAGTATTCCACCATCATAATCATAACATTCGAAGAATCACTACAAAAACACTTTAAAATGCTTAAACCTTCTTCCAATCTGCTTCAACCTACCCCTTCCTGCTTCAATCTGTTTCAATCTCCTCCAATCTATTAAATGTTCTTCCAAAACGCTGAAAACGAACGGATCCTTAATTTTACAAGGACTATTTTACGTACGGACTTGTAGCACATCAATGTAGCTAGTTGTAAACATCACTCAAATTGCACAAGGACTACATATAATTAGGATTCCGAGTCCTTCATTTCTTGTAATTGGGACCAGTGCGATCATCCATGATTGCTTGATTACTAAGGTACTCCGTTGTACCAAATAATTGTTCGAACAATTCTCCGCATTTTTATACTATTTATTTATTTTTTTCTCACCAAAAACAAAAAAAAAAAAACCTATTTATTTTCTCATAAAATTAAGAGTGGTGTGTATGCCTGGCTTGTCTCGGAAGCATTATTTTACAGTGGGCAATTTTACTAGTTTCAACTTTTACAGAAAACTTTTTTACCATGTCCTTGTATAACATTCCCTTGAATATTGACTACTTATCGTATACATTATGCAAAGAAGAAAATTATATATATCAATGAAATTATTTCTTAGATGTTTACATCTTCAAATATTCAGCCTCTCTACGGGCAGTGATGTGGTAGAGGTAAGGTTGCTTATATTTAACTTTTCTCAAACCCTACGAAAGCGAGATCCATACTGGGAGGTGATGGTGCTGCTGTTATTTCATCTCCAAATATTAGACTGTTTAGGGTAAGATGTAAAGGTTCAAACACATCATCCATATATATGGTCATAGAATATCAAAATTATTTTAATTTTTGAATCTCAAACTTGAAAAATAATGGCTTTTTATTACACCCAAATAAAAAGGAACAAGTGGTCATAAACGATTTTAGCAGCTCTATATATGCTTACATTATAACACGTAAAAGTTGTTTTTTTTTTTTAAAAAAAAAGGTACGTTTGTGCATTTTAGTGTAAATTGAAAAGAAAAAAAAAAAAACCCACCGCCGCATTGATTTTAATTTGTAAAAATAAACTTAATATTCAAAGCCTGTATATACATAATCCTTAATGTCAAAGACGTTGAGTGCAGAATTTTCAAAGCTAAATACAACTAGAAGTCTAATTTCAGATGTTATGATATCACCAGTATTTCGAATAATAATTAATGTCATCAATAAAAAATGTCTGTGGTCATGTTTGGTAAAAACATTTAGAGTATCATTTAGCATTTTGACCAAATATATATTGACACTAATCAATCAAATTTTAGTATCCAATAAGCTAGCAATTGGACTAGTCTTTAGGTTTTCAACTTTCAAATAGTATTTAACTTTTAAAAGTAGCATTTCATATTTTTTGATTTTTAAAAAAAGGCCATTTGAAAATTATTCATATTTTTGTGTCAATTTACATTAGTCTACTAACCCAATAGTTAAATTTACTAAATATGTTTTATCTAATCACTCATTTAAACAACTATCTAGTAGAAACTAAATTCAAAATTTTATGTGCTACTTAAGTAGATATTAGCTATTTAAACAACTATCTGTTCCATAGATCGCTAATTATGTTAACTAGGGTCCGTCGATAGACATTCCAAAATAAAATATCATGAGAATGTATAGTAAATTTTTTTTATAACACTAATATGAAATTTTCTAATCAAATAATTTTTTTTCTTAATAAAAAATAATATCAAAATTTTTAGCTGATAAGATACACATTATAGCTATCTGTATATTTTTTGGGCAATTTCTTACGTGTCCACAGGAGCGCATGCTCTTAGTACTGATGTGTATATGTTTTTCACATATGTATTTATCATATATTAATTTTTAATATATATTTATTGATATAACTCTTAAAAGTATATGCTTCCAAAAATATTATATACATATTGCCAAAACTCGCACACAATACATATGTCATTTTATAAGTCGGTTGGTGTCTAAAGCACAGATGGACTTTGGAACAGTAGACAACACCAATAGTCACACGTGGGCCAATTGAGATCACTCCCTTCGTCCACCAGAGTAATTGAATTAGCTTAAAAGGCCAAAAAAAAAAAAAAAAAAAAGGCAATTTCTTATGTGCTTATAGGATCGGAGCACATACTCTCAATACTCAAGTATATATATTTTTTACGCACGTATTTGTTATATATTAAGTTTTTAATATATATTTGCTGATGTGACTCTTGAAAGTATGTACTCTCAGAAATATAATACACATATTGAAGTTTTAATCATAGTTATTTTATTCAAACACGACGAGTAGACTTTTTCATTTTTGAATCTTAAGGTTGGTTAATTTATTTTTTTTTAAAAAAAAACTGATAAATAGCTTGAAGTTCTCCCAAAACAAAATTGAAATGCCACACTAACATTTACGTATTTACACTAATTGGTCCAATTAGTTTCGTTGTAACTCAAAGTTTGAAGTTCAAATCCAATTGTAAATACAAACAATGTATGTTGAGAAAGCTTTATTTTCGTATATCAATAATAGTTTGACTCTAATTAATAAATAAGCAAACACCATTGAAAAAAGGGAATAACAAAAAGTCATGCTTAGATGTTATAACCCATACCAATTATTTTCATATGCATTCAGTTACATACATTATTTATCATATGTCTTAAAAGCAAATGTTGGCATGTGCTATGTATACATTTGAGTTCCTTTGATAATTAAATGAAGTAACAGCCAAAGAAGAATCTATAACTTCCTTAGTTTTTGCAATTGGACCTATATTATATTTTAGATTTTTTTTTTCCCACATGGAAATGGTTATGCTGATGCATATCAAAGACGAGAAGAATTCAACATTTGTATTTTTTTAATGGTAAATAATCATTTAAAAATTTTTAAGTTATTCCTGAAAATTACATATAAAGATTTTATCCTCAAACTTGATACCGCTTTTTCGTATATACTTGGGTACATCTATGAGATGTAAAAGGTCAATATTAATGAAACTAAGAGTTAATTTTTTTTTTTTATATTTCATATATTAATGAAACTAAGGGTTAAGGTGCTCTGTTTCTGTAGAGTAGTAGACAAGTTTACGGTTTTTAAATTTAGGGTCAATCAGAACTATTCTCTTTATATTTTACAATTCAGGGATAAGACTACTACATTAAACCCCCAACACCCTATCTGGTAGTCAAGAAAGCTGTTGCGGTAGCTAAGAGCTTAGCTTATGATAGGTTGTACCATAGACTGGAAACCAAGGAATGAGAGAAGGATGTCTTTAAGCTGGCGAGGACTAGGGACAGAAGAACAAGAGATTTAGGTGTTGTGAGGTGCGTTAGGGATGAAAATGGTAAGGTGTTATTTGAGGATGCAGTGATCAAAGAGAGATGGCAAAGATACTTTTCCAACCTCCTCAATGGTGAAGAGATGGAAGATTACCGAAGCGGAGAGAGAGAGTGGGGTGTGAGGAGTGCGGATCAGCAAGAGTGTGGTTATATCAGCAAGGACGAGATTTAAGAGGTCATGAGAAAGATGCCCAATGGGAAGGTAGAGGATCCAGATCAAATACCGGTGGAAGTGTGGAAGTGTTTGGGTGAGGAGGGTTTGGAGTGGCTAACGGAGCTTTTCAATGTTATTTTTAGGACTGCTAAGATGCCCGAAGAATGGAGATCTAGCACAGTTATTCCTTTATACAAGAACAAAGGGGATATTCAGGATTGTAATAATTTTAGGGGTATAAAGTTGCTTAGTCACACTATGAAGTTATGGGAAAGGGTGATTGTGAGAAGGTTGCGGAAGGATGTTGCAATTTCAGAGAACCAATTTGGTTTTATACCAGGAAGGTCGACCATTGAGGCAATTTACCTTCTTAGAAAACTCATGGGTTTGTATAGAGATAGAAGAGTGACTCTCCACATGGTGTTCATTGACCTGGAGAAAGCTTATGATAGAGTTCCACGTGAAGTTTTATGGAGATGCCTGGAGGAGAAAGGAGTGCTACACTTGTATACTCGAGTTATTAAGGATATGTACGAGGGAGGTAGGACGAGTGTTAGGACGCCAGGAGGGGTCACCAATGACTTCTTCATTGATAGGGGCCTGCATCAGGGTTCCGTCTTGAACCCTTTTTTGTTCACTCTAGTTATGGATGAACTTACAAGAGGGATTCAAGATGAGTTACCTTGAAGTATGCTTTTTGCAGATGACATTGTTCTTATTGACGAGACCAGACAAGGAGTGAATGACAAGTTGGAGCGATGGAGGCACACTCTGGAATCTAGAGGTTTTAGAGTGAGTAGATCGAAGACGGAGTACCTTCATTGTTGTTTCAGTGGAAGGGTAGAAGTGGGGGGAGAAGTCACCCTGGATGGAAGGCCGATACCTAAGGTCGATAAATTTAAGTATTTAGGCTCGATCATTCAGCAGAATTGGGATATTGACGAAGATATTACCCAACGAATAAAAGTAGGCTGGCAAAAATGGAAGTATACCTCAGGTGTGCTGTGTGACAAGGGGGTGTCCCTTGAATTGAAAGGCAAAGTCTATCGCATGGTAGTTAGACCGGTCGTTCTTTATGGATCGGAATATTGGCCGCTAAAAAAGACGCAAGTTCAAAGGCTGACGGTAGCAAAGATGAGGATGTTAAGGTGGACGTGTGGTTATACGAGAATAGATAGAATTAGGAATGGAGTTATCAGGGATTTAGTTAAAGTAGCTCCCATCGGAGATAAGTTCAGAGAAACAAGACTCCGATGGTTTGGTCATGTGAAGAGGAGGAGTGTGGACGCTCCAGTGAGGAGATGCGAGAGGATCAGCATCCCCATAGGCAGAAGAGGGAGGGGAAGACCAAAGAAGAACTTGGACGTGGTGATTAGAGAGGATTTGAAAGTTGTCGATTTGACGGAGGACATGGCTCAGGATAGGAAGTTGTGACGGGATAGAATTAAGACCGTAGATAGCGGAGAGTCGACCCTGTAGTTTTCTTTTGGTTGCGGGGGCTTAGTGCTGGTAGATGTTTTTTTCGTATGTGGTGTTTGTATGCAGGTTGTAGTGTCTTTCGAGAAGAGTCTCGTCTGCTTACTGCTGGTCGTCCAGGTATATTGTCTTCCTATATTATATTGTCCTTTTATTTCATAACTTCAGCGATTGATCTTGTATTTATCTTTTATTTACCTCGGGCATCCCTTACTATAGAATCTTTCCGCTATTAAATGTTTTCCCATCAAATATTTTCGCAAATTCTTTCGTCTATAAAATATTTTCTCAAAACTCTTTTCGTGGGTCTCTTGAAATCAGCTTCTCTACAGGTAGGAATGCCGGTAGAGGTAAGGTTGCCTACAACTAGATCTCCCCAGACCCGACGAAAGCGGAACCCACACTGGGAGTTGTTGTTGTTGTTGTTGTTGTATTTATAAAGTAAATTAGTTAACACTTGCTTAATAAAATCTTTTAGCAGACAGACTAGACTAGGTGAGAGGCTAAGTACCCTTTTTGGTAAGATTTGATATAGTAATAGTAAAAGACCTCAATTTGAGGGAGGATATTAATTACACTAGAAATAGGAAACATAGGTTTTAGAAAAAGAAAGGGGGGGGGGGAATTTGATGAGGAGAAGTTGACTGTGGTAGTTCACTTGGCCAACTGTTCAATTTTGAGGAAAACCCAAGATTTATATCAATAAATTTATGGTCATACTTATAATTAATCAAACATTGTGGAGATATTCAGATATATACAAACATATTAATGGAAACAACTAGTAGTATTATTTTAGTTAATCTTGGTCTTCCTCTTCTCATGAATGAAATTAAATTTTCCATGTTGTATTTGGGTACGTAAGAGAGTGTATGCCTGCCTAGTTTTATTAACAAAAATGGAATCATCGCCATTTGCATGAATTGCCTTCGATCACTTCTACTTCTATCAGCTGATAGTGCGTGTGTAAGCTTAGATCTCAAAAATATTATCTTTTTCCTTCCTATGTATTGAAAAAAAAAAAAGAACTGTTTTGGTCTAGCTATAATCAGTAAGACGTCTCATTTTTGTGATACGCATGGCCACATCAGCCCAAAATCACTTCGTTTTTTTATTTTTAGTTACGTGTAATGTTCACCTGTCTCACAATAAACTACTATAAGATAATGGTCTTACGCTGAAATTGGGCGACCGTTTTAATTGGTAAAGTTTCTTCTTTTTTCAAATAAGTCACTACCAATATCAGGTATAAAAAGAGAAAGCGAGGAATTACATAAGTTCTAATATAATATAGCATGGATTTCAGCATCAACCAGTACAGTATGATCTTAATATCATAGTTATCGAATAAATTCTATCACTAACTAGAAAATTGGGTTATTTAAAAATTGGTAATCTAGAAATTTAAATATAAATAAAATTCACAACAATTGGAAAGAAAATAACTAATAATTGTGGCTTCTATTCTTTTTAAGTACACTTAAATTTTGATATTTTACTCCCTAGCAGTGGAGAAAAGTAAAATTTATATCATAATCCTCCTAGAGTTTAACTGGTAGGTTTATAAGAATTAAATATTGCCTATATAAGAAATATATGTTGGTAAATATATATATATATATATATATATATATATATATATATATATATATATATATATATATAAATATATACATTCAAGGATATATATTTTTCTGTGTATGATATATTTTACCCCAGAAAGCACAAGAGAAACCAAAGTTGATAATTTCAATTAGAGAAAGGATTTTTCTGTTTTCCTTCTTTGTTATTTGCACTTGGAGGAGCAGTACAAACATATGATTCACATATTATGCCATGGACGGATCTATGTATAATGTAGGAGTGTCCTGCTCAACAATATATATATATATATATATATATATATATATATGCACACATACACATACATACATACATACATACATACATACATACATACAACACCACCACCTCCTAGTATGGGTCCCGTTTTTATGGGATTTGGTGAGATCCAGATATAAGTAACCTTACCTCTACCAACATCCCTGTCTGTTGAGAGGTTCATTCCAAGAGACCCACAAAATAAGATTTTGTGAAAATATTTTATAGAAGAAGGATTTTGTGAAAACATTTTATGGAGAAAAACTAAGGATAAGTAGCAGGGAATGAACTATCTTGAAAGGGTCATATTGGTATAGAATTATCATCATTTATCCCCTGTATATTTAAGTAAATATAATTTATAACTCATAATTTTTGGAATTATTATTTAACCTTCCTCACCTTGACCTCCAAAAGTACCAATGGGAGAGGGTTAAATAATAATGAATTTTCAATATATGACAACAACTCCTAGGGGGTCAAACAATAATTTCAAAAACTATACGTTACAAATAAGATTTTCCAAATTGTGAAGGGTGGGTAAATGATAATAATTCAATTGATATATGTGGGCACCTCTAAAATAGGCTAAAAAAGTTATTGACACCCTCTAAATGCATCCAATCCACATACTAAAATTTCTGTTTTTCTTTTTTTTAATATAAAGACTAGAGTAGTTGGAGTTTGAAAGAAAAATAAAATAGAATTAAATGCTCCCAATTCCAAATCTCTCTCTCCTCCCCCTCCCCCCTTCTCACACAAAATTACATTCCACTTTCGCAACTCTCTTTGTCTATCTCCTCAAAGCCTATATCATAGTCTTACGCATGGGTGGATCTATGTATAGTGTAAGGGCTGTCCACAAACACCCCTAGCTAACTTTTTTTTTAAAAAAAAATTCTAATGAGTTACTTTGAAGGGGGTCATATTAATATATATGGACACTCCTGAAATGGACCCAGAAAGTTATGAACACCCTCGAGATATACTTGGCCCATATGCTAATATTTTTGTTTATATAAAAAAATTTTTTTTCTTAGATATAGAAACTGCGGTTATAAAGTTGGAATTTGATAGAAAAATAAAATAGAATTAAATGCTCTCATGCTCAAATCTCTCTCTCTCCCCCCTGGTCTCACACGAAACTGCATTCCACTTTCACAAATCTCTTTCTCCATCTCGCTAAAGCTTATATCATACTGCTAGGAGTACATGCTCATATAAGCCTCGTCAATGTTGCTTATTAAAACTTGTGTACATGGCAAATACAATTCGAAATATGTGTATGTGCGCGAGCGCGAGATGCAGGTAGAAATACATACTTTCAAGTATGTGATATACGTTGCCCTGTGTCCCTCCATCTCACTCTTCTTATGTGGATTTTAGACTTTTAAGTGAACCTAATACTAGTGTCCTTAATTTTCTTTTATTATTATTATTGATTTTTTTGATCATTCAGTTGTAATATGTTCTTGGAGCATAATTTTCTTTAACTTGGCACTAATCACTAATCTGAACTTGATGTTGATTTCTTTCTTCTTTTTTTTTTCCCTCCCTCTTTCTTTCTCTTGGTGTAACTAGATGGTGTAGATTGTTTGTTTGTAATTTTATTTCATATTTGACATGGTCACTTCACCTTTTATTTTCGAGGGAGGGGGTTATGGTGCTGCAACCAACTGTTTTTAGTAAATGATACATAATAGTAATATTCTACAATTTCGACACAATTTGTCTATCAACTATAAAATAAGGAGAACTGCAGAGAATGAATGTAGTAGTACAATACCATTTTTTCTAGCAAAAAAAGTGGAGCACATTATTGTTGCATCTCAAGTTTCACTGGTGTGTAAATATGAGACGAAAGGTTTGCAAAATAACGAAACAGAAAGTTTGTACAAAATAAACTATCATATAACATGCATCATGCGACTTCGATCTTTTTCTATTTGATAGTATATATTAGTGACTACGTTATTAGATAGACACAAATATTCTAAATATCTGGATTCGCCACTAGCTATTGTGCAAAATAAATAATTACAATGAGAATTATCATTATAAGTCTCGTACATTAACATGCGATCTTCATATTCACACTTTAATCTGCATATGTGCCATACAGGGAGATCATAAAATTATTTTGTTTGTATTTGAGTGAAAAATTAGTCAATCTACCAACGAATGATATGATAAGATACAACATCGTTTGGTCCAACATGTGAAGAATGTCAATGAAGTACAGCTGAGATAATTTGCTGTGAACATAGTAACATAAGATTAAGGCTGCAAATACAATGAAAACATTTTGCATTACGTGCATACAGAATTATCATAAAACGGTGCAAATTGGAGCAAAATAGAGTTAAGCAATATATCAATGCACTAAAGTTTTGATTAAATTATTTCAAATTTCAAATTAGTCTTAAAGTCGAATGTCTTTTTTCTGAAAGAAAGTTAAATGTCTTAAAATTCTGTGATCAATATTTATTGGACGGCAAAAATTGCCTTCTAATAATTAATCATCATCTATTGGTTAAACTTTGGAGGATTTAACTAGAGATGGAAGAGGGGGGGGGGGGGGGGGAAGGAAGTAGGAAAAAGTGTTCCCCTTTGAGATGGAATTGAATGAAGATCTTGGAGCAACATGTCAAACTCAATAATCTACAAGTACGCTGTTTGACCATCTTGCCTAGGATTTTCTGCAAACCCCCATGTCCATGCTCCTCATCTTATCCACAGGACCGTAGCCTCCAGCTTCAGAAGCTGAGATTACATGGAGAACATTACATGCCCCAATTTTTTTAAAAAAAAACTATTATTATTATTATTATTATTATTATTATTATTATTATTATTATAAACTTGGAAGCCCATATGCAAGGATAGAGCCCATGAGACTGCAAAGAAGCAAGCAAGAAATTAAAAAATTAATTAACATTAATAATAAATAATAGTTTTACCAATCATTATTTAAAAAACAATTAATTAGTTACGCAAAACTACATTCCACTTTCCCAAATCTCTTTCTCCGTCTCCCTAAAGCCTATGTCATACTCTCAGAAGTACATGTTTTCATAAGTCACGTCAACATTACTTGTTAAACTTGTTTATATGGCAAATACAATTGAGAATATATGTGTGTGTGTGTGTGTGTGTGTGTGTGTGTGTGTGTGTGTGTATATATATATATATATATATATATATATATATATATATATATATCTGTGTATGTGATGTACGTTACCCTATCTCCGTCCCTCTCTCTCTCCTTATGTGGGTTTAGACTTTTAATTTAATCCAATATCTAGTCTCTCAAATTTTCTTTTATTATTATTTTTATTGATTTGTTTGATTATTCAGATGCAATATGTTCTTGGTGCATAATTTTTTTAACTTGGCACTAATCACTAATTTGAACTTGATGCTCATTTCTTTTTCCCCCCCCCCTTTCTTTTGGTGTAATTAGATGGTGCAGATTGCTTATTTGTAGTTTTATTTCATGTTTGATATGTTCTCTTTATCGTTTGTTTTTTGGGGGTGGTTATTACTTGGTGCTGCAACCACCGATTTTAGTAAATGTTATGTAATAGTAACATTTTAAAATTTCGACACAATTTATGTATCAATTATAAAATATGAAGAACTGCATAGAATAAATGTAGTAGTAGACTACCATAGTTTTTTTCCCCCTAAGTAAAAAGAAGTGGGGTACATTATTATTCCATATCAAGTTCCGCTAGTGCGAAAATACGAGAAAAAATATTTGGAAAAAAAAGAGACAGAAAATCTATACAAAGTAGACCTTCATATAGCCTATATCATGTGACTTTTTTTTTTTTGATACTATATATTAGCGATGACGTTAATAGATGGATATCTCTGTTCTATATGCCTAGAAACGTCACTGTTATGCACAATAAATAATTACAATGAGAATTATCATTATAGATCTTGTGTATTCACATGCGATCTTCATATCCACACTTTAATCTCTATATGTGCGATACAGGTAGATCATAAATTATTTTGTTTGTATTTGAATGAAAAATTAGTCAATCTACCAACAAATGATATCATAAGATACAACATCGTTTTGTCAACATGTGAACAATGTCAATGAAAGTAGGGTTGAGAAAGTAGGATTGTGCGAATTTGTTGTGAAACAACACAATAACAAAAGATTAAGACTAGAAATGCAATTAAAACATTTCGCATGACTTTCTATAAAGAATTATCATAAAACAGCGTAAATTGGAGCAAAATGAAATTAATATGTCAATGAAGTAAAGTTTTGATTAAGTCATTTCAAATTTCAAATTAGTCTTAAAGTCCAACGTCTTTTTCCAGACCTTAAAATTCTATAACTAATATTTTTTGAAAGGCACGAATTGCCTTCTAAGCATCATTTATTGGTTAAACTTTGGAGGATTCAACTAGAGATGGAAAAAAGAAGGGGAAGTGTTACACAAGTACACTGTTTGACCGTCATGCCTAGGATTTTCTGCAAGCCCCCATGTCCGTACACTGATGCACTCCATATCCATAGCCTCTAGCTTCAAAACCAGAGTTTCATGGAGAATATTACAGGCTCCATTTTTTAAAAAATACTCTTATTATTATTATTATTATTATTATTATTATTATATATTATTAAACCCATATACAAGGATAGAGCCCATGAGACTTCAAACAAGCCAGCAATTAAAAAATTAATTAATAAATAATAATTTTACCAACCATTACTTAAAAACCATTAATTAATTAAATAATTAAATATAAAATTCAGAGGGGAGGAAAATGAAGGTAATAAAGCAGAAGCCAACAACATGCAATGAATGAATGAAGGATCCCAGCAGCTTACAGAGGCGCATGCAATTACTCCTTAATCTCTCTCTCTCTCTCTAGAATTGCGATATTTTTTTCCACTCTATCATTAAATATTTTTCTAAACTGCATTTAATTTTACACTCGGCGTCTTCTTCTTCTTCTTCTTCTTTCTTCTTCATGAGGCCACAGTAATATAATTTTCTGGATCTCTTTTCTTTTCTCTCTATACTACTATTCAATTCAACTGAATCCAATTCAATTCAATTGAATTCAATTGAATACAATCCCCTTCCCACCTCCACCAGCTCTCTCTTTTCTCTCTCTCGCTTCTCAATTCCTATCCAATCTTTAATTAAGAATTTAAGACACCCCCCTTCTTTCTCTTCAACGCCCCCTCTATATAATGACCTTCACATGAAACTATTCCCAATCCCAACCCCCCCTCCCTTCTTCTCCCTTTTCAATCTTAATTTTCTTCTTAATTATCCATCACCTAAACTAACCCTCTTTCAATTTTCTCCCTCTGTCTCTCTCTAGCTTCTACCCACTAATAATCTCCCCTGTAAGTCTCTGTTTTGATTCCTACCCTTTTCAACAGTCATGATTTTAGAAAAAGGGTTGTTTTCAATTTTGAATTTTGGTTGTGTTTTGCAGGTGATTTCATTCATTGATTTGTGAAGATGAGTAGGAGGAATCGAAGAGGGGGCAATCAGGAGGTTGAGTTGAAGCTGAATCTGGCGGCGCCGGTGAGGGGGAGGGCGGAGGAGTCATCGTCATCGTCGCCGTCGCCGTCGCCGCCGCGGTCGTGCGTGTCGTCGGAGGACAGTCTGAAGTACTCGAGCAGCCCGGAGGCGACGTCGATGGTGCTGGTGGGGTGTCCTCGCTGCCTCATGTACGTCATGCTCTCAGAGGCTGATCCACGCTGCCCCAAGTGTAGGAGCACCGTCCTCCTCGACTTCCTCCGCAACAACCACCACCACAACAGCGGCGTCACCGCCAATCGCCGCCATGGCAGAAACTAATCCATCCATCCATCCATCATCCGCAAAACCCGTAAATCTCGTGTAAGATCGCCTCACATAAGATATATATATATATCATATGAGACACTCTTACACAAGAATTTGCCGGGAAAAAAAAAAAAAGAATTAACTCTTTGTTGTACCATCATACATAGTATGATGGCGGTTAATTCTCTCTTACTCTCTCTCTCTTAGTCTGTTAAGCAGTTAAGTTGTTTCTTTGTTTGTTTGTTTCCCTATGTTTCTCTCTCTAGATTTGCTGTTTGGTTGCTTATAAGACGGGGAGGGTTAACAAAATAGGGTTAAAAAAGGTGAAATTGGGGGGATGGTAAGTGAGGGGAGGGGTGTAAAAATTTTGTTTCCGTCTTCTTTGCAACCAAATAAAAATTTCTTCATTATATTAGTGGGTTTTAAAGTCTCTCTACTTAAGTTCTAATTTCTTCGGTGCAGTTGCCATAATTAAGATGGTTGTCAATTGTCATCTCTAATTTTGCTTCTCGCTCTCAATCTCAATGTGGACGCAACAATGACTTGGCTAAGTGTTATCATTTAATTTTCAATACAACTTGTTCCAGGTAAAATAGGTCACCCTAAAAGTCAATTACAAAATCAAGATTTTATCGTTAATAGTTCAGATAATATATGTCATACATCTAGAAGTATGTACTGTCATCTGCTATGTATATATATTTTTTCAATGTGTATTTATCATATAGATAATAGGAGTATATACTCTTAAGAGTATGACATGGGTTTTGTATAGTTTGGTATTTTTCTAATCGAAGAGAAGCTGATCTCATGCAGAAAAATTTTAGTTTTTGTGAGAAAAGAAGAAGTTTGTGGCACAAAGTCAAATGTTTTTAATTTATTTTTTGAAGTTGAGTTCATCCGTTTACGTGGCAACTTAGGAACGATAAAAAGGATTATAATTTAGAAATCGGAGATTTTTAAATAAGGGGTCTGGCCATTTAAAAATTTGTAATCACATAATGTGAGTTCAATGTACAGTACAGAGTATAGACATCTTCAAATAGAACAAATTTAACAAAGTCTAGACTCTAGAGGAAAGCAAGTGGGCTATCATTTTGTCAATTAGAGCTCTTAGGAACTAAATTGGCGGATAAAAATAGGTGAGAGGAACAGTCCACGTGAAGGTTTAGCATTAAACTAACTACCGTCATAACTTAATTAATGGCGGGCAATTAGCATACTAATGGCTAACTAATTCAAGCTGGGCCGTAATCAAAGCAAGGGTTGATGCCGGAGGGGCAATTAGCTTTGTAATTAATCACTAGTTAATCACCTAATCGACTAGGCCAGTCCCAAGTGACCTCTGTTTTTGCTCCACATGGACCGCAGAAGTCATAAACTATGTTTGTTAGTTGCATTGGAAAATGCCACCGGGTAGTCCAATGCATTACAAATAGTGGGGGAACACACATCCAATTCGGCCCAATGTTCTGTAGAACAATAACAATATATTTTTAGTGTAAATTTCGTTAAATATAGATAGTGTTATCTCTATTTATAGGTAATTTTATCGTTATAAATAGAGATGTCTGGGATTCTAATTATTATTCAAAATTAATATTGCTCATTGTGCATTATTTTATTCAAGAATAATAGAAAGTGCATAGATTTATGTTTCTTTTAATATTAAATGGTACTGAATTATACTTTCGTTATTCATTTATTTTAAATTACAGCGGTCCGAAAATGACATATGTTGATTAGAAAATTGTAACCAATCATGAGATTGGGTTCAGCTCTAACTTTAACGAGGAAAAAACAAATCAAATACTTCCTAGCTACTCTGTTATATATGGTCCACCCTTTTGTTTGAGCACATAGGTGATCGAAAGAATGCATGGGTGCTCTTCATTTGATGTACATTTATATGTTCTGGCTTACAACACCTTGTCCCCCCTACCTACTCACCAAGCTAAAAAAAAAAAATAAATAAATAAATAAATTTGAAGATCAGTTTGCATTCCTTTTTTCTCTTATATATATGTGGCGAGCGAAAGCATATTCAGTTATGCATCTTTAGTACTTTTACACGGCTTTTAAAATATTAATTAGTATTGTCAAATATCAATGGTGACAGTTGGTCAAAATTTTTCAGTCAAACGAATATCTGTCTAGTGGTGACTAATCGTTGCTTCTTGTAACGGAGTTTGTGGGTTCTATTGATGTACATATAGTTTACATAACTTCTTATAAATATCATTTTAGAAATTAAACTATATATAGTCATAGCAATAATTTTTATACAACGAATCGTACATATTGCATACGATGGCATCACTTTCCATAAATTTGGTGGTTTTGTATCAAAATGATTAATTTCAGCAATGGGTATGTTGAGCTAAAATAGCCTAAAATTTTAAGTATTGGTTCCTTTCGGCCATTAAATTAGCATGCAACTAAATGAATTTACTTGTAGAAGATGGATACGAGTACTATGCTGTGAATGAATAATGGGATCGATGTTAATTGCACTGCCTCCTTGGCTTTGAATATTTCTATTAAATTGGCCCTATTTGGTAAACAGCTGTTAGCTGTTAAATGTTTGTATTAGCTGTTAGCTATTAGTTGTTTGTATCAACTGTTTGAATTAGCTGTTTGTTGAACAACTGTTTAGTAAAATTAGCTGTTTCTGATAAAGTTGTGAGACAAAAAGCTAATTCTTCAAAAAACTCTTCCAAAAAGCTCATGAAATTAACTTTTTCAAATTAGTTTTTTGGACCCAAAAAGCTCTTTTGAAAAGCTCTTTCACCAAACACCCAGATTAGCTTTTTCACTTAGTCAAACAGGTAATTTTAGTCAAAAAAAGTTCTTTTTGACTAAAAAGCTCTTTAAAAAGTTGTTTGCTAAATACCCCCATGGTATATTATTGTATTTTCAATATGAATTATTTATTGCTATATATTAATTGTAACAACAATTAAATTCCATCATTATTTTTGCGACCCCCTTTCATTCATTCATATGCCATCTTTTTCTCGCTCTACAAATGCAGAAAAATGTACCCACCATGATATTATGGCTAGCTAGTTCATATGGAGTACTGCCCATTTTTAGTGCCCACCCCATGATTATTTTCCATGTAGCACCAGCTGATTGCTAACCAATATTTAATTAATTAATTAAATTCTATCAAAATCCCAACCTAACTTATCATATTAAAGACCAACCTCGTTCATTTTTTTTTTTTTGGGTCTTAGATCATCCATTTCACTAGAGTCGAGTTACTGTTAGCCTAATAAGCGGTGGAGCTCTCCATTACAGATTTTCTCCATTTATAAGATTCTAAAGTCGAATCCAAGACTTTTCTTTGGGGAAACAAATGTCAAACCACTTAAACTAACCTTTTGCTGCCATCCTCGTTCACTTTCATCACGTAATGATCACGATCATGATCATCATATCCCTACTGTCTGATTATATACTTCTTAAAATCTCGAAATATCCTAAAATCTCCACAAATACATTGAACAATAATCACATTTGTCAAAGGTATGACGCATACATGGTCATACCTAATTTATCAGTTGATTTTATAAGTTTCAGTATAATATTATGTATGCATATATCTACTCGTGAAATTTATACATTTTTCATATAAAATTGAAGGAGATAGGTTAGCTTATAATTATAAGAAAATTTGCACATGTATGTTTTTATGAGCTGAACAGTTAGCAGCTGTACCCTCATATATTTATAATGATCGCTTTATGGCATGCAACTCTTCTGGTGTATTCTCTTTAATTTTCACTCTGGCTACAAACGCTGCTTCCTTTAACACCTGCGTTAATAATTATTCAGAGCTCAATAACACCCAACGGAACCACCAAAAAAAAAAATTGAAAAAGTTTTTTTTTAAATTTTTTTGTGTTTGGTTTATAGAAAATCACAAAGAAAAAAAAAAAAAATGGAGGAAAGTTAGTCAGAAAAATTGTTAGAAACAAGTGATAAAATTTTCCTTATAAAATTGTGAGGAAAGTTTGAGGAAAATTCCCAACCTTTTCTAGCCTCGCATTGCTCAGATGACATCAACATAATTTAAATAGTTCATCAACATTTAAATTTCTTATTCAAATTCTTGTATTTTTTTCTCAATCCAAACAAGAGGAAAAAACTCATTTTCTCCCTAGTTTTTTTTCCTTCACATTTTTTCCCTTCAACTTTTCTTTTCATCAAATTTTCTAAGGACCAAACGGAGCCTAAGAGAAATAAACGTCAAACCACCTAAAAAATTTTGTGTCGGTATAATCACAAAATTAGCGATTATCGATTCATATTTTGAAATTTAACCTTTTTTGTGTGACTTGAAATTTAAATTTTAATATATCATTGTCTACTTTTTTTCAGAACAAATGTAAGTACTCCGCAGTAGTTCCAAATATAGTGAATATAATTTATGTCTACTCCGTATGCTGATATCAACAAATATTAATGAATGTTACATCGTTACAACAACCCAAAAAAGGGCAGCTCGGTGCACAAGCATCCCGCATTCACGCAGGGTCCAGGGAAGGGCCGCACTCCAAGGGGTGAATTGTAGGCAGCCTCAACAAGAAAGTAATTAAGAATAACAACAAATTCACTTATCAAAAAATAAATTAAAAACAACGTATTCTGACCTGAGAGGCAAGGGCAGCTAATTTAAACCATATATAAAACCCCAAATGCCCTTACATGTAGGTTGTATGCCCCTCGCCATTGTGGTTGGATGCAAAACCCAAAAAACATAACTTTTTTTTTGGGGGGTGTTTTGGAGAAGTGGTGCTAAAAATTTATTGAAATTCATCCGACCTCACAAAGATTGACTGGTCTATTTGAAAAATCTTCATCTAAATTTTAAAATTTGACAAGTAATTATATTTGAATTAAAGATTGGATCGGCTTTAGGTGTGACAATCCTACCTAAATTATATGAAATATCAAATATGTGATCGAATATGTTTTGAACAATTCTGGACAATGAAATAACAAGATAACAGATATGATATGTTTCAATCCAAAATCTGGATGATCATATTCAGATATATATGAGGCACAAAAATAATTTTGATGTACAATTTTCAAAAATTTACATCAAAGTTCGAATAATAAGAATACTAGCTCTGGATTTAGATAGAGGTTTAGTCCATATAGACCTTAGTTTTTTCTATAAACGGTTTTAACAAAATCCTTCTTTTATAAAAAAGTATTTTTACAAAATTCTGTTTTGTGTATCTCTTGGAATCAGTCTCTCTACAGGCATGAATGCCGATAGAGGTAAGGTTACCTACATTTGGATCTCTCAAGACTCCGTGAAAACATGACTTACACTGAGAGATGTTGTTATTGTTGTTGTTTTTTAGTCAATACTACAATCGGGGCATGATGTAGATTTGGCTTATTATTATTCAAACACGAATTTTTGCTGGTGGGTATGTGGCTATGTGCAATTGTCACAATTTAAGGACGCAACTCCTCTCTATCCTCCTCCATGCATATTTCAAATGCCCGATAAACCTCTTCCTTGTTAAGTTAATAAACATCTTATAATCCAAACTAGCATTTTCTTAATACTTATATCATTAAACAAGGTAGAATTTAAGACAAGTGTTAATAGATATGAGACATAAATGTTGGCTCGATTTTGACTAGTTAAATCACCTCAGAGATAGTGTGAATAGGGTGATAATCAAAGTCTTAAAATAATCAAAACAAAAATGCAAAAAGTAAATGTAAACGAAACACACAATTTATAAAGGTTCGGCCACGCCTAATCCTCTACCCACCGGCGCCCTTTCCCGATGGGATTTTCAACCTCTTTCTTTTATTAGGTCGGTCGATTACACATGATTCACTAATCGTACAACCTAATAGTTGACCCTACAACTATATGTGTCCTAACATACACGTTACTCCCAAACTGTATTTAGGTAGTCGGCCCTCCGACTAATCAATCCAACCAAATACAAAAAGATAACAATTATAATATACACTTCTTTGATAAAGAACAAAATAAATATGTCAATTTAAGCTCAAACTCTTCTCCAAATCTTCTTCTTGATTTGCAAGTATAGCTCTCTTTCTTCTTTGCTTATGCTCTCTCTTGTATCTTTCAGCTGCAAGGTCTTCCCTTTTTATAACAAAAAGAGTTGAATTAGCGGTTAGTTTCAAATATCGAAGGAAAATCTTTAGCTGATCTCCAAGCCCTTGGAATCCAGTTTCAAGCCCTTGAACTGCAGCTAAGTTTCAATAACAGCGCCAAATCATCAACGGCTACCTTGCTGATTTCTTATAACGGCTAGTTGATGCTAAAAATCTGTTAGTGCTTATTTTAGGCCACGCAACAACTAGAATTGAATTTCAAAAGATACGGCCATATTTAGAGAATCATAATCTTATATTCAAATTTGAATCACACAATATAATATCATATTGATTACATATTCAAATTTGAATACTAAATCATCTCAATATATTGTGGCAACTTATATCAAATCAATTAATCAATATGTACTAGTATGCCGATCTCGACTTAGAATCATAACATATTTAAATAATATAAATAATAAGATAATTCTAATATAACGTGAAGAACATATCAATTAATTAATCTCTTTTTGTCTTTTATCAAAATATATTAATAAAATATATTGTAAGCTTAAGGAAGCTAACAATTTCCCCCTTTTCGATGAAAAACAAAACCCAATGGAAATAACATATCAATATAATTTTAAATGATACATCACGAAAGCTTTTCAAATACTTCTCCCCCTTTTTATATTTCATCAAAAAGGTAGCATAAGAAGGAGAAAGAAATACCAATGCCTATAAAAAAATTATGGCAAACATATATAACTCTCCCTTAACAAATCAATGATATATAAGGATGCTCCCCCTCAAATTAAGGCACTCATAAAAAAATATAAGGGATTAAATACTAACATTTTGATCAAATCATATATTTTAACATGCATGCATTGACTTGATATTCTCATAAGCATTGTAAGGGATCAAAATATTAATATAACAATTCTCCCTCTTCAAGAATAAATCAAGGTCGTAGTGGAATAATCAAGTAATATAAATCTTCTCTTATAGAAAGAAGCAAGACCATGTATGTACATGAATATTAGAGATCTTAACAGTTATGGACCCAAAACAGATCACATACAAGATATCATCTAAGCATTAAAATAATTACATGTCATAATAGCATAGAATATGATTTAATAATAATCATGCTCACCTTCTAAAGATAATTGAGCAAATTAAAACTCAAAAATTTGAAAATCAAAATTTCTCAAATAGGAAGTAAACCATGCAAAGATAATATCACCTTCTATTTCGTAAGAATTCAATTTTGATTTCTATTCATATTGTTGAAATAAAAAATCCAATCCTTGATTCAATCACACTAAAATTCCAATTTCTGCTTATAGTTGAAGGTCTTAAACTATATTTCAGGGACCTGAAATCTGGACACTAAACTGATTACCTATTATTTCAACCTCCTTGATTCATAAAGTAATTTTCATGAGTACTTCAACACTTCACGTGCATCCAATTTCGCAATTTCATGTTTTATTCTTATGTGGATACAAAATACCCTGTAAAACAAACTTATATCTTTCTCAAAACACATTTAGAATATTCAGTTCCAAAATCATAGTTATTCGCCACAATGGATGACCATGTTACTTTTGGTACTCAAATTTGTGTGCTATTAGGACCATTTCTTTTAATAGGACAATGAGTTGAAATATGTCATATTTTGCAACAATAATTGCAAGTAATAGAAGTCCTACTTTTGGAGTAAGTCGATTTAACAAAGAAGTTTTTATAACACTTTTTTTTATTGAACGGATTAAAATTGATTCCTTCTTTGTTAAATGACATTTTTTGTGTGTTAAGAATTTTATTTAAATTCTCTTCTCCTTTTGAAAATTTTAAGACAATTTTTTCAAGATTGGCACACTTCACTTGATGCTTTCCTTTTTCTCTCTCAAGAAGGACAACTTTCTCTTAAAAACTTTTTAAGTCATTACACACTAAGGGTTTGTTCCTTTCGTTGGTAAATTGGGGTAAGTAAAAGGTTGAAGTAGGTTAAAGTAGGTTGAATTTTTTTATTTGATAAATTAAACTTGGTTAAAATAGTAAAAGTGGGTTGAAAAGGGTTGAAGTAAGTTGAAATGAGTTGAAATATGTTAAAGTGGGCTGAAATGGGTTGAGATTGATATTTTAGAATTGACCCATGAAAAGAACAGGGCCTAAATCGTTTGATTTTCGAAATTCAACGTTTTCTTGAGATAACTCAAAATTCTTTTTTTTCAAATCTTTAATTTTAGAAATGTGTCCTTCTTGATGCCTAATATAATAAAGTAAGACTTTTATTGGCTTACGTTTAGAATAATTATGAAGACAATCATATATCTCATCCGAAACGTCATATTTCATTTCCTCATCTTCTTCTTCATCATCACTTGTGCTTTCATCATCATCATCATCATTGTCTCTTCTATCGCGATCTCTAACTTGTTCATTTACCATTAGACAAAAATGAGTAATCTCTTTTTCGTCATTCAAGTTGCTAAGCATATTGTCCCTTCTTGACGAATTGGAATTTTCTTGGCTTTTGTCTTCGTATAGTAATGTAAGTTTTTCCCAAAAATCTTTAACTGTCTCATAATAGCAAACATGGTTAAATATTTCATCATTTAGAGTACATTGCAAGATATATAAAACTCTAGAATTTTTCTTAAGCATCTCGTAGTCATCTTGAATGTATTCACTCTTTGGCTTGATAACAGTACTTCCATCATCTTTTATCCAATTTAGTGCAAAAGGACCATTCGAAATGATGTCCCAAAAATCAAAATCGATGGATCTAATAAATGATTGCATCCTGCACTTCCAAAGAGAAAAATTAATGCCATCAAGTATTGGAGGGCAATTGATAGAAGCATTTAATAAACAAGCCATGGATTTAGCTACAAACGGTCAAGTCTTAAAATAATAGCTCCTGCTCTGATACTAATGTTGGCCCAATTTTATCTAGTTAAATCATCTCAGAGGCAGTGTGAATAGGGTGATGATCAAAGTCTTAAAATAATCAAAATAGAAATGCGGAAAGTAAATGTAAACAAAACACACAATTTATAGAGGTTCGGCCACGCCTAGTCCTCTACCCATAGGTGTCCCTCTCCAATAGAATTTTGAACCTCTTTCTTTTATTAAGTCGGTCGATTACACACGATTCACTAATCGTACAACCTAGTAGTTGACCTTACAACGTAACTATACGTGTCCCAACATACGCATTGCTCCTCAACTGTACTTGGGCCCAACCAAATACAAAAAGATAACAATTATAATATACACTTCTTTGGTAGAGAACAAAATAAATATGTCAATGTAAGCTCAAACTCTACTCCAATTCCTCCTCTTGATTTGCAAGTATAGCTCTCTTTCTTCTTTGCTTGTACTCTCTCTTGTATCTCTCATCTGCAAGGTCTTCCCTTTTTATAACAAAAATAGTTGAAGTAGCGGTTACTTTCAAATATGGAAGGAAAATTTTCAACTGATCTTCAAGCCCTTGGAATCCAGTTTGAAGGCCTTGAACTGTAGCTAAGTTTCAATAATAGCTCCAAATCCTCAATGTCTACCTTGCTGATTTCTGGCAACGGCTAGTTGATACTAAAAATCAGTTAGTGCTTATTTTAGGCCAAGCAACAACTAGAATTAAATTTTAAAAGATATGGCCATATTTAGAGAATCATAATTTTATATTCAAATTTGAATCACACAATATAATATCATAAAAATTACATATTCAAATTCGAATACTAAATCATCTCAATATATTATAGCAACTTATATCAAATCAATTAATCAATATGTACTAGTATGCCAATATCGATTTAGAATCATAACATATTTAAACAATATAAATAATAAGATAATTTTAATATAACATGAAGAACATATCAATTGATTAATCTCTTTTTGTCTTTCATCAAAATATATTAATAAAATATATTGTAAACTTAAGGAAGTTAACAATAAACAAACAATTTATATACAAATTCACAGCTAGTAAAATAAGTTAACGAAACTGCTAAGCATAAGAAACATATGGCAAAATAATTTTTAAAAATTTTACCATTCTAAGCACTTACTTTATGCTCAATGAACCAATCCAACATACATCAACATAACATTATTGTTGCATTTCTAACGTCTTTCTTGGACACCTCGTAATCATCTTCATGAATAGAGTTTCATCCCTAATAATACAAACACCTCGCTGACTACCCGACTCCAAACATTCTCGATTAAATTGCATATGGGTATACAGGAGTCCTAGTTGACGTAAACTTAACCTGTATTGTGGGTCCCACATTAAATTAAGTTGGAAACCATCCTTATCAACCCAAGGGGTGGCATAGACTTGGACTAGGGAAAGGAAAATTGGTCCTATGTTTGTATTGCATCTGCTCATCAAATCAAAGTCGCAAGAAGGCATAATTGAATGATAGACATATATCCGCACCCGAAAACACGATGCGTAATTCTTTTATTTCTAATTGATTCTCATTTGTATTTGTATTTAATATTGTTTAGCTTCTAAACTTGCATTTCTTCTTGTATTTCTAAATCTTATAGATCATATTTAGTGGATCGGAGTTTGAATATATAAATCTTTAAACATGAATTTTAATAGCTCTATCAATATACTAATAAAGATAATCTAACAGGATCGTTTTATGTGTCTAAAAAAAATGAGATAATTAAAACAATCTAGATCTTTAATCTTTAGTTATAACATGGTCATGTTGGACAAACCACTGTTAGCTGTTAGTTATTAGCTGTTTGTAATAACTGTTAGCTATTAGCCGTTTGAGTTAGCTGTTTGAATTAACTGTTTGTTGGAAAACTGTTTGGTAAACTTAGCTGTTTTTGATAAAATTGTGAGACAAAAAGCTAATTCTTCAAAAAGCTCGTGGAATTAGTTTTTTTCAAATTAGTTTTTCGGATCTAAAAAACTCTTCTAAAAAACTTTTTCATCAGACATCTAAATTATCTTTTTTATCTGATCAAACAGCTAATTTTGATAATAAAAAACTCTTTTTGACCAAAAAATTTTTGAAAAATTGTTCGTCAAACACCTAAAAATTTGTGCTTGCAAATCCTTAGATGTTTAGAATACTCGGCCATGTAGGGGACCAAAATTACATTCATTGACTGCTTAAGAAAAAGGAAGAAACAAAGTCAAGCATGCATTGGAAAACTGCATCAAAATTTACGACAAACATTGAAAAATGATGGAATTCATCAAGCTCTGAAAAATACACACTGTTTATCGGGATTAGATAATTACTTTCCTTGAATATCATTATGAAATCTGAGTTTGGAGTTAATCCTTCAATTATTTATGTGATTCCATTGATTACTGTGATTTTTCAAAAAAAAAAAAAAAAAAAAAAACACCTCCATGCATATCTAACCTCAGTTGCCCAAGTTTGAGAACCTTGTTGCTCTTTACTTGCTTGTAAATACTATCATTGTTTGTTTGTTTGTTTTTTTTTTTAATCTTTAATCTTCTAGTTGAGAGGAGTTAAGTTGCTATTAGTTCATAATGAGTAGAGGTTGATCTTTTACAATGCGCATAATTTTTATTCATAAAATTTGAACATGAGATCTGAAAAAATGAATATAAGACATATATATTATTTAAGGGTAACAAATTAAAATGTTAAACTAGTAGAACTGTCCTCTTCTCTTTGGGTACTTATTTTTTGAAGAATAAGTTCAGATAAGTTTAATTCAGAATAAGTTCAGTAAATAAGTTCATAATAAGTTCAATAAATAAGTTCAGAATAAGTTCAACAAATAAGTTCATAAATTTGTTCTTAATAAATTTAGAATAAGTTCAGTAAATAAGTTCAGAATAAATTCAGCAAATAATAAATTCAGTCAAAATAAGTCGAAGAGAATAAGGCCTGATTAATGTAATTTTAAGTATAATTTATTGTAATCAAGCACATTTTTTTCTTCAGGAATTTTTGTAATATGCCTGAATTTTCATGAGGTAATATTGCATGGGCGATAATGTGAGGAACTTCAAGGAAATAAGTCATATAAATATCAAAAAGTTTTATCCCAAAGCTAAATGAATAATGACCGAAATAACTTATTGCCTCGTATGAAGGTTAACCTCTCTATCTTACAACTAAATCAAATAAAGTCACAGTAATATTGAATTGTATGAGTCCCTATCTCACAACAAATCAAATAAAATCATATTGCTATCCAAAAGTCACACCTAAATAGAGAGCTAGAGGGCTACGGTGAGAATTGTGAGATAGGTTCAACCTTTAGTCACGGAAAGACTATTTAGAGGCTGTTCTCTTCACCTTATTTTGTCTGAACTTATTCTAAACTGAACTTATCTGAACTTGTTCTGAAGTTATTTGCTAAACTTTATTCTGAATTTATTTACCGAACTTATTTTGAATTTATTCTGAACTTATTAAGCATAAATTTATGAACTTATTTGCTGAACTTATTCTGAACTTATTCTGAAGTTATTTACTAAACTTATTCTAAGCTAGACTTATCTGAACTTATTCTTTAAAAAATAAGTCGAAGAGAACGGGGCCTTAGGTACCTCAATTTTTCAAGTTTTTATCTTTTATTTATGCTATTTAAACAAATGAACTTACTCGTTATTAACACTATCGTATGATTAACTAAGAAGGTAAAATAATAGGGTAAATGCACACTTTTTATTTAGCAGTCAATTTAGGTTTTAACCTTTGATGATGTATTGCATATAGCCATATATATTGTTACTTTTTTACTTTTATATAAAACCACATACTATAATCTCAAACATCAAATTATGAGCTTATGGATTGCTTATAGTTTTGTCTCCCTTTTTTGGTTCGTAAGAGTATGAAAGAACAGTACATTATAATTACTAGACAATGAGGGAATGAAGAATTGAATCTAAGAACTATTATACCGGTGATTTTAGCATTAACTAACAGGCCAAGATGTCATTGACAAATTGCTTGTACATTTGTTAATGAGTAATTTGATATGTACTCATGCTGTAGTGTTTATAGCTAGTAAAAATTCAGGTTCGGGTCGAATTTGGGTTGGACGAATTGGACACTGTTAAAATTCAGACAAGAAATTGATATCCAATATTAGTTTTTTTCCAGGTAGGACAATTCGGACAAGGCTAAATTTAGGTCAAAATTAGGTTCAGAAAATAAAAATATAAAAAATGTTGTATCTAAATTTAAAATTCAGATGAAAAATTTATGATTGTATCTAATTTTTTTCGGATCGGATAACTTTTTGCCAACTCTAATGTTGTTTGGACTAGCTGGGGATGGTGACGTGAGACAGTGGGATGAGAATTGAGATCCTCCACAAAGAGTGGTGTAGACTGTAGAATTTGGGCATCCACTTTGTAATCTGTTTGCTGAATACAGAAAATGGGAGCTCCACTTTTGAACACCGGCCCACATTAAGTAGGCCCGAATCTTAACCCCGGCCTACTTCAAGTCTTCACCCTTTTTTAAAGGAAAAAAATAAAGTGGTCTGCCTACTGGTCGCCGCCTTTTAATCTCTTTGCTTCCCTTCTTTTGTTACTCGCTTTGTTAGATGCTGCTATCCACTCAATTTGCAAGCTCAAAGTACATGTTCAATATTCAAATGCTAAGATTCCAATGTGCCACAATAATGTTGCTAATTTTCATGGATTCGACTCAAGTGAATATAAATTCAAAGTTAAAAAAGCAGTGTCTTAAGAGCCATATGTTACGGATAAGAGTTCCATATCAGAAAAGTGATGAGATGATCCCGAACTTATAAACGGTACGCTGCACACCCTATTAGATCGACCTTTTGGGAAGAAGGTAATGGTCCCGTAACACACGATAGATGATATTTGATCATTTGAGGAATTATTAAGGTCAAAAACCTACTATATAGTGGAAAATTTTGAATTATAATCAGGACTTAATTTTGCAAATATTGGTTTTTGGTTTTGATTGAAAGAGGGTTTTATTTATTTATTTATTTATTTTACAAATGGTGTTTCGGCATGGTGAAAGGCCAAAAAGAAAAAAGAAAAAAAAAAGAAAAAGATTCTGGAATCCACAAAGTGAGAGAAATCTTCTAAACAGGTCATTCGCACCATCGACATTTTTACCCCTCTCTCCCCCCCCCCCCTTCGCTCGATCGTCCCCGCAGCTCCTTCTTCAACCTCTTTCGATTTCGATCTCGCCGGAAAATGACGATTGGTTCTGGAGGATCCAGCGTCGTCGGTAAGCAAACCTCCTCTTTCTTATCACTTTGCAATTTTGCTTTCAATCGCTGCAAATTTTTGATCCTTGAATTGCTATTTCTCGTTGAATATTGCATTCGAATGGTTTTTCTGGCAAATTGAATGCGTAGGAGTTGGTATCGTGCTTGATCGCTTGTTGATCTTTTTTTTTTCAAGCTAAATTTTCGTTCTTGCTGGTCTGTTGGATTGTTAAATTGAACTTATCTTTAGGGCTATTCGCATACTAGATTATCTTCATCGAAATCGACAGAGATTTGCCTTGATAGCTGTTGATTTCCTTTCATTCGAGCATGTTAGTTATCTTTAATTGACCGATTTCAGTTTGCTTTCAACTTTTGGTATTCCTAATTTGTCATTCTCTTTAATGAAGTTTGGATTTTTAAGGTTTAATTGATCTTCCAAAAATGGCCTGCTTTTTTGCATCCATTAGCTACCCGGCAAGGCTGAATACATTGTGATTCTTGATGTAATAGAGCTTGCCGGGTGGTTGTAGCGGTTGTTCGTGTTATAATTCCTAATTCTTGACTAACTTTAAGTGATATTGTATATAGTGCTTGTTGAAATTACATTAATCATGTTGTTATGTACACTCTGATCATAACTTTTATTTGTATTGGTGATGGTGATGTAGTTCCGAGGAACTTCAGGTTGTTGGAGGAGCTTGAACGCGGTGAGAAGGGGATTGGAGATGGCAGTGTCAGCTATGGGATGGATGATAGTGATGATATTTACATGCGCTCTTGGACGGGTACAATAATTGGCCCTCACAATGTGAGTTGTCTTTTTCTTATTTACTAGGTATATGATTGAACTAAACTATTGTTCGTGCATTCCATATGTATGGGCATTGGTTTATCCATATATTTTTTGTGGATCATGGCTGCTGTATGCGGCCTTATTTAGGCTTGTAATTGTGAAAAAAGATTTCTTTCATTTGCTTTGTATAAATTTCACTGATCCCACTCAGTGTTATACCATATGTCATGCTCTATTGACTAGGTATTCTTTGTTGGCCACAGAAATGTATTTCTGCTGAAGCGCTCATTATATTGGTTTTTGTGGAATCTAAATGGCCGTCATGTGTAAATATCTTCACTTTGTAGTAGAAGCAAGGCAGTTCTTTCTCATCCCCTCATCTAAGGAGCTTGCAATTTTGTCAATGACCATCTTCAGTTTTTAAACCCTTCCCCCCTTTGGTCTGTATTTTCTAGTCACCGATATTTGTGTGCTAGATTTTTGTTCTGGTAAACTTTATTGTGTTGTGTCTATCTCTTCTTGTTCAAAAATCCACTTGTACCTATGCAGTAATCGTAGTGTCATGAACCTAGTCAGTTTATTTTATTTGATTTCCTATCATATATGCTGGTAGTTGAATAAGATTATACTGCTTTCTGAAAGAAAAGTATATCTGTTTTCTGTGATTCCATGGTGGTTATTGTTGGAGATGCCACAGTTTGTCTACAATGTGCTTCTTTTTTGTTTCTAAGTTCTTTTTCTTCAATTCCCAGACTGTACATGAAGGCCGCATTTATCAGCTGAAGCTCTTCTGTGACAAAGATTATCCAGAGAAGCCCCCTAGTGTTCGCTTCCACACACGGGTGAACATGACTTGTGTAAATCATGAGACCGGAGTGGTAATGTTTGTTAACTTATGCCTAACTAAGCGAACATGACTTGTGTAAATCCTGAGACCGGAGTGGTAATGTTTGTTAACTTATGCCTAACTAGTATGTAGAACTGTGTTCTTTTGGTATTTTCTCCTGTCTTTCTCATTCTATTCAGGATGTCAAGGCGTTCTGATTCTTCTGAAGCATGCTTTTTCTTTTTGCCTTTTTTTTAAAAATGATAACAATACATCACTTTGACATGGTTGTTGGGCAAGACAAGAAAAATTGTTCCTAGTGTTGACAAATTTAGTTGGCCATCTGTTCTCAGGTATTCAAGCTGACATGATCTTTAATGTTATGCACGAGTGATTGGTGAAGACCTTGAATAGGAACTCTTAACATATAAGAACTGGGGCCTCAACAGCCCTGATCCCGGGATCTATTTGTTGATGTTACATTACCATGCCGATCTCTAGTATTCATTATTCTTTTCCCTCGACTTGTGGAGTTAACTGGAATGGTGTATTTGTTGAGTGAATACTGAATAAGATATGTCAATGAATCGTGCAAGTCTTTAGATTATAGTAGTAGGTCCATACTTGGAACTGCAGTGAATCATTTTCTATGACTAGTACAGTTTGAATCCATATTTGATACAGTGATCTCTCAGTGCGATGAACAATGAACTGTTTTGACAGGTTGAACCAAAGAAGCTTGGGATGCTCACAAATTGGCGGAGGGATTACACCATGGAGGACATTCTGACCCAGCTGAGGAAAGAGATGGCTGCGCCCCACAACCGAAAACTTGTTCAACCCCCTGAAGGGACCTATTTCTAGCTGGCATGAACTCGTCCAGTGTATTCACATCGTTTCAAGTTGGGATTGAAAAAACACACCGGAATGGCCTTGTGTTCCGTACTTAGTTTAGTGATGTTCAGTCTTGATTGTGGAAGTCATGGAGGAAAAAAAAGCCGAAGATTCGAGATTGGCATTGGCTTGCTTATCAAGTTATCATATGTAGAATCGGATGCTTTTTGTGTTTATTGTAAGGCAGCTTTAGCTTTTGAGACTTAAATGTGGAAATCTTGGTTGACTGAACAATTATCTCTCCCAAGCCATAAGCTTTTGCGTGTCCAACTACTTTGATTCACTTTTGGCCTCTTGAATATTACTCCTATTTTTCATTGTTCTACAATCAAGCAGGGCTGAAGTGTTAAAAGGCTCGCCAGATTTTCAGGGGTAATTTTAATAGTTTTAAAAATAAAGTGAGTGGCTAATACATTCAAGAAAGTTGTCATCGATGAGATCTCATGTTTTGAAAGTAAAACATGATATCGTCGTCTGACAGACTTTTAAAAAGATTTCCCAAAAAAAAAAAATTTACGCAAGAGGAGTTGAACCTATGACCTCCAATAGGTAGTAACAAACAACCAACTAATCTACTATGAACTTCTATATAAAGTATCTAAGAACTAATTAATATATATCTATTTTTTATTTTCACTGTAATATCCCACATTTAATATTTTTCCCCCAAAAAATTGGAGGGTTAATTGACCCCCTTGCCACTTAGTGACTCCACCACTACAGATTTTGGAAAACGCACTGAAGGAGGTTCCTCTTTTGTGAGGAAGCTCAATGTCATGAAGTTCTGCGGGGCTTCTGAAGTCACTTGTCTTATTTCTAGGGGGAATGATCCACATTGAATTACTCATTTGTCCCCAATTACTTACTCTTTTTAGGAGCATAAAGTTTTAAAGGAACATCATTCAATGCAATGTTTTTTTATTGTTTTTAGACGAGAGAAAATATTTTCGATGTCAATAACAGTATAAGAGACTGTAATTTGAGATCCGCTCAAAAAAGAGAAAATGGGACAAGTAATTTGAGATGGGTGGGGGTAATTAGTTTTGGATCTAAATAAAGCTTCTTAAATGAGATATGAATTAATCATAAATTCTACACTTTAGTTACAAATAACACTGAAATTAAAATTTATCAGAAATTCCACTCGGTAATAATCTGTCCAAGAAATGAAAGTGAGATATCCCATAAAAAAAATATCCGAATTTGAAGTCCAAATCCAAATTCAGCACATTTTTATTATATCTAATCAATAACATGACTTGATTTTAATTATATCGTATGTACTCAATAATATTAAAAAATTCATTTAAGAAGAAAATAATTCAAATTAAAATTAAAGACCAAAATTTTCAACCTCCAATTTTCCTTTTTTTTTGATCGCCCTACCTCTGAACTCATATGACATATCATATACCCTATAGTCTTGTCAAATTTTACCCCCAATTGGAACAAGATTACACCAATTGTAAGCTATCATCATCTGCTTGGTTGAGCCCGAAACCAACGTTTACGTACACTTTCCTCGTGACTTGTGTGGCATTTTGCTCTTTTCTTCTGCATTCTCTCTCCTCCCTCAAAAGCCTCCCAAACCCAAACCCTCTTTCACTTGGAGTTGCAGGCAGCCACCCCCAATTCGATTTTGGTATTCTCCTTAAAATCAAATGACGATTGGCTCTGGAGGATCTAGCGTCGTTGGTAAGACCACCCTCTGTCCCCCCTTTCTTCTCGCACCCTTAATTTCATGTTTCAAACTTTTCTGATGTTTGAGCTGGGATTCGACGTTTCTAGTTAGTTAAATTTTGGGTGCTAAAATGGTTGTTTGTTCACTGGCTTGTTTGGTCATGTGGGTTTTGTAGCTCATTCTGTGTGCTTACTGTTGTGATCGATTAATGAAGATCTAATTAGGTTTAGGGTTAGTCATGGGCTACTTTTGGTTTGTTGAATTATACCGAGGATCTGTGTATTGGTTGTTGATTAAACTCGGATTTCAGCTGTTGGGGAAGTGGGTGACGAATTAAGACTTTATGGTGATTGCTCTGAATTTAGCATTTTTGGGATAGCTCATTAATTGCTATACTTGAATGATGTGCTCCATGCCACCATGCAATGTAAGATATATGTTTCAGGCAGTAGTATCCGGTCTTAAACATGGCATGGGAGCTGTTGATGTGGATGTTTGTTGTATTGGTAGCTCAGTCAGTTTGATGATGGGGGTCGATGGTGTAAGCACTATGCCCTTCTGAATTGCAATCACATTCTTTTATTTTCTAGCATGAAATCTAGAAGCTTAATAAAGTTGGGATATATTATCTCTTTGATTGTGACACAGAAACAGATGGGGTTGAACAGGTCTAGATTTGGAGAACAAAAGAAGGGGGGAGGCTCCTTTCCTTCTGAAGTGAGATTGAAATATGTGAGAAGTTCTGGCAACTATATGAGGCTCAGAAAAAGCATGCTGATTTAAACTCTCACCTACATTGTCATTACTGACAACACCCTAAAGTGTTGCCAAAGCATGGGGTGGGATCTGCGTCACCCTACTGAATTGCGAAGCTTAACTATACAGTCTGTGAAGGAAGTTGAATAATAGCTTTCTTAGCATACAGCGATTGCTTGAAGAAATGGATTGCACCTAATTAGTGGGAAAGATTAGCACTTTTTCGTTATACAGGGGTTGCTGGGGTTCATGGTGAAGTCGTTTGAGGATATCTGCTCTGAAATTACTTACGTTACATCTATTTTTGGATATAGTCGAGTATTTGGACCTCTCTCTCTCTCTTTCTCTCTCCCCCCCCTCTCTCTCACTCTGTGTGGGGTGTGTTCGGGGGGGGGTCTTTGCTTCTTCCCCTACAGGAGTTTTTACACTGGTGCTGTGCAAGTGTGTTAATGATGTAATGGGGGTATTGATCTAGTTACCATTTTGAAAAGGTGATTAGGAGCAAGGGGCCTTCTAAAATTGTTGGTTGATGCATAAATGATCTCAAGTCAGATTATTTTCGAGCTCCTGTTCTCTTTGAAGATTGTATGCTAATCATGCATGGTGTCCCTTTAAACTGGGTTTTATCATTTGTGGACTCAATTGTTGTGCACAACCCCCCCCCCCCCCAATTGCATTTGTTTCTGAGTTGCGGTGGATTCTCTGTTCTCATGTAATAACCATTGGATACTTGTCAACAAGATGTAGATGGTAGTTTTTGTAATTACCGTAAGGTGTGCAGCTGATATATTTTATTCATATTGCTTATTTGGTTATACAGTCCCTAGGAACTTCAGATTGCTGGAGGAACTTGAGCGTGGTGAGAAAGGGATTGGAGATGGCAGTGTCAGCTATGGAATGGATGATAGTGACGATATTTACATGCGCTCTTGGACCGGAACGATAATTGGCCCCCACAATGTGAGTGCTGAGCTGTCCCTGATATCTGTAATATTTCTGTAGATCATGTAATTCTGCGTATTTATTTAGTTCTGTGTATTTATTTAGTTACTTGGCTTAGGATCATTGAGTTAAAGTGAAAATCAATGTCCTGTGTCTAGGTTTGGATGTAGGATATGATATGCTTTTTGCTGAAGTTCTTTGGTGGATGTGATTCTGTTATCAAGGTGGACTGTAATATTAATGATGTTCCAGCTTTGTCTTTTGATCTTTCAGCATTCCAAAATGTTTCATGTACGTATGTTGTGTCCTATTAATTTTTTGAGTCCCATCCTAACAAACAGCTGGAAACTTCCTTCATGTCAATATCTGCTTCTGGAGCACCTTCCTGAAGACAGTTTCACATAGTCCTTTTTATGTACAAGTTGTTTGCTCTGATCAGTTTCCATGTGGCTGTTGTCTTTCTTGCCTCTTTCATATTTGCCTCTCTCGTGTTTGCTGACATCATCCACCCGGCAGCTTGTTGATGACTTCTCTGTCATGTGGGGATCTGGCATGGAATTAATTTTTTTTTCCCCCAGAAGAAATTATGTGGATCTTCACTCAATTTGTGGTTGTGAGTACTACTTTTCATCTTTCTGTAGTTTTTTGAAGCTTCTGAATGGTTTTGTTGCAGACTGTACATGAAGGCCGCATTTATCAGTTGAAGCTGTTCTGTGACAAAGATTATCCCGAGAAGCCCCCTAGTGTTCGGTTCCACACACGGATTAACATGACTTGTGTGAATCCTGAGACTGGAGTGGTAATTTTTGCTGACGAATCATTATTGACTTGTGTTTAATTGACATGTTATAATGGAAGTATGTGAATCCTGCTTGTCTTCTCTCTTTTCAGGTTTACATAATGCATGATGCATATTCGTCATTATTCATTTTGATAGTGGTGTAACTGTTTCACTGTGACCTTGCTGGCCTAGTTCTTTGAGCCCTCCCCTACAAAAAATAAGTCCATGGGAGGGGTTTTCCATTGGCTCAATCTTAGTTGGTTATCCTTTGCCGTGTGAATCAAAGGTCAAATGTGTATTTGGATTATGTCTGCTGGTGGATTTCATGGTTGCCTGTTGGCTTAAGATTCGGGATTATGCATCTCTATATGATATTGGTTTGACTGTATCACCGTCAAGATGGAATGTGTTTCCCTTCCGCAATTTGTTGATCATTTATTGCGTGCTGATGTTGCTGTATTGATCCATGTTTGCTGCTGGATATATGGGTTACCTACAACTCGTGAGCACAGCATTCTTGACAAGGTCTTCAGTCATACCATTTTCATAGTTTTAATGCCTGAATTGTTTGGGGAAAAGGGGACTACCTATGCTCTGTGGTTTCCGGTTGGCTAATGATATGCCCGCCATAGTAACTTGTGGATGCAAGAATTAGGAGACAGACCCCCCAATCCCCCCAAGTTCTCTCTATGCCTACATGCATATATGTATATGTACATTCATGCGGCGGATATGTGTGCTTAGTGTCTACACACACATGCACGCTCGCACATACCCCCCCCCCCCAAAAAAAAAAGCAGAAATCAGTTGATATCCTCCTTTGTTGGCAGCTTGAAAAAAAGTCGCATTGATTTTTTTAAAACTGTATATTGGACTGAAGCAGATACCTCAGTGGATTGTCTTCCACTTCGTTCTGGAAATGCTTTATCAATGTGGAGTATGATGGAAAGAGACATCTGCAATTCAGGTGCAGAAAGGCTTGTGTATCTTTGACCCTTCCACCCCCACACTGCCCTCTTCACATGTCTTGTGTAGGAGGGACTCTGGCAGATGCGTAGTTTGGTTTGGTTTGCCATGGAATGCAGAAATGAAATTTATGTTATTAGTAAGTCCACTGTTAACAACCTAAAGTACAATGTCTTCTTCGAGCTGCTAAACTCAGTCATGTGGGGCTTTCTTTCTTTGCTGAGTGATGGGCAAATATGATCAATGAACATGATGTTCAAGTTTGTCAGCAAGTTGGGTTTTTCTTTAAGTTGTATGTAAACCTTTTTTATGATGATTATGCTTCGTCTCTTGTTTTTAATCTGATGGTGCATGTAACTTATGTAATGATTCTTTGATGGATACCGAAATGGATGGCAGGTCGAACCAAAGAAGTTTGGTATGCTCACAAATTGGCAGAGAGAGTTCACCATGGAGGACATTCTGACCCAGCTTAGAAAGGAAATGGCTTCTCCTCACAACCGAAAGCTTGTTCAGCCTCCAGAAGGGACCTACTTCTAGCCATTCCCCATCATGGTTCGGGATTCAGAACGCTTGAAAAGAGGCAACCTCATTGTCTTATATATTGCGTACAACTTGATTGTTGTTTACTATGTCTTCTCTTGAATATTAATCGTGTAAGTGTTGGGAGGAGGGCACAAAAAACGGACCTGAGACGCTTGCTTGTTACTGTGTAGAATCGGGTTTTGTGTGTTTTCATATAAGATGGGTTTGACTTACAAGACTTGCAGAATGTGAAGACACTAGTTAACTGAGCAATTGGCGTCTATACTTTTAATATGCTTTCCTTTCTTCCAAGACCCATGATTTGGCAGTTCCACTGGAATTCTGTTTGATCAGTCTGTTGCTATTTGAACCAGCAGGATTGCAATTTGCAGGAGGATCAATACTGGCTGTTGTTATTGTTGTCGGCAATAAAAGTCTTTCCATTGTTCATGTATTAGTGCTTATCAAACTGTATTTTTTATGTTTGAGGAAGTAGTTGACTAAGACCTGGCAGAATTGACCTTATCTGGAAGCATGATCCGCACTTACGCGAAAACTTTGTGTTCTGAATATGATTTTTTCGACCTGAACTCGAAAACTGAACCCCAAAAATTCTTAAATTAGAGGGTCAAACACGGCCTTAATGTAAACTCGCGCGCTCAGCCCGAGTATTAAATCGTTGTTTTTGACAGTTTCTTTAATTTATCAGTCTTAGCAGTAGTTATATTGAATCGTTTGGGGAGATGTAATGTAATTATCGCATCGTTTCACTAATCAAACAATAGCATCGTTCTCTCCCAACTTCATTATTATAAAATATCGTCATACACAACTTATAAATATAAATGAAAAAACTTATAAAATGAGCATGAAATGGCGTGAAATAACTATATAATATTAAGAAAATTAATTTAGAATAAGAGAAATATTAAAAAATACGTAAGTCATACCTTTGTTTTTTTAGTGAAATAAATATATCTCATCGTATTTTAAATAATATTACTCTATAATAATCTAAAGTTTTGATACTATCATTAAATGATGATTGTAATATCTTATCCTTCTCTAATCTCCTTTCATTTAGTTTCCATTCTAATTGATCTCGAAATACAATGCTAACATTTGGCAATGGGTTGACCGTGTTTATGTTAGAATCGATCCACTAATAAAGTGTGCTTAATTAGATAATGGTAGATTAATTAACAAAAATATCGAATTATTAAATGTGTTATTCATGGTCTGAACCACTCCGACCCGTTAACATATTTTAGACAGGTTGATCCATAAATAACACGACCCATGATTAATCTTATTTTAATATACTAGTCTGGACCCGTGCTATGCACGGTGCATATTAAAGTAGACATTTCATAACATATACTATGTAAGTAATGAACCAATAGCCATTGTAGATATAGTTAATATAATAATTTAGGAAAGATAATGGAATAATAAATGAAAAATATATGTGGATAGCAACTTTATATATAATCATTGGGATGAACTACTAAAAACCACATGACTTAGAAAAAGGTCTATAACAATATGATAGAAATATTAAATAGTGCTTATGACAAAACAAAAACACGTTAAATAACATGATGAGCAGCCAATGTATCACGCCAATGACGAAGAATCCACCTCCTCCTTCTATACCTACAGAGGAATTAAAGTTTTAGAAATAATTTGAATAACAATGATGGGGTCGAAGTTTATATGTGCATGTGATCTACCTGGTGTATCTAACATTGGTCTTTCGTAAGTAATAAACCTCTTCCTCCCACTGTACTGGTGTAATCAAAGCGATAGGAACTTTTACTTCATAGTGACGTGGGGGCTCCATGACAAATACCCATGGTTGACCTATGTAATCATCTATAATCACATAAAGCGATAGATGTCCATATAGCTGTAGAAAATATTAACACAGGATAGTCAATAGTAAAAGAATAAACTGTATTAACTGTGATACGTAGGGAAAACTGTAATACCTGCGATGCATACACATCTAACTGGACAGTGGTTGTATGCAAAAGAATTCGAGCATCCTCATGAAGAACAGTAAACTCTCTACAACCTGTATTATCTTGCAAGAGAACTCTGAAGATATACCTATAATTTTAAATAGCACATGACGGTTTTAATAATGCAAACATGTATTTGGAAAAGTAGAACAAAGTACATAACAATAGGCAATCAAGTACGTAAATCTCTTTTGTGTCAAATTTGGAGATTGACATGTACAGTAAGGTACATTCAGAGCGAATATGTAAGAGTAATCACTTTTTTTGCAATTAGTGCAGACATCATAAATCAACGGGTGAATTTCAATGACGTATGCAAAAAGTCGGCAATATCTAACCTGCATATTGTGAACTGTAAAGATTATGTTTTGTTAAAAGAATATATGCAAGCATAAAGTTACATTTGTAAGGGAAATTTCTAGCTTACATTTCGCGTAGATGCATGTTCATATAATCTAATCCTTTGAGCGTCGAACAACTTCTCTAGATTGTACATACGTAATGTTCTCTTACGCATGAAATCAAAATAGGTCATCACACCCTTAGTGCCAGAGACCCTAATACATGTAGGGAGGGTAACATGTGTGAGATGAAGTATATATAACTTATAGGGGAAATGGGAATAAAAACTAATGTTGTTGGTTGTATATACCATTCTTCAAAATCTTCTGTTGCTTGAATGTCCTGGTTAATCAGCAATCTACTAATTGGTAAAGTAAAAACCGATATTCCTAAAAGTATATTTTATGCAAGAAAACATATTAATAAAGTATACCACAATAGTGATGGTAAACAATTTGATGGGGTGAAAGTATATGAATTGAATGTGATTGTACCTTGATAATCTCTAATGTGCACTCTAGAAGCAAGAAGTATAATTTCAGTACCCAAATGTTGCTGAAGATGGGTGCCCTCAACTTCCGCGAAATCTCCCCATAAAGTTAGCCTCAATGGGCGCGCTACATATAAGAATTAGATGTACGAATATTATTAGGGAGAGTAATATGTATTAATAGAAAAGGAAAAATCTATACTAATAGAAATACATACTGCATATCAGAAAGTAATAATTCGCGCCTTGCCGTGCCCCTGTTCCTTGTCGTTTCTAATGGCAATATTGCCACTACCATGCCGATGACGTCTGTACAACAAAATGATGTGAAAATGTTATAGGTAATTGAGAGGAAATACATATAGAAATATAGGTACTTAAATTGACCGTGTTAATTATACGTACCTACAACATTGTCACGTGTTCTTAGATGCCGAGGGACATCAATGAATGGCACACAAGGTGGTAGGTGCTGGTGAGAAATATCAGGACAATCCTCAACCACACCAAGGAGTCTCGATCGCGGTGTAAAAATCAACTTCAAATTGTTCTTTACCACATTCCTTTCTCCATCTGTCGCAGCATCAACCAAGAGCCCGGAGATGTGGTAAACTTTGCCAGCATCGAGTATAGATCGCCATTGGTTAATTTGAGTATCGCGTTCTATGCTGGCGAATATCTCATCACACTATAAAACAATCAACTCCGCTGATAAGCAATATACTTGTACATGGTGGGGAAATTTTTAGCAACTTCAATAACCAATACCTGATAGTCCATGAATATAACTTTCCACAATGTGCGTTGCTCATATACTCGAACCATCATTGATCGCATGAGTCGAACAATTAGGGTGACCGATCTATTGCACGGATTGATGGTACATATAGGCATATAAGTATGCACTGAACCTGACATATCTGTAACCATTAATACAAAAAGAAAATAGATTAATATAATCCAATGTAGTGAACACATCATGATAGGAAATGAAATCTATATGAATGTAGAGAAGATCATTATTACATGGAAGAAAAGGGACTAACCAAGTATCAGGAATGCCATTGAAAATTTCACGGTAGACAATATTTTTAGTCATATTATGAGGCACATCCCTTTTGTTGCAAATTAAGAACTTCAGCCCTGAAGGAGAGGTGGCGCGAGATATAGTTACATATAGTTGACCGTGGGAGAACACAGGTTTTGGAAGATAAACTCTTACATAATGTAATGTTTGACCTTGACTTTTATTAATAGTCATTGCAAAACCCAATTTAAGAGGGAATTGCCTTCTTTTCAAGGCAAATGGTGAGTTCTTAGCTGAAGGACTTAAGTCAACTCGTGGAATAGTCACTACTTGCCCAATATTTCTTCCGGTCAAGATTTTGGCTTGAACAACCTTAGTACTAAGTCTTTCAATAATCAAGCGAGTGCCGTTGCATAACCCTATTGATAGGTCAAGATTTCTCAGTAGAACAACAGGGACACCAACTTTCAACTGTACTTCATGATTCGGGAATCCTGAAAAGTTCATACCATGTAACATCTCTGGTGGATTAATGTCATCAATAACAGAAGCAATATTACTTATCAGGAATGTGTCAGAACTCAGGTATGTACGGCTATTACCAGGAACTATTGATAGAATTTTGGAATTTATTTCATCCACATTGGTGTTTAAGGGGGCCAATATGCAACGGTCTTGAAAGTATGACTCATCTTTGTATCTTTCTACCAAACCTGGGTACACAAATTCGATCAAGTTTTTGAGGCCGTTGGTGTCATTCTTAATGAGAAATTCTTCTGGAATCTCTATCCAATCCAGTTCAGTACCACCAAGAAATGAGTATCCTCGCACACGACCATTACCAACATTCAAAGTCCATTCTGCAAAACTCCGCAACCGCTCATGTTCATTGTCACTTAAATTTGAATACATGAGCCGCATGTTGGTTCTAAGATGTTGAATATTGCAGTAAGACCAAAATGCTGCCCTTGATATTGAAGATGCAACAATATCTGCTCTAGTGCCCTTTGTAACAACAGGAAGTATTTGCCTGAAATCACCTCCAAAAATGACCATTTCCCCCCCAAATATTTGGTTCCGATTGCATGGATCTCGTAAAGACCGCTCAACTGCTTCTACCGTGTAGCGATGGGTCATGGGAGCCTCATCCCATATGATAAGTGATGTTTCCCTAATTAGCTGTGCTAATTCAGACTGTTTAGAAATAGAACATGTAGATGTCTCATCTGCATCAATTGGTATCTTAAACATCGAATGAGCTGTTTTTCCAAAAAGCAATAATAATGCAGCTATTCCTGAGGATGCCACGGATAGCACTATCAAGCCTTTTGATCTAAAATGTGTTACAATAGTTTTTCAAAGATAAGTTTTTCCAGTCCCCCCACTGCCATAAACAAAGAAGCAACCTCCTTCTCCATGTTCATCCGCGTGAATAACAGATTGGAAAACTCGTATTTGATCTGTATTCAATGTTGGTAGCAACATCTCAAGGTTATGTTTCTCTTGTTCTTGATCATAATCAAGCTATTCTCTGATAAGTTTGTTACCAAGTTGATGCAGCAGATTAGGTGAAGGCAGAGGCATAGGAGAGAAGTCCCTTAAAGATCTACCATTCTTATTCAAAATCATCTCAATTTCGTAAAGTCCAAGATCTTATCGTTGTTCCACACTAATCTGTAAATTGTGATCTCTGAGATCTCTTTATATTCGTCTCTGTAAATCATCAGTGAGGTCTTCCCAATGTTGTTCCCACAATCGATGGGGGTCAGACACTTTTGAGAACATTAGCATTGAACAGAACATACTTCGAAGTTCAGCCCCTGTTGCCTATAGGGATGCTTCTGCCAGTGCCTCATGCCACTCATTAGCATCGTCTACCAGTCCTCGTGCCAGGCAAGCTTCCTTAAAAGTTGAATATAAGATTCCGCTGACGGTTCTTAAATCCTCATATGACATAGCTCCCTGAACAATGTGCAACAACATTCGCAGATAGTATCTCTCGCTCATGTTTGGGTGAGCATAGGGCAGTCGACCGATGCATACCCTTTGTTTTCTTTTAGTCCATTTCTTTATTCCTTTATTCCATACATAATAGGAAGGGAATGTTGCGTAAGTGTGATGTCTTGCTTCGGTATCTTTAATATTCGCAATGAACCATCCTATAAGCATAGTAACCTTATGTCCTCCTTCTTCCACAACCCTATGAAGTTCATCATGATCATTGAATACAACATGTTGTTGCCCCGACAAGTGGTACTACAATAGTTCAACAGATGGATAACGTTGTGTGATCTCGAATTCAAATATTCTCCAAACAGCATCCATCGGTGACACATAATGGCAATCCAAGTACTGCTTAATTTCATTGACATCTTCATAGTTAGAAGGACCAATTCCATGTTCAGGGTTATGGACATTATCTTCGAGGACTATGGTTGCTCTGTCAGCTCCCTTATGCATGTATTTATGAAGGTACTTAATGACCTTCTTCTGTGCACACCGCTCAACATTAATATGTGCATCATATTTCACACACAGATCACGGTTATATGGTATTACCCGTCTGTTGTCCATTCTCTTACCACAAACCGTTACACTTCGACCATCATCCCGACGCTTGTATTTCACAAAACCATTTTCTTCAACAATGGTCATATCACAAAAAGTCTTTGGGTAATGCTTTGTGCACGTGTTACCATCCATGCATGGAGCGTACAAGATGTTAGTGCCACATAGACCATGAATCATATGTCTTGTAACAGTTTCAAATGCGAAGGGGTCTGTGTTTTCATCAGGGAGCTCTGCACATATTATACGGTCAATATCTTCGGCACATGTGGGCTTATCTTCACTTACAAGGGTTAATAATATATGGGCATGTGGTAATCTCCGTTTCTGGAATTCAATAACATGTATATCTGCATATGCAATAGAGGAGTATAGGTTATGAGGATTTAAATAAATGACCATGAATAAAGTACGATTGAGATTTTAGAATCTCCAAAGTATATGGCATAATTAGATAACAACAACACCTGCTATGACTTTGCCAAAAAGACTTCTCTCTTTGAAGTCTCGTTTTAGCTCTTTTAGCCTTAAGCGAAATACTCGAGCAACAATGTCTGGTTTGTAATTCGTATGTTGGCCTGGTTGTTGTGCTAAACCTTCCTAGATTTTCGGCGAATTAGGATTGCAGGTGAATGTGATAAAAAAATCTGGATAGCCCATTTGATTACAAATGGCCATTGCATCCAGAAAATGTTGTCTCATATAGCGGGGCCTACATGTGAATGGAGCAGGTAATACTAACCTTCTCCCCACTGCATGGGCATCATTTTCACCAGCAGCGATAGCATCTTGCAAGCCGCTGTATAATTCTACACGAAGTGTACTTTGGTGGGTTTTCATATATAATAACCTCTAAGCCTCAATCGCAGCATAACAATCAACTATAAATTGAAGGAACAATCTACCGCATCGAAGAAGAATGTTTCCTTCATCAACCCTAAACTGTATGAGAAATGCATAAAATTTCCTCATTGTCACCGTTCCTCGAGCAGTGCTTGATCTCCCCACATATGCAATGTAAGCGGCCCAATCATCTGTTCCATATAGGAATAGCAGTGGGTAATGAAGAGGCATATACGATGGTTGGGTTTCATATACTCGCTGTAAACTTCCGCCTATTTTTCGAACAATAATATCCCGGTGCTCTTCGTCTCCAACGTCACCTCCGACTATGAGCGCTGCAACTTCGTCTACAGTGGGCAATGTATACTGTCTTCCAGGACGTGCTTTAATAATGCGAATGCTTAAATTAATCACATTATCAGCCTCAAATATATCACGTGCATTGCGGAAAACCTTCACATAAGGGTTCACAGCGTCAAACATATGTTGTAAATCTTGTAAGGTTTGCTCATCAACTCCTCGTTCACTTTGTTGTCTATTTAACGCGCTGCATCGATTTCGCACTTCGGCATGTGTGTCATAGACATATAGTTGAGCAAATTTGGGTCGTTGTCCTTGTGCAGGAAGTAAAGATCCAATTCGGTGGTAATTGTTCCCACTTATTCTGAAGGAGTAAGGACCATGCCCATCCATTACTGAGTAATCGATACACCCATCCATTGATGTGAATGATAATATGGAGTTATACATTCTTATATTGTCAAAAAAATTGGGGTCATTCAATAATGTGTCTAGTAGTGGAAGAGGCGGGGGCAACACTGGTAATATAACATGTCCACTTTGACAACAAAGCATGAATCGAGGTCGTGAAACACTACCTCTTCCGACTCTCTCATCCAACCATATGGCCGCGCGACAGTGCCCACAGGAAACCAAACTTCCCGTGAAATTCCAACGGTTTACGAACTTTCTTGCAGGTGGAGTGCTACGTGCAATTGCTAGTTGAATTTCTCTAGATTGTGACTGATACTGCTCACATTCTGCGATAAAGTGCGATTGGGTGTGATCTGGATGATGCCGGCTAAATAGCCTCCATCTTGCGTTTTGTCGAGCAAGTCTCGCTCGAAGCCTTTTTACAGTGATGTCACCACTTCCGGTTGGGGTTTCCATCACTACTTCAGACGAATTATGTGCATTATTATTAGCTAAAATTTTATCATTATGGTGTTCGATGAAGCAGATTTAATTGCACAAATAGGATATTTTGGCTCTGTTCTTTTCGTGGTTCAATTACAATTCATCAACCGCAACCCATTTCAACCCACTTGAACTTAGTTCAACCTGTTTCAATCCACTTGGAAAAAAATACCAACTGCAACCTACATCAACCCGCCTCAGCCAACTTCAACCCAACCCTATTTTTTGTTATTATTTTCAACTTTTATTTTGTATTTTCAAAAGTTTGTTTTTGTTTTCATTTTTGGGTATTTTTTATTGTTTAATGATTTTCTGTTTTTATTTTTTATTATTTTATTGTTTTGTGTGTTTAATTTTTGTTTCTATTATTTTTATTTTTAATTTTTACTTTTTTTGGTTTATTTTTGTGTATTTATTTATTAGTTTGTATTTTTTTATTTTTGTGTTCTGTATTTCGTTATTTTTGTTTTTATTTTATAATAATTTTTTCAATTTTTATTGTTCGAGTTTTTAACTCTTATATTTAATTTTTGGTTTTTAATTTTTTTTAGGGTTTTTAATTTTATGTTCCATCTTTTATTCATTATGTTATTTTGTTATTTGTTATTTTTGTTGTTTTTTAAATTCAAAATTAAAATTAAAATTAAAATAAATAAATTGAAAACAAAGAAATGAAAATCAAAATTAAAATTTAAAATTTAAAATTTAAAATTTAAAATTTAAAATTTAAAATTTAAAAATTACAAAATAGGAAAGAGAAATCAGAAATAGAAAAATAAAAAATAAGAAGGAAAAATAGAAACTAAAAAATAAGAAAGAAAATAAAAACATACAAAAAATAAGGACAAAAGTGAACATTAAAAAAATAAAGAACTACAGAAATAAAGAAATAAAAAAATAAAAAAAAACAACAAACAAAAAAAGGAACTACAAAATAAATATTTTAAATTTGAGACAATATAAGATAGAAAGTAGAAAATGAAAATAAAATAAAAAATGGAAAAAATCAAACAATAAAAGAACAGAGTCTACTTCAACCCACTTCAACCTTTTGCCTACCAAATTTACCCACAAAAAGATCAGAGCTATAGTAACATGTTTTCCCCCCATATGGTGTGTTATTATGAAGCGCAGATTTGGGAAGCATAGTTATATTATTTACATCATAAATATTATGATAATGTATGTAGTAACCACTGCATATCATGGAATCAAAACAAAAAATAATATGCGGACATAATGAGTATGATAATACCACAAACTAACCTCCACTAATTTGAATATGAAGGGCAAGTTATATTGAGTAATCTAATTCAACCAAAAAAAAAAAAAAATGAAGCACACATTGCGGTCTTTCATTAAAGTAATTTGATAATGGGAAGAATAACACATACATACATATACATGTTTCGAATTTGTAAAATTATACTTGTAAAAATTCCCCTAATCCTAACATTTTTAAAATATCATAAATATAGTGAAAGGTGTTCACATGTGAACATTTACAACAATACCAATGAACTTCTATAGACGAATGTGGTTATTAATTTACTTCCCTTGTTACAACAATACCAATGCACATTTACAACAATACCAATGTGGTTATTTATGGATGTATGGATAAATATAAATTTATGAACATTTACAACAATACATATCAATTGTTGGTTTTAATTCATGTGGACATGTACACAATGGATTATCTGTAAAACAGGTGAAAGCTCTAATGTTAATATCGATATCTTGTTTATAATGAATGCTATACTTCATATATTGGTGACAAATATGTGCATAATAGTACCCAAATATTAATGCACCATATGTGCATATTATTCCCAGAAGGAAATTTTAAAGCAATGGAATACAAACAAAGAAGAATACGGGAACGTAATGAGTATAGTAATATGATAAGCTAACCTCAACAAGTATCAATATTGAGGGCACGCCTGCGAGAAAAGAATGCAAACTTTATTTTCTGTGCTTGTCAAAGAAAAAACAGAACACAACAAAGATAATTTTCTCAACACTGAGATCTCAAGTTGGGCAACAACAGTATTAATCTAACCATACAGAATTCAAGATGAATTATTGTACATATCTAACTTTCGCATGTGTATATGTATTATACAACAACTCCCAGTGTGGGTCCCGCTGTCGCAGGGTCTGGATGTATATGTATTATAGATATAAATTTATCTAAAATCATCAATAGAATAGGATTAACTGCCAGTGAATATTATGGATTAACATGTAAATTCAATTTTTTTTTTGTTGCTTATTAATATGAACAACATATTCAAACATCAAAAACAAATTGGCCAATATAGATGAAACATAGTTGAAATTGCACATAGTCTAAAAGTGAAGTCAGAAATTTTGAACATTCACATGACTCTCCACCATCACAGTATTCGATAACGCAGACCCCGTTGTCCAAATAAAAACTATATCAACTGTAAAGATGAATAGAAAGATTAATGTTATTATCGAATGTGAAGTACTACAGAAGGACCTGTAATGGAGAAGGGGCTAAATTAAGTGCCTAGTAAAGCCCATTGCCTACCGTCATTAATATGTAATATATGTACACAATCATCTGCAATGAATGCTTTGAATCTGTGGTATGTAGATACAAAATGGAGAACAAAATTGGCTAACAAAGTAAGAGAACTTATCAGTGTTTTAAAATTTAGCCCCAAAAAGTATGCAAATTATATGGTTGTAGAGAACTTATTTAAAATTTTATCCCCAAAATCATGCAATTTATATGGTTTTCTCAAATTTATGAAATTGAAGTGGCATATATATTAATCTATGTTAATTTTCTTAAGTCCACGCGTTGTTTGCATGGTCCCCCCCCCCAAAAAAAAACTAAATTCCCCCACCCCCAAAGAGACACTAACTAATGTCCACCAAAATGAGTGAGCTTCCTCATCCCATAGACTCAAATTTATAATAATTTTTACTCAATCCTATATGAAGTTGCCTATAATTTATGCTTGTATGTAGTATATATATTTTACAATTGCAATTAGTATAGATGTGGCTGTAATTGGGTTGGACCTATAGAATGGAGGTCTCGATATGTATACGCATAGTTGAACAATTACTTCCAAAGAGCAAAATTTGAATAAAGTTTTTCTACTATGCATAAATGCAAGAGCAATGTAGGAATGTGCATATGAGTTCTGAATGTGAACTGGTTAGTAGCTAGAATTTGATTTACAAATGAGTGAAAGCCCAACAACATATTCGTCATCTTTTCGTATTCAATTAGGAAGCTACGCTAGGAGCCTGAGAAGTCGTTTATTTCGCAATCTTTGCAACAATCTCCTTAGCTACTGAGGGTATGCATCACTTTATGAGGACATTAAATGCTAATATTATAATTAACTAATAGTCAAAGCAGTAAGCCATAATCAATAATAACGTAAACATTCTTGGTAAACCTTACTGTGTGCATAGTCATCGCAAGATGGGCTACAGCAATGGACGAATAAACTAAATAAGCAGTTTTGTACCCCCCAGCAACCCCCTCCCATAGATTTTCATGAAGCAGACACTAACTACGAACTAAGAACACACCAAGTTCACCAATTTAAAACAGAGAAAATGCTAAAAGAAAAAGAAAGTAAAATTCATCAATACCCTGCTATATAAATGCAAGAGCAATGACTATATGGTACTTTGAAAGTGACTCACCTTCTATGTGCCTAAAACATAGATAATATCAAACAGATCGATAAACATAAGTGAGAAAAATAAAATTGATTGGGTCATTTAATTCGATCACATCAAATAAATAATAAACATCCACAAAGGCCATGATAAGTGATGTCGAAAGTGATGTCCCAAAGGTTTCTTCCCAACAAAAAATGATAGTTAAAGTGCATCCTCCCCCACCAGTTAACCATCATGGTTTCCTGGACTTTGAAACTCAAAATATAACCCTACCTCACAACAATCCCTAAACACAACATTTACTCAGTAAAGAATTCAATAGCATCCCACTAGGGCCTTCCCACAAATCAAGCATCACACTACTACCTAATCTCAATACAAAGTTTGAGCCTCACAGCACTTTAAAGAATGCGCAGAATTCAAAACATTAGAAGCAAAACGCATTGAGAAAACGCCCCTTCCCAATAGGGTTTTACATCAGGAATTAGCTTATTGCGAATATATCACGAATTGTGAAAGGCCAATACATACAGTTAGAGGGGATTGAGCTTTAAATACAGGTTTGAAAAGATGAGCTCCAAAGTATCCTGCAACAGAAAAATTAAAATACATTAGTCTTCGCTTGCTCATATGGTCGATGGATGTTGTGGGAGAAAAATTGAAATTGAAACAACCCCTAGGACCAAGAATGCACAGAATCAGGTGAAACAAATAATCAACTTCAGAGAACGTGAGGATTATGCGTACATTAGATGGATTATGCGTAATTGAAATTGAAACAACCCACAGAACCAAGAATGCAAAGAACGAAGTGAAAGAAAAAACAAAAATCAGAAGCAAACACCATCAAGAGAACGTGAGGATTATGCATACCTAGCAAGATCAGAATCCTTTGGAAATATATTTGGAAGAATTCGGTTGATTAATTGCAAAAGATATATGAGATGGGAGAGGATGTTGTGAGATTAGATGTGAGACTAGGGGAATTGATAGAGTTGTAAAACCAAAACCACTTAACCGTCTTAGGAGAACGTGAGGACTGAGCAATGAGCAGTTATAAGTTGTGACTGTGTTGGAGAGAGGGGAGGAGTTTGTGAGTGCTTATGAGTCTGAGGGAGGTGGGAAACCATATTATAACCGAGTCAGAATATATGTTAAAAAATAAAAGGTGAAATAAAAGAGAAATTGTGCAACATATCTGGAAATCCAAAACAGCATATCTGGATTCAATCCTCAGATCTGAGGTTTCTTTCTGTTCACCTTCAATTCGAGCGACCTTTGCAAAACTGAGTACGATTTTTAAAAAAAAAAAAAATCAAAGGTAAAATAAAAGAAAGATTGTGCAAACATATCTGGATTGAATGCTGAGGCTTCTGAGTTTGCCCCAATTTTGCCCCAATTTTCATTGCTGTTGATTTCAATAAACCATTTCAATTTGTGAGGGTTCCTTTTTTTCTCTTCATTCCCCCCTCCAATTCTCTTCTAATTTTGTAAGGAATGTGGCTCCGTATAGTTTTGTGCTCCCCCATACACAAAAGGAGGGGCCATTTCTCCCTAATCAAGCGGATCGCTTGAGGGTTTTGAAAGAGGAGGTTGAAGAGATAGAGGCACAATAAGGGCAGAAGATATCAGCGATGATGACAGGTGGCTCAGGGACAACCCCGTTGTCCACATATTCAGTTCGTTCTGAATCATACCTTGAGGTAAGGGTTGGTGTTGGTGGCTCTTCCCAACACCAACCTCATTATCATCATGAGAAGGGTCAAAATAAGGACGAGTCTGATGACGGTTTTGACATTGGCAACACCAAGCCATACAATCACTCAAAAGATGTATGGTAAAATGGATCTGAAAATGCCAAACGATCAAGAGCACATTTGAATCAACCAATAACACAAAAAACCTCTCAAATCTACCCAAAACAGAGCAAGACAGAGTGAAATTATGATGAGGAATAACCACACCTGATAAGGGCTTCATAGAAGAAGGCTCAGACCGAATCACTATATAGCACAGGCGGCCGAAGCTCGAACTACCCAGGTCTGACTTCCATTGATAGCACACTTCGATCTCCTCTCTTTTCTCTGTGAATGCGAAAAGGAAGAACAACGCGGACAAGGCAGACACAGGGAAGGAGAGAGAAGCATGATTTTCATTGTGGAACAGGGGGAGGAGTAGCGTGGCTGAGACAGGGGAAGAGAGAGAGAGAGGAGCAGTGGAGAGGGGGTCTGCAATGTTCGGTCTGTACCAGACGCGTGGGGTCGTGGCGAGCAAAATAAGGAGGAAAGAGAAGATAAACGCTGGTGAGCCTGATGTTTTGTATTCGGAGCAAATAATTTTCTTAGGGGTAATTAATTGCGAGAATAGTATGAATCTAACGGCTGTTATTTACTCATCATCTGATCTAACGGTTGAAAATTTCAAATTAATGAGAATTAAGAAAACGACAGTTACTAAAACTTTACTATTATGTATTAATATAGATAGGCCAACGCACCCAATCTAAAAAAGACATGATTTTTTGTCCATTCATAAGCAACGTTCATATATCATAATGAAAACTTTGTATATTTTTAATATACTTTTAAAAAATTACAATTACATTGCTTTTCCATTAAATACTGACAATTTTACGAACTAAATATACCAGGTTTATAATTTTGATAAAAGAGAAATAACCCTAAAAAAGTGCTCCAAATCCACTGGGTCAACAAGAAAGCTGCAAAATCGAAATATACTCGACCTCTATTTTAACCAAACTCAAATACGCCTGCTTTGTATTTAATCAGTCAGCTCGAATTGATAGGTTAGTTATTCTCTATAACAGGAAACTTAGAGTAGGCGTAGCTAACTTACCATGAACCTAATTACTCGATGCAAAGCTAATTCAAAATAAGGTAACTTGATTTATAAATAATGTAGAAGCCTACAGGTGTTAGTATAAATTGATGGTACTTTATTTTTTTGATTAATCTATTTTAACCGACCTATAAACAAATTGAAAATTTCAAACTTAAAATGAATCACTTAATATCAAATCAATGAAATTTTTTTTTTTATTGAACACGTTTTTCATCTTGAAATGGAACACATCTAAACTCCAGGATGACTCATTTATAGAATCACAATTTGACCAAATCTTCCCTCCTCACATTCCCTGGTTCCCCTGGCTCTCCCCCAAGAGAAAAAACTAAAAAAAAAAAAAAAGAGGAAAAGAAAGAGCATGCATGTAGTTGAAATGGTCAAATGCATGGCAGTAATAAATAATATATGGCGGCGAGTGTGGACTTGGAGTGTGGCGTTGAACGTTGATGGTCAAATGCAATGTCTACGCATGCATGTACTTGCAGTCGTAGGTGCGATCAAATGTCACATGAATCTTTGCCATCTTCTACACTGCCTTTGAATGTGGATGGTCAGACATTTGCATGGCCAAGAATGATATGATACATAAGGAAGTTTCAGTTACTATTTCTCTCTCTCTCTCTCTCCTTTTTGAATATGAACAGGATTCAAATTTAGCAACAATTTTTTTTTTTTAGATTTTACTAATAATTGACATCTATAATTGATAAAGTTGTCTGGATTCGATCTTCCTAAAACCAATTCATTTGAACATGATTCGTAATGAAAGTTGTTGTTGTTTGTGTAATCGTATTCGTTAATGTTGATGATTAGTTAAACCCTGTTCTTTTCGTTGGTCAATTCTAAATTACCAACCTCAATCTATTTCAATTAATTTCAACCAACTTCAACCTATTTCAATTTACTTTCACTATTTTAACCAAGTTTAATTTATCATATAAAAAAATTCAACCCACTAAAACCTACTTCAACCGACCTCAACCTACTTCACCCTTTTACCTACTCTAATTTACCTACGAAAAGAACCGGGCCTTAATGATTGCAAGTTTGAGTATTCATTATATCAAGAAGACATATGTTTTTTTTTTTGGGGGGGGTTGAAGAAAGCAAGTATGATTGTCAAAAACAAATTTCGATTGCTCTTTAGTGTAACTTTTTTTTCATATGCTCAATTTAAATTTCCTTTGTAATCTTGAAATTAGATTCAGATAGAAGTTCTTTTGACAACTCTAAAACCCTCAAACCAAAAAAAAATTAAAAAAAAGCCTTGAATTAACCAAACCCCAAAAATATCATGCAATCATTATCTAGTCTTCCAGAAATCAAGTTGGATTTACATATATCCACCCACAAGTGAATAAAATAAAAAAATCCCACTTAACATGAACCAATGGGCTGTGGACCCTACGCGCCTACCATTAATATTTAATCTTGGATTAGTTGATTACTATGTTTCCCTTTATCCATTTGTAAAAAGGAAACCTCCATTATAAACATGCATTACATCAAATCTATAATACAGATATCAAGGATGGATTCCCTCCAACAACGAAATTAATTACTCCAATTAACCTTAGATTAGCACTAAATTAAAAGCAACAATTAGACAGTTTCCTGTTTCCCGCTTCACTTTCCTATGTCCTCAAAACACAAACGCGTTGATTGAACTTGGACCCTTCCTTTCTCTCTCCTTCCTCGAACCGACAAAGCGGCCCTCCCACTATCCCCCCCTTTTATAAATAAAACTCCTTCACTCTTGATTCTTCCTCACTCATCGATACGCCCCACTTCGAATTCCACCTGTTTATGCAAAACCCACATCATAGATTCCGTCTTTCTTTCTTTTTTCAGAATACCCAGATCAAAATCCAGTTGAAATCCTGCAGAATTTCCAATTTCTAGCCATGGATATCGAAAACCCAGAACCCAAATCAAAGCAAATCGTGATTAGGGAAGTATGGGCGGCGAATTTAGAGTCTGAATTCGAGCTAATCAGTAATCTAATCGACAATTACCCTTTTATTTCAATGGATACTGAATTTCCCGGCGTGATTTACCGCCCCCAAAACTTCAACCACCGACGACCGTCGGATCTTTACCGGCTTCTCAAATCCAACGTCGACGAGTTGAACCTTATCCAGGTGGGGCTCACCTTATCCGACGGCTATAGTAATCTTCCTGATTTGGGTACTGATAATCAGTTCATCTGGGAGTTCAACTTCTCTGATTTCGACGTCGAGCGTGACCCGCACGCGCCTGACTCGATCGAGTTGCTGAGGCAACACGGGATTGATTTCGAGCGGAATCGGAAGGAGGGGATTAACTCGGAGCGTTTCGCCGAGTTGATGATGTCATCCGGGTTGGTTTGCAATGACTCAGTGAGTTGGGTGACGTTTCACAGCGCGTATGATTTCGGGTACTTGATTAAGATCCTCACGCGCCGCCGCTTGCCTAGCCGACTCGACGAGTTTCTGGCGGTGATGAGGGTGTTTTTTGGGAACCGGGTTTATGATATTAAGTACATGATGCGGTTCTGTAAGAGCCTGTTTGGCGGGTTGGACCGGGTCGCCAAGACATTGGAGGTGAACCGGGCGGTTGGGAAGTGTCACCAGGCCGGTTCAGATAGTCTGCTGACGTGGCAGGCATTCCAGAAGATGGTTGAGGTGTATTTTGTGAATGATGTACCAGAGAAGTATGCTGGTGTTCTCTATGGCTTGGAGGTTTACTAGGGAGGGTTTAGCTGAATTAATGATGATTAAAATTGATAATTGTTGATTAATTCTTTATTAGTTACAGCATTGTTCATGACATGGCAATGTAGTTGAGCTTGTCCATTGGCTTAGCAATGTCTATTATTGAATCAATAATATTCAAAACTTTTATGATAAATTTTCTTCAAATCTAGGAACAAACTCAAGAATCTTGTCAAATTTGTTCATAAGCCAAAATTTTTAGAGATCTTCTCCTATCTTATTCTAATTTGATTAATAATGATCAAATTTTTTAATCAAATTAATAATAACATAATATATGTTGATAACATTACATAATGAATGAGACTAGAAGGACCAAATTAATAATAGAATAATGTGATTTGATCATATTACATAATTGGGACAAATGGATAACAAGACTATACAAATTAGAAAATTAGAATTTAAAAAAAATCAAAACTAATCATATGAAACTGTTTTAAAATATAACAACAATAATATATTCTAGTGTGGGTCTCATCTTTATGTAATGTGAAGAAATATAAATGTAGTTAACCTTATCTCTATAATTATTTCTGTTCATAGAGTAACCAAAAATCCCCTAAAAAAAATATAGTTACAAAATTCCCACGTGATTTTTTTCAATTTTGGCTAGCAAACTTCAAAATGAGGTCGACTATTAGCCGCCGTCTAATTATCACGTTTTTTTACCCAATGATTTGGAGTATGACCGTTGAGGGAAGAGACTGGGAAACAACGACCAAGAAGCGACCCGAAGTCAATGAACAGTGCGTCGTTGACTCTTTCTTGTATGATTGATTGATTGCCATCTGAAGTTCAAGTCCGGCGGCTTGACATCAAGTGCTGTACAGTGTGGGCCGTGACTATGTGGTCCACAGTCCAAGTTTTTTGTCACACTGGCCCAAAGCAGGAGTCTTGGCTAGAAGCTCAGTTGAACAAGTCCACAATGTGGTTCAGGTGGCTATTGGGCTTCAAGGTTAGTTGGCTATATTAAGCGCATAGCCTTCCCTCTTTTTCTGGTCTTTAGGCTTCTGTTAATCTGTTTGTTGGAGTCAAGTTATTGTTCGCTCCTAAAGGGATAGAGTTCTTCTATTACAAACTTTTTTCACTTAGGGCCCGTTTTTTTCATTGGAAAGTAGGGGTTGAAAAATGGATGAAGTTGATTGAGTGGGTATCTTTTTGTTGAAGTGGATTGCATTTGGTTAAAGTTGGTATATTTTTTTTACAATGGGTAGACGGTGGTTAAAACAGTATGTTGCAGTAAGTTAAAATTGATATTTTTTATTAAAGTTCGTAAAGTGGGTTGAAATTGATAAATTGAGATTTACCAACGAAAAAAACAGGGGCTTATAGTACTTTAATTTGACATTTTACTTAAGAAAAATAAATATCAAACTACTTTGGGCCAACTTGTGTTGGTATCTTCAACTATCAGTTTAATCTTTCGATTGAGTTGGTTCTTGAGTAAACATCTTAATAAAAAGAAAATGGAACCTAGTATATTGTAGTGCTAGAAAAGCCGATAAATATTATCTAGCACAACTGGTGAAATTTCTATACACTACTAGCTCATATTTGAATTCGAATTCTGCTTGTATACATAACATTGTTAAGAAATCGGAATTTTTAAACAAAAGAAGTAAACATTGTCCATCATAATAATTGTTTTGGTTTTATATGGTTGGTAAAATTTGCTGCTGGAAGTTTTCAACATAAAGTTGAAAATATTCGTGTGAAAAGGAGATTGATGAAAATGGAAGCAAAGCGGAAAATGGCATGAGCACCATCACCATGGATGCATATGATACATTCTGTGTTTTTGTGTCAGAAGCTACGGGATTTAGGTGTTGTCATGTTGTTGAGTGACCTTGTCCGTGCGTGTTGTGATGATGAAACACGAGAAGTTGTAACATGAGAGAACTAATAATCACTATTGGGGGTGGGCCCATTAACCATTTGGGCCAGGCCAGGTCTTTTGTGTAAAGAATTAGGTCGGGTCGGGTAGGTCCATGGGTGATTCGCTTTTGGTCCGTTTTAAAAAGAAGTAAACTTGCATAAAAACATTGTGTATGATAATTATTATTATTATGTACAAAGCGTTATGAATAAGCTTAACTAAATGTAACATGTAAACTATTGTGTCAAGTAGGTTGAAAAAATAATTGGTTACTAACCGGACTGTTAGTGGATCAACCGGTCTGGTCCATTCATATGTCTTATTGAGTCGGCTCAGTATTGACCCGGTCTTTTATTAACCTTATTTTAAACGGATCAACCCACTTTATTCAATAAATATCCGATTCATTACCCACCCTTTTTCATTGCTAATCACTCTCAAGACTGTATCATACGAATCTATTAGAAAGTTTCAATTTTCAAAAATATTCTGCTATAGAAGAGATACAAATAAGAAGTTTAAAGTGAAGCGGGAAATTTGAATGAAAACTTAACAAGTTGTTCGGTATGTACTCTTTGACGGTTTTTGTTTTTGGTTTTTTTGGTGTGTGAACGGAAATCACCATTAATTAGTCAATATTATTAGTACTTTGTCCCAAACAACTAGCTAGTTAATACTTATTAATTAGGGGTGGGCAATGGATTAGGTTGGGTCGGGTTAGGGCCGATCCATTTACAAAGTAGATTGGATCAGGTCACGGTCAATCCGTTAATTATTTGGGGCGGATTGGGCCTATTGTGCAAATAAAAAGGCTGGGACGGTTCGGCCTATGAGCGACGTATTTTTGGCTCATTTTAAAATGGAATAAATTTGCACAAAAAAACCTATGTATAATAATTATTGTTATCTATAAAGTGTTGGTAATAAGTTTAACTAATTGAAATATGTAAACTAGTGCATCAAGTAGGATTTTAAAAATAATGGGCCACTAAACGGGCCGTCAATAGGAAGACCCAGCCTGGCCCGTTAATATGCTTTAATGAGTAGGTCCATTATTGATCCGATCCATTATTGACCTGACCATTTATTGGCCTATTCTAAACGGGCCTACTCACTTGATCCAATGAGTACTCGACCTGTTGCCCACTCCTATTACTGATTGATAGATTAATTGATACCTATATAAACGTTTAATTATCTAACTATGTAGCACTGGTAGATTGATCTTACCTCAATTTGTTTCGAATACAAAGTCTGTTCGCCTTTTGGGATTAATTAAACTTATCAATTTTCCCAAGAAGAAAATTAGAGGAAGAAATCAAGTCCTAAGCTAACCTTACCTATTGCCTATGCTGACATTAGGAATTAAAAAATCTAAGCTTATATGGAACTCCATTGTTGGGGAATCAATTAAACAGGCAATAGATCAATGCTACATAAAAAATCAATAGCAAAATATATAGATAATATATGTGTTGCACCTGGTCTACGAGTAGTTATGTGCAGAAGGATAAGGTTGCCCATATCTGAATCTCTCAAAATCTCGTAAAAATGGGATTCACATTGAGAATTGTTATTGTTGTTGCTGTATGTGTTGTCTGCACCTTCCCCCCCTCCCCCTAAAGAAAGCACTATATAATAATATAGCGAGTTTCTGTTGGAATTTTAGAGCCTCAAAACAAGTCTTTGTCTAGACTAAACACCCATATATACTCTATTAGTATTTTGTAAGTTTAATGTTTTCAAGCTACCAAGAGATTGTGGCCGTTGAGCTACTTAATTATACTTTAGTATTTGGATAAACCAGAATTAAATCTAAAGCAATTAATTAATTAATTTAAGTACCAGCCAGCCACTACATGACAGGCCGCCAGTGAAGTAGAAGAAGTAACCTTGTAAGAGACCTCAACAATCGTTAAGTTATTAATTTTGATTTCATCATTAATTAGGTGTTGTATTATGAAGAATACTGCACTTTAAAATAATCATATACAGACTTGGAGGAGATGATGATACATATACAATTCAAGCTTCTTTCATACTCGATCATCATTGGTAATAATTTTATAATTCTGAGCATGAGTCACGAGCTAGCTAGATCTTTAACTCGGTATAGGATTCTTCAAATACTATGGTAGCTTAATTTGCACTTTGGTATTTAATTTCTTTGCTGATTTGTTGATAAATTAAAAAACTGTTACATTCTGGCTACTTCCTAAATCACTTAACTTGAACTCTTCTTATTGTGATTAACTAATTTCAAGGAATGCTAAATATTCGAGTCTTATAAACATTTAAAAATTCACAATGGAAGAACTCTTCGTTTATGAGCCAATCGTGGTTGATCCCAGTAACTGAGTGGTTAAAAAAAAAAAAAAAATCATATATCGTATAGAGTTTATTGCTATTTATGTAACTCATGACGAGGTGAACTATTAAAAAATCTGATTTTTCTGACGGAATTTCCGACGGAAAAAGTAACTTTTCCGTCGAAAAAATGATTTTCCGACGAATAGCCGACCGAAAGGGGCTGTCGGAATAAAGCGGGTCGGGAACATGTTCCGACGGAATATAACATTTCGTCGGCACTGTTCCGACGGAATACCGACGGAAAAGCTTACATCCGACGGCCAAAGATCCGTCGGCTCCATCTACCTCAATTTTTAAAAATTAATCTCTGGTAGCATCTGTGGGATTGTAAGTCAAAAGATTGCTTAATTAGATTGCATGAAATAGCAGAGTTGAAGACTAATTGTTGCTTGATTAGCTTAATGATGCACTTTTCCCTTTCTGTCATTTCACGCAGCATGTTTCAGCTCCAGCGGCATAATCAAGGTACGTTGTTGGTCAAACTTGTAATTAGTATCAGCCGTTATTACCTCATTATCACAATCATTAGCACTTAAGTTCCTGTTTATGTGGTAGGGATATTAATTAGGCTGCACACTTTTTTCTAATACATTTATGCACACCATTTAGTAAACAAAGAATTATTACGCACGAATATATATAATACTGTGCACATGTAAATTAGTGGTATAGTGTTGCTACATATATTAACACAAGGATTGAGGATTTCCATTGATAGATAGAGGTGTCAATAGAAAGTAAGATGAAAAAAGAATAGGCATGCAATATCAGTGTCAAAAAATATTAGTGGCTAATGGAATTCATCACTAACATTACTTGAATTTTTCAAGGTCAAGTGAAATTACCGCATCAATTATATTCTACGTTATTTTCATTGAGAGTTAATGGTAAAATGCTTCAGTTAGGGCATGTCCGTTTCAACATTTAAAATTAGCAATTATGGTTGGCAATAATTTACTAGCAATTATCAACATTTACTAAAGTCTACCAACAATTAAGAATAGGAGTTAGCGGTTACTAATGGTTAATATAGTATGTATTCAGAGATAATAAACTAAATAGAAGTTAAATGATATTTACCAGCGATCATCAACGATTAAAATTAGTTGTTAGCATCTAGCATTTCGAATTGTTAGCTGTTCTCTCGAACCGAACATGCCTTAATTGCCATGTTTTTCTCCCTTGATCAGCTGAGAGGTTTTTGCATATCAATACGATATCAGTATTAGTTGAGTAGTTTCCTGCCTAATTAATCCTGTATTAACGTATATACTTTATCTATGACGAATGAATCATATGCACTATTTTTCTCAAATGATGATACCAAAATGTGTGCGATGACATATGCACTAGTTATAGTGAAATAAACATCGCACAAGAGAACTACGAACATCCTTCGGTGCTTTTAAGCACACGTCTAATCAACACTTCAGATTAAGTGCAGTTAAACAGGAAATTAGATGGAAATTTTTCTCACCATGTCGTATTAATTACGCTAATAATTGAGACATGGCACCATTCCGCCAAAGTAATACTTTACTTAGGAAGCACTCCAACTGATCATAATTCAGAGTCAGAGAGTGTCAGAGGGATTGTGTCCTGTGTACTGTACATGCTTCTCCTGCATTTTGCCAACCAAACACATCGTACGTAGAAAATCCTTTACGTAAATGTTTCCCCATTATTTGGGGTGGCTTCTCAGAAATTTCTCATACATACGGATTGATGTTCACTTTACATTTTGTCCAAGGATGCGTATGTTTTTAGAATTTCTTTCGGTACGTTATTTGTGCTGAAAATTATCTTTTTGGAATTTTAATTAAGAGCGACGACATATTATATATGTTGTATAGAATATAGAGACATCTTAATAAGATAAGATAGTTTAGTGTAAAACTGTTTTCTATGAGAAAAAGACGTCTAATTAAATAGGTTGCTCTATCAGCTTATTTTTATAACAAAGGAAAGCTTAAATATTGTCTCCCATACAAGAAACCATAGATCGAAGGGTAATTTTGATAGACTCTAAGGCAGTTTCTGGTGAATTGTAATTATTGTTGGTTTCTTTCCTCTCCAACTTCTCTCCATTCTCTCCGCTATTGTCACCACCAAGAGTAGTAGTTTTCTTCCTAAATTGGATGTGAAGGAGGGGATGACCGGTTTTTCGGCCATTTTCAATTTTTCTTTGCTTTAATATTAGTATTATTTGTAGGTTTTGTTGTAGTCTTGCCAATTGGGAGATTAACCAATCTCTCCTTCTGTGAGAGTTATATCTCTCCAATTATGAGAGTTTGTTATATAACTGTTTTTATCTTGTTGTGTGCCTTTTTAAATTCAAAAGAGATTGATTAATTATACATGTTGAAATGGTGATTTCATGGATTTCAGCCTTTCAAATATAATCTTTGATGTTTGAAGAATATCTCACCTAAGAGTGCTATACTCGATTAGCAGATCAATATGAATCAAGAAATTGTAACAGATTTGTGGGTTTCTTCCCAAGGCTGTATCAAGAAACAGCAACCGTGGGACGAAGAGCAATCAACGTATTTCAAGTTAGTATTTTTGATGTTGGGATATGATTTTGATATTAAATATTATATTTGTGTTAGTTGAATATGCATTGTAAGTGCCGTATGACATATTATAGACGATCAATGAATTAATCTTTTTCTTACAAAACAAAAGGTAATTTTGGACAATTTATATGTGATACCATTACTCTTTTATTATTCAATTATACTTTTTTTGATAATTTATAATATAATTTGCAAGTTAAGATATATAATTACAATACCCTTATGAAGTGTATTATGACAAGGCATTAATGATTTCGTAAAATAATAATTCAGTTTGTGGTGTCCAGGGTTTCTGACTTGCATTACCTAACTCCTCCTTAATCCTCAACCCTCATTGGCGAGTGATCTTCTCAGCCATTGCCAATATCAACCCTAAAGTATGCGTATTGGAAAACAATATTGGTAGTTGTACTTTCACCATTTATACATTAAATTAATTTTTTTGGATTTGACAAAGCCACCGTCACTGTGATTTCCTAATCCTCCCAAATCAAAATATAATAGTCTGCTCTTTTTGTTGAGAAATAGAGGTCGAAGTTGGTAAATTGAGATTTATCAACGAAAAAAACAGGATCTAAGTGTCGAAATTCAGAATTTTACGTGTATATATATATATATATATATATATATATATATATATATATATATATATATATATATATAAAACTTCATCACTCAAAGATCACTCGTTAAAAAATGTACAATTATTGAACTCAAATGTTTGATCTCGTGGAAATTTCATAATACCAGCATAACACTTTTTTTTTTTTTTTTTTTTTGAAGGGTGGTGTTGTGACTTCCAATATGTACATATATATAAAAGCCTCTAGTTCAATTGCTATCTTGAGTGAGACCGTCTCGCCTGAGAATAGCAGGATTTAATATTCTCTACAAATACGTAATTAGTGTGACAATCTAATCAAAAGTCTAATTACTAGTAATATTAATGAAAAAGACAAATCAGCATCAGAAGGGTGGCACTGGCACGTGAGAAATGAACGCGACCACATGGGAGATGGCGACGCCGGCTATTGATCACACGTGTGCCGGCAGCTCAGCGACGAGGGCGTGGCAGACGTCGACGAAGGCACGGAGGATGAGAGGGCGGTGGGCGGCGGAGTTGAGGCGGAGGAATCGGCGGAGGAGGTCGTGGAGATCCTCCTGAGAGAATATCTCCTTCTCCATGATCATCTGCATCATGGACTCCCTAAAATCTCGGTAAGGATCCTCCGACTCCTTCACCACCGCTATGCTCTCTTCGATCTTACTGTTCGGGGTAGGGCTGGTCATCTCCTCGGCGGGCCGGGCCGGGCAGGGGCTGGGCTCGTCGGAGAAGCAGCGTTGGGCCGGGGAGAAGGAGAAGGTGGCGGAGGTGTTGGCGGCATCGGAGGAGGCGGAGGAGGAGGGAGATGGGTCGGGCTTGGGTTTACTGGACTTGGGTTTGTGTTTGGGCTTGGGCTTGGGCATGGGGTGATAGATGTCAGGGAGGTTGGGCTGGGTGTCACTACAGCCGCAGCCGAGGTGGCGGTGGGCGGTGAGGAGGCTCTTCAGGAGGGTTTTCCCCGGCTTGGTTGAGGACATGGTGGCGGTTGCGGTGGCGGTGGTGGAGGAGGAAGAGATAGTGAGAGAGAAAATAGAGAGAGGGGGGAAGATGTTATATATATGATCTAAAGCAGTGAGGAAAGTATCTGAAGAAGGTATATTAATTATAGGTGGGAGGAGGGGAGGAGGGGAAAGGGGGATCATGGATTCATGAAGGACATTTGACCAGGAAGCTGGGCTGTTAAAAAACCAAAGGCTCTTTTTATATGTTCAAAGTAGTTCCTATTTAATAGGGATATTGTTATGACTTATATATCAACAGAGTATGTTTTATTTTCAGACATTAATATGCATGTGAACTAAACAAAAGAAACAAATTCATATATTTTATATATATATATATATATGATGTGTAACATAAGACAATATATATATATATATATATATATATATATATATATATATATATATATATACCATATATATATATATATATATATATATATATATATATATATATATATATATATATATATATATATATATATATATATATATATATATATATATATATAGATAGTATATATATAAGACAGTTTTATATAAAATAAGAGTTTTTGTGAGATGAAGAAATAAGACAATATAAATTTTGGTATTAGTAGAAAAAATAGAAAGGAAAGAAAAAGGAAATTAGTTTGTATGCATGTAACTGATGTCAGCTAATTTTTTTTCAAAAAAGTAGTTCTGATTATAATGACATTTTTTTTCCTAAGATTTCATTATATTGACATACTAGACCGCCTTATTTGATAATTTTAACATGAACGATCTACAAATACCAAGGTTAATCTATTGTAAATGAGATGTAAAATATGTTTTAATACTAAAAATAGTACAGGACTATATAGTTTTTAAAAAATAAAAATTATTTAAGAACTATGTTGGTCAAGGAGAAAATGCATCCATTTAAAAACTGATCCTTAAACTTTAAAAAAACGTTGGCAGTTAAATAATTACTTTAAACTATTTATATATGACGAGATAAAGCATGAAAAAAAGAATTTAAAAAAATCATATGGAATATTATTTTGAAATAGGGGGCGACTTTGTGTAAATGAAGGTACCAAAACAGAAGGCCGTGAATCAACGACGCGGAGCGGCACCTGACAATCGTCCTTCCGGCCGGCATAATTAAAATTAAAATTACAATAAAAATAAAATAAAATAGACAAATATAATACTCCTCCTAGTTTCCTTAATTAATTTGCTTTCATAACTGGAGCTGCACAAATTCAGCACTACCAATGCCTTCCCGGATTCAAAAATTTGAAAATTATACAATTTGTCACCATCAATGGCGTCCTCTTAGATGAGTAACACTTCCCCACATTTGCCACCGAAGTTCAAATCTGGGGGAAGACATTCGTCGTCATGTGTTGTTGGACTGTTTTCTTAGACTCTTTGTTTGAGACTTTATTCCTAATATGCTAAATCGTAATACAAATTAGTACCTCTAGGATAAGGACTGTCCGTTAAAAAAGTTAAAAAAAATGCTCCTCATAAATCATGATTGTTGGGTGGTTATAATGATCAACCTTTACAAAAGGTTGGTACAGTTGTGAATACCTGATCACTTTGGGTTTGAATAGAGTTGGGTCCCGGGCCAGGGTGTCCAATAGGCACAGGTCACCCCATGGGCCATTAGGCCCGTGACCCATCTGTTTTTGCTACTCTACTTCCTACAAGAAGGCCAATTGCAGGTTTATTCCAATTTAGAATGCTTTATTTTGCAGAATTCTGAGAAAAGATCTACAACGGTATAGTGTCCTTGTAGAGACAATTGTAAGGATAAACATTTCTTTCATTCCTGTCTTACTTTGTGGTTCGACAATGCTACATATCAGACTCAAAAGGGCTGCTAAGCTGCGGCTCGTTTGGCAGGTGCATTAGTTAGTACCTATGGCTATGGAAGCACCTGAGATAATTTTTGATTCGTAAGTAGGGTCCCCAATGAATAAATCCCATCTCAAAAAAGGGAAAAAGAGGGTCACCTCAGCTACTAGTAAGAAAACTGAAAAAAATAAAATGGAAAATACTAATAAGTGGACAGAGGCATGAAAACGTGGTGTGGAAAATAACCATATGGGCCTTAAAGTCCAAGCCCAATATATCAAGACGAAATATCTGTCAGCTTTGGAACTCAAATTATCATCACTGCCCAAGGACTGAAGAGTTAAGAACCATCATCACGATGGTTGAGCCTCTAATCCTCTCTCTACCCTCATCTTCCTCGGTTCGTACCAGATTCGGAGTCTTCAACCATGGTTCCTTAGCTTACCCATTTCCAAAACTCCCTTCAAAGAAATTCTTTCAAGTAAGAGCTGTCAGAGATAAAACCAAGCAAGTACCATTATCATCATCATCATCATCTTCTTCTTCTTCTTCTACTGCTACTTCAGCTGAGGAAATCGCAAAGAAGTATGGTCTTGAAGCTGGCCTCTGGAAGGTAATCTTTGAGTTTTAGCAATTTTAAACGTGAGATTTTGCACATTAACCTTGTTCATAAGCACAAAGAAATCTTCACGGGCTTGGATTTTGATGTGCACATTATTGGTTAATTCTGGGCATTGTGCCCATTTTTGTAGCGTGCATCTGTGGGAATCAGTCTCTCTATTAGTCGGAATGCTTGTAGGATAAGACTGTCTATATTTAGATCTCCTCAAATCTTCAGCGGGACCCACATTAGGTGGGGGTGATGATGATGCTGTGACATAATTGAACTGCAGTTGGTGCTTGATTTTTGAGCTGAAATCTGGTTATGAATGCAGATATTTAGCTCCAAGGAGAAAGGGGAAGAAGGGAAGAGAGAGAAATCAAAGGGGGAGCAAGCCAAAGAGCTGCTGGCAAAATATGGTGGAGCTTACTTGGCTACTTCCATAACCTTATCTTTAATATCATTCACATTGTGTTATGCTCTTATTAGTGCTGGTGTTGATGTCCCTGCTCTGCTTCAGAAGGTAACACTTTCTGCTTTCATGAACTATAAATGAGGAAAAGGTTATCTGAATTTGATATGGAAAGTTTTTGTGCCCTTGTTTTGGATGCTAAAATAGGTGGGAATTTCGACGAATGAGACAGGAGAGAAAGTAGGCACATTTGCCTTAGCTTACGCTGCTCACAAAGCTGCGTCGCCGATAAGGTTTCCACCCACAGTTGCTCTTACTCCCATTGTTGCTGGCTGGATTGGGAAGAAAGTAGATCAAGAGAGTTAATCATCGGAAAAGATACATACATATTATACAAAAGATGTATAGCTCATGGAGTCCTTGTCTTCCCTTGTGGATGTAACACATTAGAACATGTATCATACAGAAACCTGTGACAAACAATGTGCTTTCTCTCAGCATGGAATTTTATGATTAAATGCCTCAGTATAATTGGAAATGATCTATCTTATGCTTCAAGCTGGATGAATTTACAATGAGTAAGAATATCTCTTTGACAAAGATCACAGGATTTAATGCGCCCGAAACAGCAAGTCTTCCCCTTCTTATCAGCACGCTACATTTTGCTACATTAAACAGAGAACTACTTAATGTTACAAAGCTCTCACTGAATTGAGTTCAGGACATTACGTCAAGGCAATAGTACACATGATCGGGTTAAAGAAATCATAACCTCACCAAATGGCAAATGACAGTTTTTTACATGAAAAACCAGCAAAGCAACTGGTGGTGCCGCATCCGTTGGCATTTGAACTCTCAATTCTTGTCCCTATAAACACGCGGTACTGCATTCCCATACCCGAACTTGATACTCTAGAAGAACACTGAAATCTACACCTTAGTCAATAACTTCTGGAATAATTTATGTTCCGATAGACATTCAGACTTGACTAAAGCCAACAACAATGTACAGCTAAAAACTAACAGAAGCTAAGAATACCCCCAGCATTATTTGCTGTCGCACGGAATACCTATACCTGCTGGCTGTACAATGGATCAACAACTGACTCTTCCATCATCTGCTTTTATGCATGGAGCAGTAGTGCCTATATGAAAGATCCTTGAAGCTCTTTGAAGACAATTTCAGGACTGAATCAGACGATTGTAACTTTGTCGGGAGCTCCAGCTGGATTAGGGCAGTAGCCACCAAGATGACGCATACAGAGAAGTACACCACAGTCCACATCAATCACCTTCCTGTAGCATTAGCAGGCGGGACTTCTATTGCATTTGATGATGGTGGGCTCTGTGGCTGTGGGGTGTTGGAGTTGGCCACAATGTAATCTTCAGGGATGCTCCCTAGTTCGTTCCATTCAACTCCAGCTATGGTTCAGTTAAGGAATCCAGTTGACGTGTTTCCAAAAAGATTAATACTCGTGAAAACAGAGACAGATGAGTTGCTATGTCAGAGTGTTGTGTGCTCTCTTTCCCCCCAGCCCTTATGCACGGGTTCAGCGGAAGGGGTTGGGGTTTTATGGCAGAGGTTAAGAGTTAAATAGAAGTCCAAAGAAAAAGGGATTCCAAAAGGATACTGTCTGTTCTCCACATGTCAGTGATGCTAACATCTGTGTCAGAGAGCAACCAGTAATCTGCATCACTCTGCAAAAGGAAGCACGACTCAAACTTTTAGCTGCTTTTCTTCCGGCATATATGTAACAAACTAAAATAAAATAAGAATTAAGAAAGCCTGCTTCTGGTATAGTGCCATAGTGGCGCTTGCATCAGTTCAAAAGTACAGAAAATGTCAAGGCAAGAAGCATTTATCAACCTTTTTGGTATCCATGAACAAAACTAAGGAGATAATCCAATCTATAAGTAAGATAATAAACGCCTAACCAGTTTAATCATCCAACATCCACAAAGGACTTAGAAACTTTAAACGTGGCCAGTAGTAAACTCAAAAGCCAAACTTACATCAACTTCAGGTACTATCTTCATGATCCCACTGACGAAGTCTTGAGAAGTACTGGTGTCTGAGCACACCCTCTGGGTTTCTTGTCCTTGCATTCTGATTACATTGGTCTCCACCGAAGTTGTTGCATGTTCCTCGTATCCTGAAGTACTTGGCAAACTTGGAGGTGCCTCAACACCATTGATCTCCTCAAACTTCTCTTCAAATTGACTGAATGCAGGCAAAGGAATCCATTATTCAATACGGACAGTGGCATTACTACGGAAACTAGGTAATATGGGCACCTTGAAGGAAAAAAGGAGAGCCCGGGGGGGGGGGGGGAATTGTTTGTCAAAGAATGAAATCAATGCCAGAGGACTAGCTTGCCATTGGAAAGTAAGTTTTCAGCAACTGGATGCTAAGTTTTGTATTCATCACATCACATGAAACAGCTCGGAACCAGCAAAGCAAGTATGTACAGAATTACAAGAGTGTGCCCGCATGCATTCACACTGCTAAAAAAGGCCAGTAAACAGCACATAGGAAGCGTCAAGGGTCTATGAAAAACAGGAAATCATAGTTTCATACCTGACAAGGTACACATCAATAGGACCCATTGTGCTCCTAAGAACTATTCTATATCTTCTCTGGGGATAATCAACAGCCTAATAAATGAAGTGGATAAAAATCAGATACCTCAGAAATTATCCACATGCAAAAATCCAACAAATAAAGTCATCACATTTTGAGATTACCTCATCTGGATCTGGGACCTCCAAAGTTGTTCCATGCGGAGCTTTAATTGCTATCAAAGTCTCATTCTGTCATAATTCATAAGTCTTGAGTCAGTTTTGTGAAATAGAAGCAAGCACAATCTAGGGATAGACTCCACAAATAACAGACAGTGGACAGATTCAGGCAAAGGTGTATGGACTACTACAGACCTGAAAACATGGTAGTCCTTTTATATCATCCTCAGTTACAAACAGCCACCTGACAGATGTCATATCCAACCCATGAGCATGTCAAAAAAAGGCTCCTGTTTTGTAGTTAAAATTATGAACAAGAAAAATTAGAGGGGGGAAGAAAGCGAGAAGAGAAGGTACTTCTGATTATTTTCATCTTCACTCATTTCCCTTAATCTTTCCTGCATTTCTCTGCGACAGTTTGAAAGATCAGTGTGATTCAAAGGTGTGGAATTCAGCAAGACAAGACTACAAAGGATGATAATCAGAGTACCTTATCCGTTCATCCAATCTACGCTCCTCCATCAAAAGGTTTTCAACATCTGCCTGCAAAGTGAGTAAGACAATGCTAACACCAAAGACGGATAATAGGCATGATCGGGAAGTGCAGAGTGTGTTCTTTACTCTATGTGCAACTTGTATGCAGATAAAATCGTTTTAAAAAACAAATGTTGGAATTCAAAAAATAAATACCTGTAGAGTAGTAACACTATCATCAGCATCACCTGGCCTTGAGACGTCAAGTCCCCTGATCAATTAGTCAGATTATCTTCAGTATATATAAGAACATTTGCTGAATTTCGCATTGAGTTCACATGAAGTAATACAAAAATCAAGTTGAAATGAGTATTGCTTCAATTCTACTGAGAAAGACATACTTCCACTGTATTCTGTTCTTCAATTTCTTTTCTATAAGACCAATGCCCTCTAGAACATTAGTAATATCATAGATCCTCCTCTTTTGGACCTAGAATCCCATTAAAAAAAAAAAGAATAATTGTTAGATTGATTTAAGAATAGAAAAGGCTCAAGCAGGCACATGTTGCTGAAGAATACCTCTAAGGTATCAGCAGCCTTATTCAAATCAAGAATACCATCTTCAGCACGCTTGATTAATTCAATGAACTTCTTCGTCAAGAGTCCTGGACGATAAGAGAAATACAAATGATCAGCCAAATCATATAAATCAGGAGTAAATATAACAAACCCCTCTCTAAAGTTCAATTCTGCTTGATGTCAAACAGCTTTAAAAGGACGTGGAAGCATAAGACTAGTTACCAAGGGAGCTATCATAGCGACAAGGACCAACTGGAGTAAGGTTGGCTGGAGAACCTGGAAGTCGATGAGTCAGTTAAAATAGAACATAACGGATATAACTGATAAAATTCATGGTACAACTTTTAATAATGCATTCCTCAAGAGAACTGCAGGAATCTAAAAGGTATTCATCATATTACATCGCAATGAATCATTGTTTCATGGCGACTCCCATTGACCAGTACAATTCACATGTAAGGTTTGCAGAAATCAACACTAACCAACATTTGACATGGGAGTCTGAGGTGCAGCTCTACTGCTTTTGGTAGCTCTTGAGGCTCTTTGACCCTTGCCACCCTTTCTATACACAGGTGTCTGAAGAGGGCTGTTAACTACTTCTGTATAAACAGGACTTGTTGTCCAATCAGTAGACTCAGCATCATAATCAGCAGCTTCATTCTTCCGCTTCATAGGCTGATAAACACCACATTATCACGAAAAAGTGAGTACATGCACAAGCCGTTGTGGAAAAAACACACGTATATATTGTACAGAGAACCAATTTCATTGTGACGGGAACACCAGGAAGTTGAGAGGAAGCGCCTGATAATTGATAAGATGCCCAGTAAGAATGTCCATTTAGAAAGCCATGCAAGATAAAACTGTTTCAATAAAATCAAAAAGGAGGAAGGGAGCATTGCAGCTGAGATGCTAATTGCACCTGCTCCATCACCTAAGCAATCTAGAAACTAAAAAAGATATATACAATATAGGCAGAGAAATACGTTACGTCATGAACTTATTGTAAAAACTTATGGCCAAATTGACTTATAAAACAGTCAGAAGGCATGGATTAGCGGCCTAGAGCGCCACTGCCAGGCCTGCCCTTTTCCTCTCCACTGGCATTAGCTCCAATCCTACCCGAGAATGAGACAATCAATCCTCTTCTCACTCATCTTCTTTATTTTCCAAGGGGATATGGTTTAGTAGATAGCATACGCACATATGACAAAACAAAGACCTTACATCTCCATGAAAGAATAGTCACGGCATAACATGAAGGAGAACATAAAAAAAGAAAGAAGTCCAAGCCATCTGCCTATGGCAAATGGGCATAACAGAAAATAGAGTAAGAATACACCAAATGTGATAATCTATCACTGCTTGCGAGCGAATACAAAGGAAAACGCTTACGCTAAAATGCTGAATGAGAAGATCACCCGAGCGAGCCTCCGAGTACAACATATCAGATGTGTGGAAGCCAATCAAACATGTTATCAACATTACAGGTGTCATCAGAAAAGTTAAATCTCTAACAGATCACTACAACAATGAACACAACGCATGGTATAATGCAGAAGAAAGATCCACCTCAAACATGAGAATGAAATAGTGGAGCTTGATAATATTAAAAATGAGAATATCACTTTTAACAACAATGCTAGAGCTGCATAGAGTAGAGAGGTGACTAAGAACATGGATTGCCTCCTCTTCATAGTCACAGGAAAATTTCCAAGGCACTTGCCTCAGGTTCCTTGGAATTTTCCTAAATAATTTCTGATCAAAACATCTCTTCCAGATTAGCCTCAGTCACTCAGCAATATGCAGACAGAGAGATTAATAACTCGTATCTCAATGCCTAGTACTGGAAGGCAAAGAAGGACATACCAATTGCAAAACCCATTTAAGGAATCACAAGTTAGACAACAGGTGAGTGCACCAGTCAGCTCTGGCCATCCACAAAGCTGATTAAGCATTGAGCTACAAGAGTCATAAACTCATATTACTGTGTCTAGTTGCGAGTTCTCTAGAGGCTCCACCAGTTGGTTAAACTATCATTGTGCAAAAATGCTCATAAGAATCTTTCCCTTGCCAAAGCCATCCAAGTTCTGTTGAAAGTTTATCTTAACAGCAATCATTGGAAGTACAACTGATCATATCTCTAGAAATAGTATGTGTTCATCAACACTTCCCAACTTCTCCATAGAAGCAAGCATCTTTTCTCAGAGTGGAGGATAAAGGTGATGGCAAAAGCTTTGAAAAAACTTATGTTTCAAAAATTCTACAGAAAGAATAGCTCCATGCATCTGATCCTATTATTGTAATTCAAGTTAACCTAATGATAATGATCCAACAGTTTACTATGCACTAGCGCATATACATCCCCAGTTAACATGGTTAAGGTGACATCATTTTGCCAAACAGAAAGACCCATTTTTCGCTCTACCATTGGAAGTTGGAACTATGCTTATAGCATGTACAACATGCACAACATACAGATTGTTTGAGATTCAAAATCTATTAAATCACAATAAGTCTATATGCACAATTAGTAGCACTGTGGTCATTTAAAAAAGCAAACTCATGGAGATCTAAGTTGGACAGCAAATACCATATTATCACAAAATGCATTCATTAACGACAGACACAATAGTCAAAGCTCAAGAAATTAAAGGAAATGAGAGATCCAATAGATCAACCTAAATGTATATGAATATCAACACATCATCAAGGCCACAAACGAGCTTCACCAACTCCACAATCTTCAACTCATAGCATAATAAATCAAAACAAAGGCAAATTCTCCTTGCAAGAAGAGTAAGTTGTTGGTCAAAGCAAATGCGTAAGTGTTTCCCATCAATACGTCATGCAAGCAACACATACATGCAAATGCTTCTCGTCTTTCTTGATACACAACCCTTTTTTTTTTTTTTGGTTTTTCTGGTTGTAGAATTGAATATCAAGATATCTTCACACCAACCTTCAAATTTGAATAAGATGGAAAAATACTCAGACATCCTTTATGTTTAAGAAGCTAACTCAATATCAGAGTGAAACTGCCGTGGTTATGATATTTGATAAGAGGAATGAATCAACTCCCCTACAGGTGTGGATAGAAATGTTCATAAATGAGGTGGTGTGTACAAGGGAAAAAGAAGGTGGAGAAGACATTCATGGCTGGACTTGTCAATAACAACAGATTAGTGTATAAAAAGGCAGTGGCAAGTGTGCGTGGTCCTGCTCCATGTGCATATATCAAACTTCTTGCACAAGTAAGGCTCTAAACATATTTGGCCATCAAGTCTTGTGAGGCACACCAGCTACCACAGGATTTGCATTTCCTCTCCCTAATATGAATCTCAATAAACATGCTAGTCACTTCCAAATTCCAATTACACCCATATCAGTACTCACAGAAATGTTTTTACACAGCAAGCAAACTATCACGTACGCAGCATTTACAGAACACCAAGACAAACCCATTACAGAACTACACTAACAACCATATCCAAGACATTGACATCAAAAGAATCGGTTAATAGGAATGTGTGTTGTAAGTCAACTAACAGACATATGCTATCAGTGGAGACTAAAGGTTAGGAAGTGAATAAGAAACCTGCCTTCAGATGCTACATGAAACGAGCTCACTTTCCACTACTATCAGTTAATCAGACCAACAAAGAACTGCCAACAAAAATGCAGGCACATGCAAAAACAAACAAACATCCAATCGTTGACCGTTCAGCAGCTCAGCCGACATGTTTAATACTAGAACTCATACCCAAAAGATGAGCAACAAGCAATTGAAACAAAAATGCGGAGTATTAACCAAGGAACCCATACACATCACCAAAATGTTCCAGGGAATCCGCCAAAAGCCCACTTATTTTAAGCACTAAATGTCATCTAATAGGAATTTGCAGCAAAACCTTAATCAATAAATTAAGCAAATACGAAACCCATTAAAGAACCATCCAGTCCAAAATTCCACTTCATAGAGTGAACTAATGAAGATCCCCAAGTCAATTTCTCTAAACATCATCAATTTAAAACCCGCGCAAATTAAAATCAAACACAATTACGAAAGATGAATGAAAAAGGGACTCACAGGGGACTTGACGACAATAGCTTCAGGCTCGGGTGGGACGCAGTGGTCAGAGAAGCGGTGGTAGTCGCCAGGTGGCGGCACAAAGGGCGGCTTCATCGGCGTAAACGGAAGCTGGCGTTTGGGTGGCAGTGGCGGCGGCGGCTGCTGCTGCTGCTGCTGCGATGGATGACTGGTGGCTTTAGGAGCCGACATTCCCGGAGAAAACCCCTAAATTTATCGGAAGTATGAAGCGATCGAAGCTCGAGTTGAGGGTTTGGTGGAGGGGGGTTTGTGGGGATCGGGAGGGTTTTTGAGAAAAGTAAAATTGAGGAGAGAGAAGGAGGTGGAGGAGGAGACAGCGGAGTAGATCGGAAGAGGGAGGTGGATCTGGTGGCGAAGGTGGTGGTGGACGGTGGTGGGAAAGGCGGAGGGGGGAGGAAGGAGAGAGAAAGAAGAAGAAGAGGAGAGAAAACGAGGGAATGGGGAACGGAGGGAGGGAGGGAATTTGGTTCGGAAACAGATGTGATTGTGGAGGGAAGCACTTACAACCCCGACTTCATTTAATTTTCTCCTTCTTTTTCTTTTTTCTTTTTTTTTTCCTTATCAGTTCTCCCTCTCCATGTCTAGCCCCCCTGTATATTTTAATTTAATTTAACCTCTTCTTTTTAAATTCCTTTTGTATTTATTGATTTTAAAAAAGGAAAAAGAAGAGGGAAAAATGCTAGCGACTAAATGGCCCTACCCTCGCGGCTGTGAAGAGTTGGATGAGAAGGAGATATTGAGATGGAATCTTTTTCAGCTTAGATATTTAAGAACTTCATTTTTTTTTTGGGTTAAAATAGATCATATTTTAAGAATTTTATATAGCCAATTAATTAGTTAAAAGTCTAACCAATATAAAACACAAATGAATCTTAGTATTTTGTAGAATAATTTTATTTTTATTTCATATTTTTATATGATAATATCATATTTAATTAGTGAATTGACTTATAGATGCGATTCAACTTTATCTTAACTAAAAGTAAAATTATTTAAAATACCATACATCATGATAAATTGACCAGAAGATTCCCTTGTTTTATAATTTAAATGCCACCATATATGATGATTTAGTGAAAATTGATATTGCAACACTTGCCAGTGTTATCGTATTTTTTTGTTGGAGAAAAGAGGGCTATTTACTTTCTTAAAAAAGGAAATACCTGGAAAAACAATTTATTAAAGGTCACAGCAGTATATACGAGTATTTTTGAAATAAAAGAAGACATTGAGTAATTCCCGCCTTAGCTGAAAACAGAAAAAGAGAAACAAGTCAGAAAAGACAGCACGTGAAAGTTGAAACAGGCGCACTTCCCAACCCACCCGAACCGAACACTCTCCATTCGGCGTCATTTTAGCGCCCACAGTTAATGTTATCCGTCTGGTGGGCCGGGCTTCCGTCCTTTGGACTGGGCCATCAAATACTATCCAAAAGTAACCCAACAGACCTCAATCATTGACATTGTCCAGGAGTAGTTTCAAATTAATGTTAGCATCTCAACCAGCAGGGAAGCAACAAAGATCATTTCATCATCAATACATTGATAAAGGTTCCGAAGCTTCGTAGTGAAAGGCCTCATTACAGACATGATGTAGAATTGACTAGGAATACAGTAGATTACAGCCCGATGGTTTACTGGACCTTTGCTCGTTTCCTGGCCAGGAAACGTTCTTTGGCAGCTGCAAGAGCATCCTCGCTTTTCTTATGATGGTCCCGCTTGGGCTGATCATTGGGTGGTTGCTCCCCAGGTGGTGGGTTGTCTTTCATGGAAGTGGGGGGAGGTGGCCCTGGACTTGGAGATGGACCTGGAGTTCTCTCAGAAATAACGGACGGTTCTGGTTGAGGTCGTCCACCTTCCAATTTTGAAGATGAGGCCCTGGGTGAGCTGGTGGATGGATTGTCCATCCCTCCTTGAGCAGCACCTCGTTCCTTTTCGTGCCTCTCTGGGTTCCTAAGCTCTTCTTCAGCAGCAACTGGTTCTTTTTCCGGCCTCTCCGGCTTCTTCGGCTCTGTGCTTGCTGCAGCTGGTTCCTTCTCCGGCCTCTCTGGTTTCTTTGTCTCGGACTCTGGTTTCTTTGTCTCGGACTTCTCAGAAGCTCCAAATGCAACATTTTTTGAAAGGTTGAAGTAGAAGTCTGTCAGGTCGCTCTTCTTGGTAACCTGAAAAGTCAAGAGAATGAAACCAATAAGATCTGCTTCAGAAAAATCCTTCCCCCAACCACTACCTCTATTCCTCAAAAAAGCATCATGAACTGCCAGAGATACAAATCACTTAGAACCTACCAGATACAGGATAAATATAATGAAAGAAACCAAGTACGTCAATAACACAGGGATATCTTGTCTAAGTGCTTCATTGATGAAGGATCAGGGGATGCGTTCATTCAGATTTTATACAGTCAGTAACCAAATCGGACAATACAATCTATAGGCCTGGGAAACATCACATATCAGGCAGTTGGACAGCCAGTCAGGGATCAATATACCATTTTCATGGCCCAGTGGAACAAAGTGATGAATTAAGGCTTGGATGGTTGGGTTTATTCGGGTGATCTGCATATCGGATAAAAGAACCTAGGAGCTGTGTGATTAAATAGTCCATCGACGAAATCCTGTGGTTGTGGCAGCTCATCAGAAACATTGGAGTGCCATCATCCCAGACTCCGTCAGAAATACACAAACAGCAATCCGACAAAATAAGGACTTCTCTTGAGGAAACAGCAGTCATAGTTCCCTTAAGAGTAGGGCAGTAGGCCTAGAACACCCCGGCCTCCTTCCTCTCTGCTGTAGGCAAGTGTTTACGTTTTGGGCACTCGTATTTTGCGCTTTTCTTTACTAATCAGGTTTTAACCACTTCAGAATATAACTGTCACAAAAGGTAACAATCACAATGTAAGAGATCACTGTCCATCAGCAACAGGTTGACTGCTCACAAAAATGAAAAGATAAATCCTCCATCGAACAAAAAGGAGGATATTGAGACTTACATCATCCTTCTCTTCACGGAGCTCACGCAAGCGTTGTTCTTCCATCCATTTTGCCTGTTCTGCGAGCTTCCTTTTGTAAGCACTCGTTACAAACTTGTCTTTATCTGCATAGAGGTGGTCATCTTTGCTTCGCTCTTTCGCAAGCTTCCTCTCATAAACAATCTCATGCTCCCGTTCTCGTTGTTTGGCCTTCTCCATCAATTTTTGAATGTATTTTGGCTGAAAATTTGCAATTGATGCGTCAAGTTAGAGCAAGATGTGGAGTACCTATAGCTGGATAACTGAAGACTAAATTACCCACACAATTATTAAAAGAGTGGAGTACAAGACAGGATAGGTCCGGGGGGAACAGAGTATGTAAATCAACAAAGGAACTAGTGAACAACGCAATAGCACTCCACCCGCCGGCGCCCCCCCCCCCCCCCCAAAAAAAAAAAATCATGAAGCCAATAGGTAAATAAATCTCAGCAGACGCAACTAATTAAAAGAACATCTTCAGTTGTTTAATCGAGGATTCAAAGACATGCATAACTAAGCACGACTTTGATGATACCCCCCCCCCCCCGAAAAAAAGAGCCCCCAAATGCAGTGTAATTTGAAAGTACAGCCACAGATGACAGTTGTAAAACAGAACGTACAAACCCCCCCCCCCCCCAAAAAAAAAAAAAAACCCCCTTTCTCACTACTCCAGGATGAGCGAATATAGCAAACAAGCAGAAAAAGAGAAAGGGGAGTATAGCTTGAGCGCCCCCCCCCCCCCCAAAAAAAAAAAGAGTACATTAAAAAAGATAAGGGAACTCTTCATCTTATATCCCTAAAATGCAACAGTTTGACAGATTTTGAGAAAGCTCAGCAAATTCAGACAGCCGACCACCACTGAAAGCATATAGGAGTATCATTACACTATATTCCATAAGACTTCTGTTTCCTAGCATCACCTTTACACACACCAGCAAAACAAAGCAGCCTACCAAGAAGGCATGAAACTTCTCAAATGTGAACAATTTATGATGCTACAGCAAAGACTGGCAAGGCCGCATAAGATACAGAGAAGTCTGGTTAAACTAGCTCACCAAGCGCGTAACTAGCTAAGCAAGCTTGACATCCTACTGGCAGTTGTACATTCTGTTGATATCTCATTTTCAGTTGAACACTATGAACGAAGCAGTTGTTCCAAATTTTGATTTCAGAAAACTATAAAAGTACTTCTGAAGCTTTCAGGAAATTACTCTGAATCCAATACAAGTAAAAAGCCTTCTTCCTACCCCCAAATTCAGTTCACATCAACATTAGCGAAATAAGAACTATCTAATTCTTTCTTCACTAAATCAAACTCCAACCAAACAATTGGTTGAGTCAAGTTGACGTTGGACCAGAAAACATTCATAAACCCTAGCTACAATTTCTAATATATCAGCATAGCAGGCAGTGAAATTGCAGACTCAGAAATGAATCAGTGTCCAATCTCCAATCAGTGAACATATTCTCTCTCCATGTTCCACCACAACAATTTTTTGAAATCCAAGCACTACAGCTACCATGGTCATCAAAAGCTCTCAAAAAACCAAACTTACTGGAATAATTGAAGATTATGTAATGAAATCATCCAAAATTCTATCCACAAACAATCAGAATTACAAAGATATCGAAATGTATCAATTAATCAAAAAGAAGAAGAGAACTACCTGACGCTGTTGGCGATCCTGGGCTTTCGGCTGAACAATTTTGGATTTCATATCATCATAAACCCCATCATAATCAAACACTGATGGATCCTCTTCCAAAGCTTTTTTATGTTGCTGCTCTACCTGCACCAAATCATCAAGATTTCACCATCAATTTCCTGCCCTGATTTCGGAAAATCATCACTCTAATTCGGGAAAGATAGAGGGTGCGGGGGGAGGGGGGGAGAGAGAGAGAGAGAGAGAATACATCTTTGAGGGACTTATTCTTAGTGGCCTGGCGAGAAATTTCTCGTTCGACATCGTCGTCGTCGTCGTCGTTGAATCCGGCAGGTTTAGGGATCGGCGGTCGGGCTTGCTGCTGCTTTTGCTGGGCTTTCGGAACCCTAAGTTGCAACCCGTACTTCTTGTCTTGCATGATTTGCGAACCTCAAATTTCTCCCGGAAATCAGAATTGTAATTCGACAGTGGCAATTTGAAGCTGCCGAATGCCTAATCTCAATTTGGGCTACTCTCTAATGGCTGCCGCGAGTTAACGTCCCGGCGCGCTGGAGCTTGGGACCTCTATCCCGAGCCTCAAGTACCAAATTGGCTTATCAGACGAACCACTTCTCTGCTGGGTCTTGGGCACGGGGGACCCGAACCGCCGACGCTACCTCTTTCGGGAGTATATGGTACCAAGAACACTTGTGTTGGTAATTTACGCTTTTGGAATACAAGTGCGGATATTCACATCATCCCGCAATTTATTTTTTTTTTTTTACATGAAATGAATAATCAATTTAGATCATCAAATAATATACTTTTCATAGATCCAGATTTAAATATATTTAATCAGCTTTAACCTTTTATTTAATATTATTATTAATACGTTAAAAAAAAGTTGTGAGTAGATCACTGCAAGGAGACGAGTCGTGGATCACTGATGCAGAAAATATTTTAGATCAGGAGCTTCCTTTTCGGACCATGATCCAACCAATGCAAGTACTCTAATACGAGCACGCGATTAGATAGCTTACTCTTAAGCACACGATTATCATTGTCATTAGTTACGTCAATGAAGATAAAATGAAAGAAATGCAAGGAATAGAGAACTATAAATAGAGGAAGAAATAACAAAAATTCAAACTTTGGACATTTGGACAATCAATCAACTACTCGATTTCCTTGCTTTAAGATATGATGGATGTAAACTTGATTCCGATTATTAAGATAAACTTTTGTATCTTCAATCAGTGAGTGAATGCTTTAAAGAATTCAAACTTTTCCTTTTAACGTTTTGACAAATACCTGATTAACATCTTCAAACAACAATTGCATGATATGCTACTTGAACTGTTACCCAAAAATTATCTTGTATTATTACCACAACAACAATAACAGTAACTTCCAATGTTGATCTCTTTTTTAAACTACAGATTGAATTCTACTATTAGACTTATTGCAACAATTCAAACGTTTCTACTAGAATTCGAACTCTAATTCAAGACACAAAGCTCGAATAGATAAGTAGTACCACTGCAAACTGCATTATTACGATCCCGATTTGATAATAATATGATGGAGAAATACTATTGTTTGGAGCGTTTCGTCATCATGTGACCATTTTCTTGTAAAAGGTTTGTAGAGTGATATGAGCCTTGTCACTTAGTGAAGATAAAAAGAGTTTACTGTTATTGTGATCCCAAATCCAAGCATGAGCTACATCCTCATCATTCTGGATTATCTTAAGTGTTGATTTAAGAGAGAATCCCCCAAGCATCGTACCATTCCAATGGTAGTCATCTCCGATCTCCCTAATTAGACAAGAGTGGGCTTCAATCTACTTAGGGGCTTTAGGTCGCAAATACTCGGCAAAGAAATCCCAGTTCCACTTATATGTACACTATGATCGTATTTGATAAAAAGCTTTTTGCGTGCAAAAAGAGCTTTTTGGGGTAATAGCTGTTTGAAATTGATTGAATTGCATGGTCTAATTGAATTACAGTAATCTTATTTCATTGTTGGTGAAATTTTGTTTTTAATGAATAAATGCATAGAAGCTTGTTTTATAAGAAATTTGAGCCTAGCTATCTCTAGTAATGAATTCAAAATGTTTTGTTGATTAGGCTAAGTCAATGATGGTCGAAAGAGTCAAAATTTGAAACTATAGAGGATAAGCGACATATGTGGGTTGATAATCGCATCTTCTGATCATAATCACCTATTACAAAGACATTTAATTTTAATTACACAAGCTGTAGACTTCAACAGGTCCTCGTCATTTGCTAATTTGCTATTGATTTATATTCAATAGTGTTAACGACTTATCTAATTGTATCATTAACTTATACAAAAAACAAAGTTGGTTTGAATGAACGTACGTGTGGACCCATAATAAAGTGGTATGACAAGTAGGGCAAAAAATTCAATCTAATTTGACAAACAAAACCATTTAATTATGTCATAATGTTGCTATTCACTTTTAAAATGCTTTTTTTTTGTTCTCTTGGAGCTATTTATGTGTATTCGTACTCGGTTCGTCAAAAGTTTTCTACATGTGCTTAAATTCAGCTCTCAGATTGTATTTTTTAGGAGTACAATGTATTAAGGTGGTATCTGCAACACAAATAAGCTTAGCCATAGACAATAGTCTTGAACTTTCCAAAGAGTTTAAGGAAAAAGATATAATTGGTTCGAAAGTATGAAATTTGGGCACTGAGAGTGAATCCAAATATCAAAAAGATGAGTTTTAAATTTGGAAAAGAGAGGAACTACGTAGGTGAGTGGGTTAATATATATATATATTATACTCCCCGAAATATAATATAATTTTCACTTTTTTTTTTTTTCGTGCTGGATTTTGTTTACCAAATATATTGTTAGTGTGGAAAACTAGACATTAATTCTATAATTCCAATGAAAAAATTAAAAACATAATAATCTAGAAAATTGATTGTCATTTTAAAGACAATCGTGTATGGTTATTATATTATTTAATGAGGGATTCTAGTTCACCTCACAAAATCTTTACATATTAGTAGCAGAGATCTAGGTTCACACTTCATTTATATCGACCATTATTAAGTGGGTACTCTTTAATACTAGGAAATAAAAAGGCCATGGTTGCGATGGCCCTCTTACTTTAAATAGGAGCTTCTAAATTTCAAATAAGTTCGATTCTTATAGCAAATGCTATGGCTTTGAGATTAAGGCTCTGTTTAGACCTTGCAAAATTTGATGGAAAGAAAAAAATTTACAAAAGTTATTTTTTTTCTCATGTTTGGTTTAGAGAAAATCACAAAGAAAAAAAATATGGAGGAAAGTTTGGTGGAAAAATTATTAGAAACAAGTGACAAAATTTTCCTCATAAAATTGTGAGGAAAGTTTGAGGAAAATTCCCAACCTTCTCCAACCTTGTATTGTTTAGATGGCATCAAAATGATTTAAGTAATTCATCAACATTCAAATTTGTCATCCAAATTCTTGCATTTTTTCCTTGATCCAAACAAGAGAAAAAAGCTCATTTTCTCCATACTTTTTTTTCCTTCAATTTTTCTTTCCACCAAATTTTATAAGGACCAAACGGAGCCTAAGTCTTCAAAATGACATTCACAGGATTTCAAAGCATTCAGATTGAAGGGAGCAAAAAGATTATCATCCAAGATTCACGGGAAAATCCAATCACTATGGCAATTGAGTCTCATCATTAAAGACATCAAGACTTTCATAAATAGGGCCAACATGACTAGTATTCATCACATCTACAAAGAAGAAAATTTTTCCACCGATTGGATGGCAAACAAAGGGCATCCTATGCCTTTTTCGGGGATCTAGACATACAGTCCTTATCCCATTTTCTCCTCTATTTTAGCTACTGATAATCTGAACATAACCTTATGAGAAGGTTACCTAAGGAATTTCCATATAATTTACCCACCTCTTGAAAAAAATAAAATAATAAACAAGTGAAAAAGCCAATGAACTTCCACTTACAGTTGGTAGTACTAACTCCCTAGATGGCGCCCGGATTACGTACGTACATGCAAAGGACAATTAGTAGTACTAATACCAAACCTATTATCTTGACCAATTAACAAAATGACAAACCTCTTGCTTGACAGTGACTCCATAATTAAAAAATAAGATGAATCAATATAATATAGGTGTATGATTGATCAACGTGTGACCTTGCACATAAAAGAGACTGGGTAGCTATATTGATTTGGTGTCACACTTGACCTAATCAAAAGCCATGGCATTCATCAAACCAAGAGATCAGTTTGGTGGGATGATGAACATGATAAACAAGAAGAAAGAGAATCAACTCCTACGCCCACCAAGCTATGTTAAACTCAAAAGCGACGATGATGATGGCCATGGCCAGAGCGATGAAGGACGAACCCCAAAAGGGCACGTACCGGTCATGGTGGGAAAGGAGGAGGGCTCGTTGAAGAGATTTGTGGTTCCGACTCGGTTTATGAAGGATCCGTCCATGGCTGCTTTGCTTCAATTATCGGCTGATGAGTTTGGGTATGATCACCGAGGAATTGTGCAAATTCCTTGTGATCCGGAGTATTTTGAAGCCGTTCTTGGTAAGCTATCAAAGAAGGGATAGTCTATCTTATATGCAGTCATATTCACTAAATTAAGTATGAATTTATGTGTAAATTTGGGAGGGGGGTTGTTTTTATTCAAGGTTATAGTTCTACATGATTGAGATATATATTGTTGTTAATCTCAATCAATCTATTATCTTTTCTTATGGCATACGGCATTTTTCTCTGTTTAGGGTTTTTACTTGTCGTGTGCACTCTTTTGTTAATCTTAATTGTATGATTGATGAAATCTCAATTATTAGAAATGCGAAAGGAAAGAAGGGAAGGGAATAGTGGTACCTTGGGTTTCAGTTACTATACGTAGGTCAACGTTAATCTTTGAAGTTATGATCAATGAAGTCCGAGAGGCCAATTGATCCTATCTATCGTAGTATATATATGTAGTGTAATGTTAGATAAGGATGTTAATGGCATATGTTGTAATGTGAAAATTATAGCCAGGGTATTGGAAAACTATGAAGATTAATTGACTGAAATCTTCTTTCCAGCTTTGATTGTGTTATTAAATGATATAATCTTGTTCGCATTGTTTTCCATTGCTATGGGGTGTTTGGTAAAAAGTTTTTTGGATAGTTTTTTGGCTAAAAAGATTTTTTTGAACCAAAATTAGCTGTTTGATCTAATCAAAAAGCTAATTTAGGTGTTGATAGAATAGTTTTTTCAAACAGCTTTTTGGGTTTAATGGAAAAGCTGATTTGACTAGCTTTTTGGAATAGCTTTTTGAAAAATTAACTTTTTGTCTTACAACTTTGTTAAAAATAATTAATTTCACTAAACATTTATTCTACAAACAGCTAATTCAAATGACTAACAGTTGACAGTTAGTACAAATAGCTAACTGCCTAACAGTTATTTGCCAAATAGAGCCCTATATATCATTCTATCTACCCCTCTTCTCAACTATCAAAAACACATGCATCATTGTGGATCTTGTCTAATTTATGTGTTCCTTCCGTTTAGGGTTTCTAAAGATCTAGTAACCCACCAAAAAATATATACATAAACTAAAACAATGCATTAAAAAAAAATCATATCCTAGAGATCACACCTTATTAAATCGACTTGTGGAGGATCATATGTACTTAAGAACCTAAGTATTAGTCTCGTATCTACAAAGAGGCCTGTTGCTTTAAACCCTAGATTAAAAACAATTAAGGACGTACCTATTAGCTATAAAAAGAAGGCACATGCATAATCATTAACGTATACAGACTAATTAATGTTGGTTTAAATTTTTAATTAATTTGGTGAAGATTTGTACAACTCCAATGGGAACTTAGCAGAATACCCTTATTTGCAACTATGAGATCACTAACTTTATAAAGTTAGAGATGCCACAATGTGAGCCAAACTTCATAATCTCACAAGCTCATCTCAACCCAATTCAAAATCCTGATGTTTAAATCCATGTTACTATGAATTTCGTTCGAGTTTTTAGCGTAAATTTGAGCAAAATCAATTTTAAGCATCAAGTAATTCTAATCTATTGTATTATAACTTCTTACATTTCTACTAAAAGTAATCATTTACTCCAACCGTACATAATTCGACTACTTTCTTATTCTTTCTTAATAGAATATCAAGGTAATTTGCTCAATTTGATACCTAAAATATTATTTGTTGATGAATTAATTAGTATTTATCATAATCTGTAATTTATTTGAACATTGAATTTTTTTTGTAGAAAAAGAAAGTACGTGCATAATAATTTGTTAAAAACAAACCATAAATTCAACTCATGACCACTTCTTGTTGATTTTCTTGAAAAGTAGAATTTGCAATAAGAACAATTTGCTAAACATATGATGGGAGGCAATGAAAATGACATCCCAATTAAAAAACAATTGGGATTCAATAAGCCAAGAAAATGAGCAGTCCTATTTTTGAGTCATATGTGGAGTCAATAAATCCATGACACACGGCATCGTAGACAACCAGTCCCACTACCCCTGAAAATTTGAGTGCTTCAATCTTTGTTTTTTTTTTTTTTTTTCCTAATAGAAGGGTACATATTTAATTCGAAGAGATGAGGCCAAACAAGATGTAATAATTGAGAAAATAACAGTTCATTAATTTGGCATAAGCATATTCCCAACTTTGTCTTCCTCATTCCACCTATTACTAATTTGATTTAGCAACAATGACAAAATTTAAGTCTAAAGGTGTGTTTGGTAGAAGTGAAAATTATTTTTCTGAAAAATAATTTTCTCATTTTACGATGTTTGTAAAACAAAGAGAGTAAATTTATTTTCAAGAGAAAATTATTTTCCCCAGAATGTAGGAAAATTTGTTTACTTTGAATGGAGCGTAAATTAATTTTACGTTTCTTTTGCGCTCATACGGTTTCATATCCTTTCTCTCTTTCTTGTCTATTTTCTCGATATATAGTTGGAAGAGTAAGACAATGATATATAGTTCGAATATTAATGCAGCATATTAAATATTAGAGAAACTGTGAAATCCTGATGCTGACGTCGATACCAATGCCGGTGAATCTAACAATTATGATTTTATCGAAATCCAAAACGCTCTGCAATTTATCGTCAGAATTAAAAAGATAGAAAAACTCACTAGATTTTTCCTTTTCTTTGTTTGGATTTCTACTTGAAGGTGAAAAATTGATAAGCGTTGCTAGTGTCAAATTGTTGGCAGTAGGTAAGATAAAAAATATTGACAAATGCACATATTGCCACAACTTTAATTTGGATGAAACCACTATTAATATAATTTTCAAAAAAAATATAAATTCTTATTTTTTAAAATATCTTACTTGTTTCTTTTTTTTCACTAAAGTGCCTCTTTTTAGCTTTTTTGTTCATTTTTTGCTAATCAAACTCATTTTTTAGAAACTTCATTTCCCCTTTTACCAAACAACTGAAAAATGAGCAGAAAATCATTTTACATGAAAAATGATTTTCTAGAAAAATGGTTTTCAATCCTACCAAACACACCCTAAAATAATTCAAATTTATATATTTCAAAGAGAATAAGATAGTGTGATGAAACTTTCTTCCACATTTTAAATTTAAACTTACATATTATTGTTTGGATATAAACTATTATGATCAACACATATTTGACTTTACCGGTTAGAGTATAGAAAATATACTTTAAAATCTTTAATCATATCAACACAGGTTTGTGGATGAGACGGTTCTCATGTATAGTCCAAATGACATTCGCATGAGGAGTGCAAGAATATAGAACCTATTATTAGTTTTTTTTTTTACCCCTTTTATCGATGATAACTAGACTGTTAATAATGAGAGTGTATAATAAGAGAAATGATCTTGGACCGTAATATCCTCTTATCGCATTATCTTACTTATGTTAATTAAGTGTGTATGAGTTATTATATAGCCAAAAAAAAAAAATATAAATTATTTTGAATTAAATAAAGTTCACATAGCTCATATATACATTGTTTTACTAGTCTAATTATAGAACTAATGAAATATATAGAAAATGTCATTATATGTAGGAATCAGGAACTAGTCTAGAAAACTAGGAACCTGTTGCGAGATGAAGGGACCATCAGGGAGAGAAATAAGACAAAATAGCAAAGAGAAACCTAAACCATACAAGTGTTAACCAGAGTTAACAGCTTTGATTGATTGATCTAAACATTATAAATACCCCCAATCCTTTCCTAATCACCAATATTTATTTATGTTAGAGAGTTAGAAACTCAATAAATTAGAGAAAAACCCCCAAAAAAAAAGAAAAAAAGGGGAAAAAAATGAAGGCTATAATATTTCTTACGTTGGCATGCATAGCCATGTTCGCAACCAATGCAGAAGGATTCTTCGGGCCGTTTGGTGGGCTTCCAATAGGAGGCTGGCAGGGGCAGGGGCAGGTGCAGCTGAGCGAAGAACAAACCAAGTGTTTTCAGTCTTTCTTTGACAACAACATGGGCTCTTGTTTACAAGATTTGGCCAACAGTTTTCAAACCCAAAAGCTATCAATGACCTCTCAGTGTTGTTCATATGTTACCAACCTTCACTCTGCTTGTGTCCCTGTTGTCCATTTTCAGAACCCGTTGTTCCAAATGTTTGTGCAACAACACTGCTCCGGATCCAATTCCGGGTCTGCTGCCGGGCGAAAGTCCATGCCCGCAGCTTCAGAGTCTGCAACCGGGTCAGGGTCCGGGTTGACGACTGGATCAGGGTCTGCAGTTGGGTCTGGGTCGGGGGCCATGGCTGGATCAGGGTCTGGGGCGGGCGGATCCGGGGCAACCGGATCCGGGGCCCGGAGATAGAAAATGATTAGATATATTGCATGCTACTTGTTTTAGGCCATTGGAGCATAGAATTAGGAAGATGTATGCCTCTGAATCAATAAGGAGTGACAAAATCTACTTACACATCTTGTGTTCTGGGAGCTTCTATCCCCAACTTGTTTTGTTTTGTTTTTTTTTCCGCTTGTTTTAAATTTAAATGTCTCACTATCCCAGATAGTGATACGTAAAATATTACTGTACAAAATAGGTAAACTGACATGTTAAAAGTATATATGTAATTAGATTTTGGAGAAATATATTACATTATTTAATAACTAGCAGGTGTATCTTAATCTTATTGTTTTCAAATATGTTTTGTCAATAAAATTGCACATTTTTATGTTTTATATAGAATACATAGATGATTTACACAATTGAAATTAACTTGCACAATGATACTTTTCAAAGCTCACAGATAATACAATTTAAAGGGTTTGAGCATATATATAAGCTTGTGAGTTACTTCACCCATAATCAATTGGTTTTGCATTGGAACCTCACCTGAGCTTACATACATGACTCTTTGTTTATGACCCAATTGATATTAAAAAATTTAACATGGTATCAGAGCTGATTGCTTAATCTTAATTTGCCACCGTCCCCGTTTGATTAAAATTGTGTGCATGTGTTGAGCTTTGTTAGTAGCCCATACGTGAGGGGACGTGTTGGAGTATAACAGTGGTATTGTTCCACATTGATAAAAATACAAAAGAATATGAAAGAGGCGTGTTAGAGGATAAACCTATTCCTGAACCTTCAACCATAAACTTAAGCTTTTAGTTGAGTTGGTTCTTCAACATGGTATCTGAGTCTTTCTAAACGAGAGGTCTCAGGTTCGAATCTCAGCAGCCCCTATATTGATTTATTGCGCAAGGTGGGAGAGTCTTTGCAACCGTAAGTTTAAACTTTTGATTGAGATGGTTCTTGAACAACAATTAATGCAATGGAGAATCTTCTCCATTGATGCAAAGAGGGTCAAGGGCTTTTGTTTTTCAGATTGATTATGCTCAAATCGACAAGCATTTTGTATTGAGAGTCTTGTCAACTCATAGATGGACTATATAATTTAAAAGTTCCATATTTCAAATCCACATGTTTTAATATAATTAACTATTTTTTAGTGTCATTTTATTACAAAATTAGATGAATAGAATTGGAACGTTATATTTTTATTATAATGTATACAATTATACATTGTAAACTTCTATTTCCATTGTAGTCCATTTCAATATTTGGTGTGCATAGGAGCTTCAAAAACACCAATGTAGGTAGGATGCACTTGGTTAGCCATCGTGGGAAGGGGCCCCATTTGAAATTTTTGGCGTTGGGCAAAAATGGGACTATGTTACATATATGCAGTGCCAAAATAAAAAAACCAAGGTGCCCCTGTTAGAGCTGAGAAAAACTGACCTGATATGATTACTGACTCAAAACCGATACGAAATTAAGTTGGTTTGGATATAAATTTTCAACCTGTTTAATTAAATGGGCTGACACATTCAACCCGTTTAATTAAATAGGTTAGGTTCAGGTCGAGATTCTCGACACGAAAAAGAATCTATTTAACCCATTTAATTAAATAGGTTAAATAAATCAAGTAATTTTTTCATTTGTCATTTTTTCATTTACTTTTTATTAGATAATTAAGAATATAAAAATTTTTTTAAAATGTGAATTATGATGAATCAGGGAAATTTAAAGAGTAATAGTTTAATGTAACATGTAAGCTTGATTTTTAACGCTGTAATTACGTATTAGTTGAAAATGTTAAATGCGTAGTTAATTCGACAACTGAACTAGCCCTGTTTGTCTTAAACGAGTTAAGTTGATCAACTCGTTCGAAAATTAAATGGGTACAGGTCAAGGTTTTTCAACCCATTTAATAAACGAGTTTGGTTTAGGTTGAGGAATTCTCAACCCGTTTAAGTTCGACATGAACACAAACTCGACCTGACCTGACCTGACCCATTACCCAACTCTAGCCCCTATAAAGTAGTCACAAAGTGAAATTTATGGACACAATTAATGAATGAAAAGGGGCTAATGTAAATATAAATATCGTCCATACATGGAAACATAGAAGATCATTATTACTCTCAATCATAAAAGTAGATAATCCTTTAGTACTTAATAATTGAGTTAGCACGGTTAAATTTTCCTTCTTTTCTATTATTTATGAGGAAATTATCCACCACTAAATATAGTTAGGATATATCTGGATCCATCTATTTTATAATAATTCCCATAGATAACCGAGGGTTGTGGCGTAGTGGTAGTTCACTTCGTCCCTAAACCAATTGATCAGGGGTTCGATCCTTGACCTTTGGGAATTGAGAGCAATTCTTGACCAGCCCTTTACCCTCAAGTGGAGCTCACGGGGCGAGAGGATTAGTCACTGCGATCGACGGTGGATACCTTAGATTAAACCAAAAAAAATAATTCCCATAGATTTCATATCCATGGAGTTAGTGAAAATATATTATTGTCACAAGGGGTTCTTACTATGCCTTTTATCAAGGAAGGGTAAAACGCAATCTGTATTTAATTTTTGTTGCTCTTTTATGGAGTGTTACCTCTTAGGAATGAGCGGTTTCGGATATTTACTCAAAAAATAGAGAACCGAAACTGAAACCTCAATTGGTCAAGCCAATTACTAACTGTTTTTTTTTTTTAATCCAAATAAAAAGAAAAACAAAAAAGAAAAAAATTATATAAGTCATCGAATGAGAAACTCTCGTGCCGCTCGAACTTAATTCTAGCATCTCATTTTGAAGCTAAATACCATTGAGGAAGCTAAGCTAAATCTTGAACATCATCATCAATTACCATTTCAAATTTTATCATCAACTAGTGTATATATATCAGCTTGACAGCACAAAATTATATATTTTTTTCTTTTCTCTTTAAAAAGATCATAAAAAACCCTTTATTTTTTTAATCCAGGGAAAAAGTGGGGATTATATAAATTCGGAATCAACATATGCATACATTTCATTTGATGTCCGAGAAATAATATTTTTCCGGGACATCAAACTTCCACAATCTACTAAAACTAAAAGGTTGTCAATGCGCTAAGTCATGTGCAACTCTATCCCCCTCCCGCTGCCGCCTAACATAAGACCATGAATAAAAACTTAACGAGCCAATTAAATCTAATATATCCTTAATTATTAACCCCACAAAATTATCATGGACAATCCTGGACTTGAGCTTTTGAAACAGCTCCAACAGTCACCCTCAGATATGGTATCAGTGTGGCCAGCCTCCTTTGCTTGTTGCAACCCATGGAGACAAAAGCGTGCTTCCTCCATCTCAGGATCCATGAACCCCTGACCTTGTTTGACCCCAGCTAGGACAATGTCCCCAACATGAGTGCGAATTACAAAACCCCACCCCCAGCCACTGTCTCCAATTTTACCACCATCAAAATTTAACTTGAGTGTCCTGATTGGAGGAGGCCTCCATGTGCAAGGAAACAATTCTTTAACCACTTCACCTTTTTATCTTCACCTCCCTATAGCTGCGAACGTGGGAACATGCCCTCTCACTCAAAACTTCCAAATTCTCATCAGGCATTTGAAATATGAAACGGTTCCTCGCATTCTAACACTCCCATATATAAAATAGCAATGTTAGCTTTCTTAAAGCTCACATTGAGTTTTTTAATATGTTTTGATGAAAGACAAAAAGAGATTAATCAATTGACATATTCATCATGTTAAATTTGAATTATCTTAATGATTATTATTGTTTAAATGTGCTATATTTTTGAAGTGGATATTGAAATATTACGATTACTTAATTGATTTTATATAAGGTGTCATAATTTCTTTGAGATTGTTTAATATTCAAATTTGAATATGTAATCTTTATGATGTTATATTATATGATTCAAATTTGATTATGAGATTATGGAAGCTATATTTATCATGTCAAAGATTTGTTATTAATAGAATAATATCTTATGAAAATATCTTGGGAGATTATGCTAGAATTATGGAAGGTTCTAGTTGATCCTCAACCAAGATATTCAGCCCAAATCAAGGAAAGTAGCCGTTGGAATTACTTGAGCAAGAACAGAAAAATCAAGGGCTTGGGAGATGCCAATTCAAGGCCTTGAAATTAGGTATGAAAATTGGCTTTCCACAAGATATGCAACGATCATTTGCCATATCTTTCACCATCCTTCTCTGCACCTCGCATCTATAAAAGGGGAAGAGTTTAGCAGTTGAAGTAGAACACAAGAGCAAGCATTTTATTGGCATACACTTACTAAAGCGACTCTTTGCATACTTTGAGCTTACAATTGTCTTTATCACATTTCATTGTATTGTTCAAGTTGTAATTTGGGTGGGGTTATATAGTTGAAGGGTCAACTCTACCAATCCTAGTTGAAGGGTCCAACTTGTGACTTGGAACTTAGAGTATGTGTACTCTAGAGTTGTGTAATCATCCCTCCTAATAAAAATTCGGGTTAATCCTAGAGTTAGTGAACTCTAGGCAGAGACTAAGCCTGATTGAGGCTAACCTCGTTAAAAAGTTCTTATGTTTTGTCCACGTTTATCTTTCCGTTCTTTATTTCGATTAATTTGCGATATTGATCATCAACCTATTCACCTCCCCTCTAGGATGATTTAGTAGCCTTTAAACTTTCAGGCAACAAACTCCCCAAGTTCATCACCGTCCAACTGCTTGACCGCTAGCTCAACATAGTCATGCACCATTCTAAACCTACCATCCCAAAGGTGCCTATCAATAGAGCTAGATCCCCAAAGGCATTTAGCCAAGGGCCCCTCAAGAAGATAGTAGGTATCAAACTCTTTTCGACACCAGTAAATGTCACATGACATCCCAAACGAAGGAATTCGCTTGGCGATGTCACATTGGGTGGGGAGGATCCCCTTACAAGCTCTCCAAATATATATATATATATATATATATATATATATATATATATATTGTTCAAGAACTAACTCAATCAAAAGTTTAAACTTATGATTGAAGGCTCAGTAATAAGTTTATTCTCTGACACGTCTCCTCACGCGAATGTCTCTTGGGTTTGAAACATGTATGCTGCAAAGACTCCCCCTACCTTGCATAATAAATCAATATGGGGGCTGCTGAGATTCGAACTTGAGACCTCTTGCTCAGAAAGGCTCTGATACCATGTTCAAGAACCAACTCAACCAAAAGTTTAAGCTTATGGTTGAAGGCTCAGGAATAGGTTTATCCTCTAACATATATATATATATATATATATATATATATATATATATATATATATATATAATATATATATATAGATATAGATATATATATATATAAAATTTTCTTATTAAGAGACATTTGAATTTTATGTTTTTAATCCCCCGATCGCATAAAAAATTGAGAAGAAGAGCTTTATTAAAAATACAACATGTGCTTTTGGACTTTGAAATTATTAAAATATCAATAAAATCTTCTATAAATTTTACTTGGAATTTATGAGTATAACAAACCTTGATCACTGCATCAACATAATTTGACCAGAGCCACAAAAAGGAAAATGAAAACATATTATTACAAGAGGAGATAATAAAAGTAGGAACAAATTGAATTTGACTTATTGTTATTTAAGAGATAGAAATAACTTCAACTCACCACTCCCAGAAAAAGAAAAAAACTATCATATCTTTACAGAAAGAAATATTATACATATGTGTGCAAATATTTGGAGTAATAGTAACAAAAATGGCATTGTCGTTTGCCAACAAGACAGAGAAGACACATATGTTATTGAATTAAGTACAACAAAAAATTGTAATATTCTTTGCTTAACCAAAAGGGGTAAGAATCAGGAATATTCGTGAATTATATTATCCTCTTTTGATGTGCATTTGTAACTGTTAAATACTATAATTTTGATACTTAACGACTCCTCAATTGACATTTGATTAAGATGAGTTATCCACATAGATTAAAGAGTGTTGAGCCCCCCTCCACCGAACAAAGCAACACCTTTTTTAATACTTGGAATATTTTTTAATATCCTTTGGCATAGGAGTATAGGGAGATGTCTCTTCAAGTCTATTAATCATATATCTATATAAATAAATATATATCAAATTGAGTGACTTCATATATTCTTGTCAAGTGTTATAACTTTATTGGTTAGCATATTAATTAGTATTTTAATTCATTTTGTGTCTTTTATCATCTATGCAATTCTTTTGGTATTTTTCTTTGTATACTTCAATAGTTCTTTCACCTTCTCCTTAATCAGTTTTTTAGAAATATAATTAACAAACATTTACTTGCATATGCAAAAATAAAACATGTGTGAAAATAAAAAATTCAATAGTTACAAAGATTGTTCAACAAATAAAATATACCTAATGATGAAAACAATATTGTTAGAACTGTTTATAATTTTGGACATTGACGTATTGTCTAACTCAATCCTTTATCACCAAGGGAATAGTTCTAGTGTAATATAAAACTGTATGAGTTGACATGGTGATGATATTTGTCATGTTATCATTGGTTGCTTAATTTTTAAATAAAAAAATATGATTTTATGAGACCTAATAAATGATCTTAGCCATATTATTAAATTCAACATTTATTCATCAATATAATATACTAAATCATGCAATTATCATTGGTTCTCTTTTATGAAATTAAGTTAATTCACAATTCAAGGCTTACTAATTAGTATATTGACTTTTAATTCAATACAATGCATTGAAAGGTCATTAACAATGTTCAATTGAAATGTAAAAATCGAATAGTATGTAAAGCAATTTTATTCTGAATTAAAAAAAGAAAAAATTTTTCTTATATTTTAAAAATGGAACCAATATCTCTATTGTTCTTTCATAAAATTTAAACTGATTGTTATTTCTAATTAAGTAATGGAACTGATTTTTTTTTTCCTCCTTTGTTTGTTATCATATCCCAATCTTTTACTTGCATTTTGTCAGATTTTTTTTTAATAAGATGATTAAATGGCTTCAATTAAACAAAAATTTTCAAAATATATATTAACTCATGACCGTACGAAGCATGGGATCTACCCTAGTTTATCTGAATAATGAATGGTAACAATTGCAATATTAAACTATTCAATTTATTATGGGATTTTCATTAATTTATTATAATTAAAATTACAGTGTATATTTATAGCCTTACTTTATTTTAAATTTGTGACCATTAAAATAATAGTTGAATAAAGAAACAATCATTTAATATTGATACTTGAATGTGAGTAATAAAATATAACCATTACTAATTACTTAAAATTTATATTTATTGACATCATTATGCTTATAACTATTAAATTACTTAAATAAAAATATAATCATATGATATTAATGTAAAATTTAAGACAACTAATAAGAGACAACCAATAGAAATATATCATTTGTTAAAACACCATAAACCTATTGAATCCATTCACTTATATATATATATATATATATATATATATATATATATATATATATATATATATATGTGATGATATGATATGATATATGATTTTTGGGTTAGGTTGATGTCCTATCCCAAAATTGGCACCTTGTCACTCCTCTTGATTTTACTAGTTCTCAAACATAACCACTAATGACAGCTTCAATTTAAAAATAGATCGCTAATTAAGGACGTTGTACGCTTGCATTGATGATCGTCTGAATTTAAATCCAGCAAATAAATTAGTTCTGCAAATTAAATTAAACCTCTTATCATCAAACCTCACATTGTACTAGTAAGCTTGCCATCAACCTACATTATCCAAAGTCGGACCAATCATTGATGAATTTAGTTATGGTCTCTCTCTCTAAATTTGAATTTTTCTAGTGTAAGAATTACTAAGTAATTTGCCCATTAGTATCATAGTTAATATTGAAATTTTGAGTATTATGTTTAAAAGAAAAGAAAAAATTTACAGCTAAATTAAGTAATGAGAAATTTAATAATAACATTCTGCATGTCCCTCTAATTCTCTAGATCTTATAGTATCTCTAGCAAATGAATATCAACTAATTTTCTTGATAGTCTTTAATTGACGGTTAACATTGAAACTCAATTACACTATGTTTCATACATATTTGATTCACAATTTTTTTTTAAAAAAAAAATTGTAAGTAATACAACGATTGAGTAGTCATTCTCTCAAGAGTTTTATCTAAGTTGTCTTCAATGAGGATAGAAAAAAAACGAAAGACAAGGCTTACAAATCCATGAGGTAGAAGCAGACATAAACAGACCAAATTTAATCTATGTACCAATCAACTGCTCGGTTACCTTCTTTGAAAATATGCTGAACCTTCAATGCATAATTGATTGCAAGAGTTGAGGTAGATCTTTATATCATCAACTAGCGTCTGAACCGAGAAATTTGGACCTCTCCCTTTAGCGCTTTGATAAGCACTTGGTTATCATCTTCTAAACCAATTGAACTATATCCTACTAAAACTGTTATCCGTACTCCATTTCACATCGATGATGCTTTGATTCACAATATCTTACCGTGTTGTATACTTTTCCACAGCTCATCTAGTCTAGAGTTAAGTAAAGAAGAGAATCATGACTAATTTACATTGTCACCCTCGCCTCACATTTTGCTTCCAAAGTGAAGGCCTTTACTACATTGCCCGAGTTTCTGTAATTTTCCGATGGAGTCAGAATCACAAGACACCTGTAGCTTCTATAGGCTTTACTCTGTAGCCCTGCCTTCAATGGTCCATGGTCCTCGTGCCACACAAGACACGGCGCAAGAACACAAGACAATCTCACTGTCATTATGGTACTTTTTGGACTGGGTATTGTGCAGACACTACATAACTCCCCCAAACCCCCAAAATGATTTCCAACCTTTCTTCCCTCCCACCACCACAAGATGGCCAATGCCAATGCCATCGTCGCCTCACTCTTCGTCCTCTTTCTCTCTCTGGTTTCTCTCTCCACCGCAACTTCCACCGTCACCCTCTCCTTTGCTCACTTCAACACCAGCGCGCAACCACCACTAGACGTATACCACCGCCTCTCCCACTTAGCCGCCGCCTCCTTAGCCCGCGCCCACCACATCAAAAACCCAAAACTCACCCCCGCCGCCGTCACAACCACCAGTACCCCTCTCTCTCCTCACAGCTATGGAGGCTACTCAATCACCCTCAAATTCGGCACCCCTCCCCAGACAATGCCTTTCGTCATGGACACAGGGAGCAGCTTCGTTTGGTTCCCCTGCACCCATAACTACGTATGCAAAGACTGCGACTTTTCCACTGGTCAATCAGAAGATCGTCGGAGCATCCCCACTTTTATTCCCAAACTGTCCTCCACTGCTAGAATTGTGGGCTGCCTGAATCCCAAATGCGGGTGGATCCACAACCCGGATACCCGAGCCCGATGCTCCGATTGTGCTCTCAACTCCTCCAACTGCACCCAGATCTGCCCACCGTACCTAATTCTGTATGGGTCGGGCTCCACCGGCGGCCTGGCCCTCCTCGATACCCTCGACTTAAATGAGAAAAAAGTCCCTGAATTCCTCGTCGGATGCTCCCTCTTCTCCTCCCGGCAACCCGCCGGAATCGCCGGTTTCGGGAGGGGTGAGACGGCGGTGCCGAGTCAACTCGGTCTGAGTAAGTTCTCCTACTGCTTGGTGTCTCACAAGTTCGATGATACCCAGATGAGCAGCTCACTGAACCTCACCGGAAACTCCATCTCCGGCGAGAAGCTCGCCGGAATTCGTTACACACGGCTTCTGAAGAACCCCCAAGTTCAGGCTAAGGAGCAATTTTCGGTGTATTACTACCTGGGGCTGAAGAATATAATGGTGGGTAGGAAGAGGGTGAAGATTCCACGCCCCTATCTTTCTCCGGCGGACTCCGCCACCGGAGACGGTGGCGCAATCGTGGATTCCGGCACCACTTTCACTTACATGGGGAGAGAGGTTTTCGAGCCGGTGGCGCGTGAGATTGAGACGCAGGCGAGAGGGTACAAGAGGGCGAAGGAGGTTGAGGCGTTAACGGGGCTCCGACCCTGTTTTAATGTTTCGGGTCTCAAAATGGTGTCCTTACCTTCGTTGAGGTTCAAGTTCAAAGGAGGGGCAGTAATGGTATTTCCCCTTGAGAATTACTTCTCCATCGCGGGAAAGGCTGAGGCGGTGTGCTTGACGGTTGTGACCGACCCACCGGGCCGGGAGGAGCCAAACGGGCCGAAGGTTATTTTGGGGAATTTTCAGCAGCAGAATTTTTATGTGGAGTATGACTTGAAAAAGAATAGATTTGGGTTTAGGCCACAGAAATGTGCCTAAAAAAAGGGGGAAGGAAATTAGTTTTGGCAATATATTTCATTCATCGGTTGTCTAATTGGCTCTTGTAAATTCAATTTATGCAATCAATCGTCTTGAGTATTTATGGTATTCATAATAGTGTACTCGCAGTCGACGAGGGATAATTGAAAAGGCGAATAGATAAAGGATTAAAAATAGATGATATCGAGATATTTAGATGAAGAATTGATATTACGAAATATCATCTTATCACTTAAAGCAGCGCTGAGCTTTTTAAATTTTATTTTTTATTTTTTTATCGTAGCTCTTTAAGTTGTTGCAATGACATATGTTTTTAATTAAAAAATCAAGAGGTTGAAAATAATGTTTGTTTTTATTATTTTCATATTCATAATATAGCACTACAAGATAAAAAGACATCACATTTGATTGAGTGATTATCAATGTGTAACATTAACACCTAACCGTTCGCAAATTTTTATTCAATTTGAATATTCGAAGTTGAAAATAAATCTAATATGAACACTTAGAATATTTCTGCTAACTATAGAATTTTAACGTGAGATTTTTTTCCTCTATTTATTGCTTGACTGAACCTAAATTTGATCAAAATTTATTTTCATTCAATTTATCTTTAATGAGAAATAAAACAAATTTTGGATAACAAAGTTGATTTAATTCTTATTTCCCCTCGATCGTTATTATTTGGATTCTCTTCAATAGAGTGTTACTTTGCAATAATAGAATACTTTAGAAGTAGCATAAAATTGATTCTTTAAAGCTTTATTATTTCACTTTGAGCTAGAAAAAGCAATGCAGAGCGTGCTCTTTTTCTGGATCAAAATTCCTTGAGTGATGGTGGGTGGCATCGACTTTTTTAGTGCAATATCCATCTTGATAATTATTCATTGCTGAATTTTGTTCTGCAACTAACAACAAACATTATAATCAGTCCTCATTTTACATGATGGGTATGCAATTATGAAGTTGGTTGAGGTAAGATGAAGTGGGTTGAAAAGGATTAAGGGGGTATTTTTTGTTGAAATGGGTTGAAGTGGATTGAAGTGGCTTAAAGTTGGTATATTTTTTTAAGTTGGTTAAAATAGTAAAAATAAAATTTTGAAGGACATGGATTAAAACCGATTGAAGTGCATTGAAATTAATTTAAGTTGGTTAAAATTGGTGTTTTTTTATTAAAATAGTTGAAGTTAATTAAAGTGGGTTAAAATAAGTTAGAATAGGTAAATTAAAAAAAACCAACGAAAAGAATAGGCCGCCGATGTTATGCCATCATAGGAAGGAATTGGTGCCACTAATATTTGTTCATTTCAAAACTTTAATTCCAAAGTTGATTACCTAATCCCATTTTCCTACGAAAGTCGCATAAAGTTGTCTATCATTACAAAATCCCAATCAGCAAGCATATATCACTGATACAATGAAGAATGTGCAATTAGAAAAAAGCACAAAAGTTGGAATTTTTTTTTAAAAAATTATCAGCTTTGCACATGATGGATTTACTTTGCTTTGATAATGGACGTCAATTTAGGAACTTTCTGATTCTTTGGAGCCTCCTTTACGCTTCTTCAACGCCATCATAGCTGAGTGTTTACTTCCACAGTATATATTGTAATTTTCAGCCCATTACATTTCGGCATGTTATAATTTCGTTCTCTAATATTTTTTACGAAAAATTTCGTAAAAAACACCCACGTTAAGAGTTGCTGTATCGAGCAGCGGTACAACTGCAATTGTCCATTGAGTAGCGTTCTTTTCCCCACCATGCCCAAATGGAGTACAAGGGAAAACATTTTGCTACACCACCCTCAACTACAGGAGTAACAACCAGACACATCCATCAAGAAAAGAGTCCCATTCTACTACTTGTCTTAATAACAGATGGGTTCATTGCACTCCACTAGGCACAAAGGGTACCCCAGCTGAATTGATCTTGCTGTCACTGCCATGTCCCCCTTGATCATTCCTAGTGGATGCCGACTTGCCGATTCTGACCCAGGAAATGTTCTTCATGTATGATAGTGACTTCGAAAGAGCCCTCAACACAGGGCAGGACAATTATTGATCTTGGTTTAACTTCAAGGGATATTCCGCTTTCTAGTCATCTTTTGTCCATATACTTGATGTGTTCTCTCTTGTTTGATGATTTGAATCTGCATTTGCTTTAACAATGTTTTTTGCTTCGATTTCCCTTATCGCATCTATTCATGTACCCTACTATTTTTAAATGACCAATTAGGAAAACGACGAAGTATGAACACCATGTAAGAAAGTAGGACAAGAAAATCGTGTGAAGTGAAGCTACTATTGGACGCAACTCGTCAATCTTGAGATCATCTGTAAAATGGGCCATCAGCCAGACCTTTTAACATGTGCCATATTGCACAGATCGTATTTGAACCCCTTAAGATTTTACTTGTTACATAGGGCTTAGAGCTCAGCAATTTTGAGCACTGAACCACCTAGTTGTTGATCATTTCAGGCAGGAATGCTGCTCTTTTCTCAGTTAAAAACTCAGGAATTTGACCCTTGTCAAAGTCGCAAGCAACTGAAACCCACACTACGAAGGGATCCACACACTCTTGTAACTAGTATTATGTATTTCAACAGAACCGACTAATGACTCGCAATTTGAGACTACTTAATTCAAGAATTGCACAGATAATTGCGCATTTTTGTTGCTTCGGTTCTGTACCATCTTGCATTAACAAGAGAACAAGTACACAGAAAAGCTTTCTTTTGCTCGCACAGATAATTGAAGAAGCTGGGAGCTGATACCATCAGAGCTCAGGAAAGTTAATACGACACTTTAATCAATTTGGATTTGCATAAGATCTAAATCGAACTTCTAGAACTGAGTTAATATTTCACTACAACCCTAGGCCTTCACCACAGTGCAACAGCACAGTAGAAAATAGGCGATATGCAGCATACGTGAAGTGTCCACTTCACTAGCTCAATTCCAAGAGTACACTCAGCTATCCTAACTAATCTTGCTGTGCTCTTTATGCCCCCGCTCTTGATTTGCTAGTTGATGCACATTTCTTCACAGGACACACATTCAAGGGACGTGCACAGGACAACAGTTCAAGGAATGCACACCTTTCATTTTGTTGTCCTTTTTTGTCCATGTACCTTTTGTTTGATTTGAATCCTGTCACGGTGAACAACAGTACCACAAAATGTATTCACATTCCAACAAACATTTTACATTTACAATTTTGACTCAACAAACTAATAATTCGACAGGCAAATACTAATCCAAAACAGCTACTTTTATTAAGTATTCATAAAAGGGTTTTACAATCATGGTATTGCATAGAACCACCATCCCCGGTGTGCTTTACAACTATTTCCTCTTTCGTTTTCATCAGACACAGAACAAGGTAAGACACAGAGACATGGAACCCCAGGACATCAGTTTTAAGACTTGAAGAGAAACCTTAATCGACTTCTTCAATCTTAGGCCCAGCATTTGCCTCAGTGTAGCCATACCCAGCCTTGCCATAGCCACCACCGGGCATATCGCCGCCCTTAGGTCCACCAGCACCAGCACCACCTTGGTACATCTTAGCAATGATAGGGTTGCACAGGCCCTCCAACTCTTTCAACTTGTCTTCGAACTCATCCACCTCGGCCAACTGGTTCCTATCCAACCACTCAATAGTCTCATCCACAGCCTTCTCAATCTTCTGCTTATCAGCAGCACTCAAATTAGCTCCTATCTTCTCATCCTTGATTGTGTTCCTCATGTTATATGCATAATTCTCGAGTGTATTCTTAGCTTCCACCTTCTTCTTGACCTCCTCATCCTCGGCCTTGTACTTCTCAGCATCTTTGACCATCTTCTCAATGTCCTCCTTGCTCAACCTGCCCTTATCATTGGTGATTGTGATCTTGTTCTTCACACCTGCAGTCTTATCCTCAGCTGATACATTCAGAATGCCATTCGCGTCAATGTCGAAGCACACATTGATCTGGGGTACTCCCCTAGGTGCGGGAGGGATACCCTTAAGCTCAAACTTCCCTAGCAAGTTGTTGTCCTTAGTCCTGGCTCGTTCCCCTTCATACACCTGGATGAGCACGCTAGTCTGGTTATCAGAGTAGGTCGAAAAGACCTGCTCTTTCTTGGTGGGGATGGTGGTGTTTCGAGGAATTAAGACCGTCATAACCCCACCGGCGGTCTCAATTCCAAGGCTGAGCGGCGTGACGTCGAGCAAGAGAAGGTCTTGAACCTTCTCATTAGCCTCGCCACTCAAAATCGCAGCCTGAACAGCAGCCCCATATGCGACCGCCTCATCCGGGTTGATGCTCTTGCAGAGTTCCTTCCCATTGAAGAACTCCTGCAAGAGCTGCTGCACTTTCGGAATTCGGGTCGACCCGCCCACCAAAACGATCTCATGAACTTGGCTCTTGTCAATCTTGGAGTCTCTGAGACACTTCTCCACAGGCTCCATACACTTCCTGAACAAATCCATGTTCAATTCTTCGAATCTCGCTCGAGTAATCGTCGCATAGAAGTCAATCCCTTCGTACAAGGAATCAATCTCAATGGCGGTCTGAGTCGTAGAGGAAAGAGTCCGCTTTGCCCTCTCACAAGCTGTCCTTAATCTCCTCAATGCTCGAGCATTTCCACTAATGTCCTTCTTATGCTTCCTCTTGAACTCCGCCACAAAGTGGTTCACCAAGCGGTTGTCGAAATCCTCGCCGCCCAAATGGGTGTCTCCGGCGGTGGCTTTGACCTCGAAGATCCCCTCCTCAATCGTAAGCAACGAGACATCAAAAGTTCCACCACCAAGATCGAAAATCAGCACGTTGTGCTCCCCTGCTCTCGACCCCTTCCTATCGAGCCCGTAAGCAATGGCCGCAGCAGTAGGCTCGTTGATGATCCGCAGTACGTTCAGGCCAGCAATGGCGCCGGCGTCTTTCGTAGCTTGTCTCTGAGAGTCATTAAAGTACGCCGGAACAGTGATCACGGCGTTCTTTACAGCATGACCCAGATAAGCCTCCGCAATCTCTCTCATCTTGGTTAGCACCATGGATGAGATCTCTTCAGGGGCGAACTCCTTGACTTCGCCTTTATAGGTGACTTGAATCATGGGCTTGTCGTTGGGTCCAGGCACCACCTTGAATGGCCAAAGCTTCATGTCGGCCTGGACCGATGGGTCCGAGAAGCGGCGCCCAATGAGACGCTTGGCGTCGAAGACGGTGTTCTGTGGGTTCATCGCCACCTGATTCTTGGCGGCATCTCCGATCAGCCGCTCGGTGTCGGTGAAGGCCACGTAAGATGGGGTGGTCCGGTTGCCCTGATCGTTGGCTATGATCTCGACGCGGTCGTTTTGCCATACGCCCACGCAGCTGTAGGTGGTGCCGAGATCAATGCCGATCGCTTTGCCTTCGGTTGCTGCTGGCATTCTTGTTAGTTTGGGTGTTCAAGATTTGACGATTTTGAATGTGGGTGTTGTTGTTTAAGCGTTTTTCTCTTTTTGGTGGTTTGCTTTGATTTGTGATTTCTGTGTTGATCTGAGGAGGAGGGTGACGGGGGTGGGTGTATATATACATTGAAGATGAAAGTTCGGGAGATGGAAATTTCCAGAAAGAAGGGAGATTTTTTTAAAAGATGAATTGGGTTGGGAAGCAGAAATTTCCAGAACGCAGTGAGGAACAGAGGAAAGAAACAGGGGAAGAAGCAGAAGAGCCACGCGGAAGTCAGTTGAGTGAGGAGAGAGCGTGGTAAATGGTGGTGTCTAGAGTGTTCTGGAGAGCGCGGGAAGCTTTGGGCTGCTTCGAACGTGGGGAAAACACTAAGATATTTTTAGATTGATTATCTCTTTTGCTTGCACTTTTAATCGGTATTGGTCCAGCCCGATGATACCCACTAGGCCCACCACTTGTTCAGGAAGTGTGTGATTAGACCCGCCCGGCTACTTCGTCTAAACTTGCTGGAAAGTCCACTAAGTGACGGGCTGGGCGGGCCCATGCACGAAACTTACGCTGTTCTGTTTTGGTCTACGAGATCTGAAACTTATATATATATATATAGACGCATGAGAACTAGACTTGGACCTATACCTGTACTTCTTCGGGCCCAATGACAAAATAAAGAGTCCAAAAATAGTGAAAACCCAGATCATGTGTGTCTCTGATTGTGGCCCAAGTGTGTACAAATAATCTGAATTAAAGCATAATGGATCCAAACTTTTTTTTTGTTTTTTGGCTGAGCACATAATGGATCTAAATTTAATAAATGGATCATTCGATTTCGTTTTATGGTAGACTAATTTGAGGTTGTGTTGGGTCAATAAAATTTTGTTCAGCCTCAATGTCAGTTCAGATCATTTTTGTATCGAGTTGGTAATGATAAACTTACCTTGCAAAAAAAATAACTTTGGTGAAAAATATCTGGACTTGATTTACTTTTAACTTAAATTGAAGTGAATCTTTAATCCATTTCAATTTAATCATTTCAACCGGAGGCCACGTCAATGGCTAGGTAATATTCTAGAAAGAATGATAGGGTATATCAAATATGAGCGTGGCACGTGGAGGGTGGAGAAGGGCCGACCTAATTTTTGGCTCTTGCCTCGACAAGGTCGAACGGACATGACCACCGACCCTCAATAATTTCAGCACTCACTATTCACTAATCACTACACACGCAATGAACACATCACTATCCTCCCTCGTCAGCCGCAACTATACCTTTGCTGGTTTTTATTATTCTATATTTAATATAAAAATTCTTTATCCTTTCAAACGGATAGAGCCAGTTGAAGTAAACTCGTGGGATGCTTTTATCTATGTGCGTTATCAAAGTTGGCTTGTTGCTATCTTTCTGCGTGCGCACCTTTATTTGCCATATAATTCATGTGAAATGAAAGCATCACCCAAAAAAAAAAAAATTGAGTACTTGATTCCAAGCTCAAATTCGATTCAGGTCCGTTGGATTCATATTCGAACTTGGTTGAACTGGATTTGAGATTGGGTTCAAAATTTTGGAACCGGGTGCAACTGGATTTGGAGTCGAACGCTGAAAACTTGAAACCGAAACCAGACCGGTTACGCGGTTATCCGATCCAATCATTTATTTTAAATGTCTAAGTTATCCGATTACCAGTTGATATTAGATGTTGTTCTTCTGATGTAGTCAAGATTTCTGGCTATACGTTTATATGACTAAATCTTTTTGTTAACGTATAATACTATGAGAAGATAATTTTTTTAATACTTGGATGAAATAAAATGTTAGATATTAGCTAACCAATTGGAGTTTAATGCACAGTAGATGCTTAGTTGCCATTCTATTAAATTTGATTTTGAACGATCGATTAACTAGTTTGTTAGGTGTATTGGCTTTCTCGCAAAGTCACAACCACAAGCTTAAAATTTAAATGAAATGAAATAAGCAAAACATGAAAAAATTAGGAACTGGGTATCCAGTCGGAACTCGGTCCCAATCGGTTCCAAAAATCTTGAACTTGGTTCTAACCGAGATCTGGACTGATTCTAGGACCCAGCCCTGCTCAGCCATACAACCTGCATATCCTGTGGATCAATGTTAACTAAAAAACTTAATAAATATATTTTACATTATGGTATGTATATGACACCTATATATACATAGGAATCATTAGTAGTTGTAGCATATATGGCGGAAAATAAATTAATTTATAACAATCTAAAAAGTTGAACTGATCTCTTGATCAAATCAATAGCGTTAGTATATTAGATACGAACCATTAATTAGTGATTATGTTATCATTTTTTAATTTTTATCCATGAATGCCAACAAAGGCACTTATGATACAAAATGTTATTTAAGAAAACTAATTTTACCGTCTGCAACTTATGTTGCATTTAAGTTAAATTATCCTCAGTAGTTTGTATCCTTGATCACATTTGCATTAACGGTATTCATCATAGCAGCCACAAACATGGAACCTTCCAGTCGGCCCACAATGACTAAGGCCCCATTTTGATAATTATCATTAAGGACTTCATTTTCCCACCACCTCCACCGCTTTTGTCCTAAACGTCGGTTCCTCAGCTTGCGAATTACATTACTGCCCTTCAATCCAAAGCTAGTGTTATCATCATCCCACATGCTCCACCATTTCCCACCACTCACACCGCGACATCTCACATCCTCCAACGTGGATATTATTACAGTAGTCCTTGCACAATTGTTCATAATTAAATGTGTTTTTAGTTTTTACACTCAAATGAACCCCTGATTTGATGTCTTAAGATTTGAATTTGTTAATCTAATAAAATTGATCCAAAATGTAAAATTCATGTCGAATAATCAGAGTCACAAGTATCTTTTAGAGCACGAATGACAGTCGGCCCACTCGCCAGCTCTTGCCGACCGACTCACGAGCCTGACCGCGAGCCCCGAACTTGTTCACACCATTTTCCCTTGCCTTTTTGTTTTGTATTTTAATTTTCATTGATTTTTCTTTTTTTAGATTTTAAAAAGGAAGATATGTATTGCAAAATAAGTCCATAGGTATTATTATATTTGATAAGATAAAGTTGTAAATCCTAAATTGTACAGAGAACAATTTATGAGTAAAAAAATTAACTCACGAATGATGTGAAAGAAATAGATCTCGACTTGTGAGCTAAAATTTCAGCTCATAGTTATATATATTCTTATATAAAACTGTCTCATAATAAGACTACTAGAACCTTCCTTTTTAACTCATTGATAAAAATGTCATTATCAATGTAAACGTTTTTCGAAAAACAAATTGAAATTTCCATCCACAAAGAAAAAATGTCACTTAGCTAGACAAGCCCGAAGTGTACTCTTTTTTCTCAATTCCCAATCCTCTCCCCCTGCCACAATATTTCTCATTCTCTCTCCAACAACCTTCATTCATTTCATCCTCCCTAAACCACAGAAATACAAGTATTTCTTCTCCCCTCCTCCCCTCCCTGCTTTTCATACCACACTCTCCCACCCACCTCTAAGGTCTAGCAAACCTACCACCCAAAAAGACGATGACATCGAAAGACTGCGGCCACGACGGCGGCGGCGGTCGGGGCGACCTAGGCCGCCGCATAGCCGGCGGAGTAATCTTCTTAATCTTCATCATCCTGCTGATAATCTTCCTTGTTTGGTTAATCCTCCGCCCGACAAAGCCCCGCTTCATCCTCCAAGACGCGACGGTGTACGCCCTGAACGTGACCCAGCCGAGCCTCCTAACCGTGACGCTCCAGATCACCCTGGCCTCCCGCAACCCGAACGAGCGGATCGGGGTGTACTACGAGCGGCTCGACGTGTACGCGTCGTACCACAACCAGCAGGTGACGTATGCAACTCGCATACCCACCACGTACCAGGGCCACAAGGACGTCACCGTGTGGTCCCCCTTCTTGTACGGCAACAACGTTCCTGTAGCCCCCTACCTGGCTCTCTCTCTCCTCCAGGATCAGAACGCCGGTATTGTCCAGATGAACATCAAGATTGATGGCCGGGTCAAGTGGAAGGTGGGTACTTGGATCTCCAGCAAGTACCATATATGGGTTAATTGCCCTGCGTATCTCACGTTCGGGTCCAGATCTAGTGGGATTAGTATCGGGTCGGGTTCAGCCATCAAGTTCCAGCTTGCTAGTAGCTGCCATGCTGAGGTTTCACTATAAGTTGGGATGTATGGTAGTTTCACTGCTGAGATAAGCTCATTAAATTAAGCTTATTGTATACTTCATAAGGAATCAATCAAGAATCAATGGAAGGTTTCAAGATGTGTTTCAATATAATAGCTTTTCTGTATAATTATTTTTCAGTTTCTTTTTTACCAGTCTAGAATTGGGTGGAAAATGCTCCAATTTTCGTTTTTGATGTGATGTGACTAAATATTTATAAGGGTGGCAGTGGCAATATTTGTACCTAGCCAGTTGGCAATTATATTTGAGCAGGGCAAGCCTTTCTGTTCCAATATTTATTATTTCTATATCCAGTTCTACCCTTATTTTTTTAATTTTAAAAAAAAGCAAAAAGAAGTTTCCCACTGCTTGTTTTGCGGTTGCTGGCCCAACAATGTTGTAGCTAGAGCTGGATAATAAGTCGATTTAGATCAATTTATTTAATAAATAAATTAATTTTATGTTAGTTTTGAAAATCGTTTTAATTTACTGAAATTAAAAATAATATGTTTTCAAATTAAATGGTGAAATTGTGCCCATTTCGAATCGAAATCGGTTCATTTTGTATGGAATTTGTGTTCTCTCGGTAATTTGAGGTCGAATTAGAATTGTATTATTATATCTGATCAGATTTCTTCATCTTTAGTTTTATGATAGATAGGTATAATATAAACAAAAGATAGATTATGATTTTGCAGACAATAAAATTTGAAAAAGGAGGTGAATTATATGACATTATGTTCACTAAATATAATCTTATTTGCTAAATTGTGGGCAATAAAATTTTTTAAATAGCAATAATAACAACAACACCTCTCAATGTGGGTTCCGTTTTCGCGGAGTCTGGGGAGATCCAGATCCAGATCGGATAATAAATTTTTTTAAAAGAAAAAAAAAATCAGTGTCGGCACAGGCGATCAAAAAGATTTTTTAAAAAATTGTTTTTAGCTTCTGGCCTAATAAATTCCGTGAACCTTCTCAGCATGCATTGCGGCAACCATTTTTCTTTTTTCTTTTTTCTTTTTTTTTCGGCTGAGGCTGACTAAGGTAAGACTGGTTGAATAAACAAAAACTTATGGGAATAATAAAATAAAGTAAAAAGAGCAACAATAAAACGTTAATTAAAAACTGGACTATACGTGGCTGCTAGGACCGTATGTATGGGATCATGTTCCTTGTCTTCTTGTCACTAATTAATGATGCTTTTCACAACCTTAAAATTAGCTTTCTCTGAATTTAATGGCCTCTTTAATTAATTGTTGAGCCTTTTGCTCTCCCTGTGGTCCAGTGTCTTGACAATAATGACGTACAATGATTTTTGATTTTGATCACAATTTAATCAGATTTGAATTGAAGTGACATAATTAAATCCAAGATATTTAAATTCTCCAATGAAAGGCTAACAAGTATGCCTGTTATTTATTCTCAATACGTTTACAGAAGTCGAGTTACTGTTAGCTTAATAATAAGTAAAACTCTTACATCAAAGATTTACTTCATTTATAAAATTCGAACCTGGGGTTTTACTTAAAAGAAATAAAGAATGCTGTAGCAAAAAATACAAAGAAAAAGACATTATGTACCACGACTAGGGCAGTTTTTTACATTGAATCGACGCGTCGTTTCTCAATTACCTTAGATTATCAGATGGGTATCATTGATTTTCTCTTTTCGAGATTCAGTATAATTGCATAGGAATAATGCAAAATACATATTTTTATGCAGATAGATGTAGACAATTGAGTAATGAAAAGAACTGATAATTGTGTGCCATATCTCACAAGGAGACAAATAATTGCTACTAATGAATGAATCATTGTGCTAATCAAGTGGCAACCCCTGCTCTTAAGGCATGGAAACAGTGATAGACATGCTTTTGTTCTTTTTCTTTTTAATGAAAAGTAAGCAATATAATTTAGGAAATTATACAGTAATAGCTTATGCTTGACTATCTATTAGTCTTTTTGATTTTATTATTTCACTGCCAGTGTTAGTTTCAGTGATAATATGTATACGACTGATACATGCTCATATGTTACAGTCAATAATTTGAATTAAACAAAATAAGAAAAATTTAGACTTCAACTAATTTAGACCAATCTTTACACCTTACACTAGGAATGTGTGGCTCCTATGAATGCATTGCACACCACAATTTTCACAGATATTCACGAATTAGTATATATACAACTTTTTTTTTGGGGAAATGACTCAAATTACCTGTATTTTTACAAAGTCTATACTATATACCTTGAAGCGCACACGCTTGCAAAATACATCAGTAAATAAATATTAAAAAATATATGATAAATACACTTCAAAAAATATATAAATAAAATATATGGCTATGTATTTTTATAAATATTTTTAATGAAGTCAGGACAGTTCTAGGTGTGAGAGGTCATATGACAATAATTCAACCGTACCGGATATGTGAGACTTGGACTTTGGAAGTCTTGAAGCATACCTCTAACGGCACTATTTTCACTGCAATTTTAATTCTCCTTACTAATTTAAGTTTTCTTGATGGTTCCACACGGCAAATCGCAAATGCGTGCAGTTAGCTTTGGGATAATTGAGATAAATTTGCTTCAATAAGGCAATTTCTGCTTCTTTTTTTTTTTAGATAAAGAAAATTTTATTCATATGTATACAGTGCATTTAATGGCGTCGTTTCTATATTCTTTATTTTAGTATTTCAGGAAATCCACGAATATTTTGAGGAGGAGGACTAGGTCAAAGAAATCAAATTATATCTTCGCAATATATTTTTTGTTAAGCTTGTATGCCATAAAATCAAATTATGTAAAAATGTAATGGTTTGTTTTTTGCTCTTGACACACACATAATTAGATAAAGGGGAAAAAAGTAATTATATCATAAAAATTTGGTTACCTTTATCCTTTATTTTTTTGATCTTTGGCCTTTTGTTTACCAAAGTCGAGCTACTTTTAGCCTATAAAAGGATAGAGCTCCGTTCGTGTAACTTTGGTTTTACATAAGCAATCTGTATGAAGTTTGCCGAAGTTAAGTAATTTTTTTCAATCGAATCGAACTGGTTAATTGATTTTTTTGAATCTAAGTTTTGAATTTTTTGCTTTTCACGTGTCACACACACTTGCCACTAATGTTATTTTTTAATTTTAAGCTAGATTGCAGGACAAATCTGATAAGTATCTCACAATCATCAAAATTTAGAAGCACTAATTGAAGCGTTATAGCGGTTTAAGTACTAGTATTTAGAAATTGGCCAAGTCAAATTTCATCCCACGTGAAAACTGCAATATGCAGATTCCAGGATGATATAATTTTTTTTTGTAGAGGTCCGGAGTGGTGGTCAAGCTTATTACAGGCAGTTTAGGTGGCATATATAATATCATGTGTCTGACGGCTACATCAACAAAATCAGAACCATATGAATTTCCAGGCTGACAAACCTAATATATAACCGTTGATGCATGGAGAGAGTTGATAGTTGGCATCAGCATTTATGCTTTGATAGTGCCGTGTAACGATCCCTTGCTGCCTCTTTTCATCCATCTAATCTAAATTCAAACGTCGAGAATTGAAGGTGCGCGTACATAAAATGCTACATGTCGCACTACAGCATGTTTCGATAGCCAGCCGAAACGACGTCTCGTATAGTCATTTTCCATAATACTAGTAGTAGTGATTGAAATTTTCAGCGTTTATAATTGAAATTTTCCACAATCCCGACTTCCTTCATGTCTCTTTTATATGTTTATTTGATGTGTTTTCCTTGAGTATAGTAATCAAGCAATTATCTTTTTAATTACTTTCATTCTCATGCACCTCAGTTCAAATATTACCGACAAGGCATCTGTCCAATTGGTATTTGTTGCTCTTAGGGTCGGGAAAAAAACTCGTACCCACTTAAAACCTGCAAAACCTATCCTAATAGGTATGGGTATGTATTGAAAATGAGAAAAAAATAGGTATGGGACGAGTACTGGTAAAACGGGAATGGGTATGGCCGTATGGATATAGGTATAGCTCCCATAGCACCCGCCTCATACTCGCATCATACCTATTTTATCAATAGCCACCTTATACCCGCTCCATATCCTTTCCATATAAAGCCCATACCCGTTTATTCAAAGTTCTAGTTTGTTACTTGGACTTAGATATTTTACTAGTTGTTTTGAGTTGTATTATAATCAAGACTTCAATGGGACATTTTGCTAGAAACTACAATTATCCAATGTTAATTTTTTGCTTGAACTTGAAAGTTGTATTGGTGAATATGATATTTTGTTGGAAACTTGATGTTTATATGACATATCGACTACTTGATGTTGAATATGGATATAAAATGAGTTTAATTCATTTTGTTTTATATGTACCAAAATAGAACCCGCATACCTGCTACACTCAACGGCTATGTATATGAGTATAATTTTACAATACCCGATAGATATGGGTATGAGTATGTACATTAATTTTAACAATAGGTATGGGTAAAGGTACTACTAAACCCGCCCCGTACCCACCCCTAGCTGCTCTATGCCATTCTCTACACCCAGGTTCGAATTTCGAGGCAACTCTACTGCCAATTTATTGGTAGTGGAGGGGAGGGCTAGGACTTGGGCCTGAGATGTGTTCCCCTTTTTATATGGGCCTATTGATGCACTAAGACTGTTTCTGAGATAGAGTTCCCATGGATGACCCGTACTTTACAATATGGGGGGGGGGGGGGGGGAATTAATCAAACGTTAGCCATGGTCACCACTCCTATGGATGTGGAACTAGCTTTTTGGTTATATCCATCCCCCACTATAGATATTTGCACAAATTGATGTAGATTACTGAATTTAAAACTTGTATTAAAGTAGCATTGAGAATATAGATGAGCCTAGTGCCCAAGCATAACTTCACAGGGTTTCCAGAAACTCAGAATCTTGAAGATGAATAGCTTTGAGTTTAATTTTAATTAGCTATGACAAATAGTGGAACCTTTATTATTATTATTCTTTTTGGGGAGAGCAAGGGATTTGACTAGGGCCTTGTTCGGTAAAATTAGCGGTTCAAGTAGCGGATAGCAGTTCAGGTAGCGGATAGCTGTTTATGTAGCGGATAACATTTCTAATTTAGCGGATAGCGGATATCTGTTTGGATGAGCAATTGAAATAAATGTGTTCAGTAAATTTAGCTGTGGGTTCAACTGATTAATGTAAATTGACATAAAAGGATATAGATTATTTCCAAAGATAAAATTTCCAAAAGATATTTTTTGGCAAAAAAGTATAAAACGCTACTTTTAAATGCAAAACGTTAATACTATTAACTTTTCAGAAACGCTGCTCAAAAAGCTAAACGCTACCTGAAATACTAGTCAAAACACTATGTTGCCGAACACTAAAAATTACCAAATGAGTGTATTGACTAAGTCAAAACGCTGTTGCCGAGCATGCCCTAGATCTAAATGAATTTTGTAGTAAATATTAACTTAAAATCACATCAACAAGAGAGAATAGTTTAAACTTCATTTTTTGTTTTTGAAAATTCAAATAATTTCTTCAAAACTTTGGCTATTATTTTTAAAACATCAGTAAATGTGAGAGAGAGTGAGAATAAATCTGGCTTTTTTTTCTATGTCAATCCAGCCATCAATCGCATTGCATCTCATTCGTCTTTGATGGGTAGGTGCTTTTCCACAGCTCGTGACCAAAGGCAAATATAATGTGTTTAGAACCCCAATGGAAGATAAGAATATGCCTTCTTTCTAAAGATCGAAGAATGCCTAGGACTTTCTGTGCAATTTGAAGTTAGCCAAATCCACGGACGTTTCAACTTTTCAGAAGGAAAAGGAGAAGTTTATTAAAAACAAGGAAAAAGCCAGGGAATAAAGTGAGGGGAAACGGTCCCAAAGTCATGGAAAACTTAAATGCCCACGCCACAGACTCAGCGTGCAGTGCTTCTCATTTCTCTGCACAAGCTCAAAGCACCCAAATAGTGAGGAAGCCATATAGGAGGAGGAAATTTCAGTCGGGGCAGCGCAAGAGATCTATACAGGGAGTTCACGTGATATCTCCAGTAGGAGAAAGGTATGACTTGGCATTATCTAATCCTTTATCAATTCAATTGTGCAGGAAAGATTGCAATCAAGGCAAGCGATTTAAAGTGATGGATACGGAAAGGATGCAACCACATTCATCAGAGTAACGATAGTTGTTAGGCGCACTCTCGAAAGAGGAAGTCTGCGGTGACGTGTGGAAGCTGTGGAGTGCATCATTAAAAATACTTCTTGTACTATATTGTGATAAGTATCGAGGATTGTCAATTTTGTGGCCATAGCATACGTAGACTCCTACATTAGTGTCAAAGAGTGGTGGTGTTCGTAATGTAGTTGTTGGGAGCTCTTCGATACGCCATATATTGTGGTGTTATGTTTGTATTACCTTACTCACAAAAGGGGGGGAAAAAAGAGTTGAGGAGAAATGGAATAAAATGCCACTTTTGAAGTTGATTGAAAGATGGTGTGATACCAAAACCAACCCTCTCTCTGTTTTTTTTTCCCCCCTATTTTTTTGGGGGGCACAAAAAGAATGGTTCCCTACCTAGACGGCCCATACGAATAGTCCCGAAACCCATGCAGGCCGTTAATATCCCATATCCCCATTGACTTAGCGCAACCTCAAGAACTACTAGTGTAAACTGTAAAGGCCCGTAATACTTAGATGTAGAGGTGGAAAAGAGTGTTAAAATTGATTCAATTCTATTATAAGCACTCCCTTCAAATTTATTCGAATTCTTTTTTTTTTAAAATCAAACTAATTTTAAAAGAATTTGGATAACTATAGGAGGATCTAATGTCAACCCCTTTGTAAACTCAAACCCAACCAATTAGAGCCATCTATTGGCATTATGTACAAGACAAATGATAGCACGATCATGCACCCATTTTAGACTGAGTAAAACTATATATGCAACGGATTCCGGCAGTTTTAAGTCTTTTTTGTAATAAGATCCAAATGGGCTTATTGGATCCAAGGCTACAAACCCCGGGGGGGGGGGGGGGGGGAAGGTGTTGAATTTAAACCGACTCAACTTTGAACCGAAGCTAGAATATAGCAGAGGAACCACAAGACTCTAATAGAAACAGCATCTTGCGTTCATTACTCCCTTCATTCATCTGTCTAGGAAAGCTAGTTTAGGGTGGTTTTCAATCTAGAAGCCACGGAGTATGCCAGAAACTGCGAGACAAAGTATGCCAGAAACTGCAAGACAATCTTCTGCATACAACAATGTTCCCTAGGTATGTTGAATATTGCAGTACCTGCAATATCTACACAGATGCACAGACAATCCATATCTTCAATCCCTCTGCCCTAGTTACAGATATCAACCTTCTCTAGCACTCGAGCACACCGATTATCTTCCAAGTTGATATCCATCAACATAATATAAAAGAAACCTCAGTGTGGTCACACCATCGAGGTGGCATAATGGGGAATTCCATGGCAGCTATGCCAGCTAATAATCAGAACAAGTAGACGACACAGGCAACACTGGCATATTGGCACCTGACAACCACCATACCCTTGTCACATTTTCTAATTCTCCATATTTGTCAACCCTCACGAATCCATTCCTCCACACCATGTAACGCATCCAATTCAGAATTGACCACCCCATTCTACCTTTTGTAATTACTAGCCCAATTACATGGCCTCCAAGCATACATATTCCAAGGTCCAAACATACACATTCTGTATCAACACTTTTCTCTGGTCTGAGGCTGGTTATGCCGCCCCATTTCTATCTTCTCCCCATACCCATACCATCTGTCCTCTTCTCTTCTTCCCATGCTCTTTAACTCTATCACTCCCATTCAGTGCCATTTTATCTCCCTCATTTTCCCTTTCCACCCATCATCATACTAACTTAGCGGTTTGGACCTTACGCTACCTTTGGAGTATGTATGAATACTAAGAAATGCTACAATAAATTAAAGATGAGGCATAACATACAGGTATATACTGATATACCCAGGTATTGGCATTGCTTGGCCATCCAGCAGAGACCACATTAACACCAAGAACAACAACAGAGACCAACCTTCCAGAATTGCTTGACAGAACCTACGCCCGAAGTAACGGGCTATAATCAAAAAGTTCATGGAAACAATGATACCAATTGATGAAATTTCACAGCTCGTGCATCTTTCATTCTTTCTCTACAAGCAAGAAGTGAGCTTCTACCCCAACTAGCAAACCTTCCAGGAACCCCTGTTGTCTATGACCTTGGCATAAAACCAATAAAGATAGCACATTGACCAGCAGCACAGTTTGGCACGCACCACATCCCAATAACTTTAGGAATGCAATGATATCCATTCCTAAAATTACCCATGAATTTGATCAAACGAATGATCTTTTCTCAATTGCAACCAGGAGAAACACAACAAAATCAATAACAAACAAACCCAACAATCAAAACAAAGCAATTTCAAAACCGAACGAGTACAGATCACAAAACTAGCAGCAAAGAATTGCAACACAATCAGAGAAAACCAACAAACTATACAGATTCTAATTAACCCAATTCGCAACTCGTAACATCCATCTGTATCTACAAGCACATCACAGATTAAACCTACAGATAAACAATCAAAGATTCGAAGTATTTCTCTCTACCTCACTCTCAGTACACATAAAGTCTTGCAAGAATCAACAAGAAAATCACCCACCTGATAAGATTAAATCCCAACTGCACAGCGTCTGGGCCCACCGGACAAAGTCCCGGCGCCGTTGGACTTCATGGCCACCGGCAAATTATCGCAGAAAACCCTAAGAAATCTCCGGCGAGCCCTCCAACCTCCGGCCTTAAACCTAACGAGCGCTAGCACCTGAACATCGAATTCAACGGTCCCTCTCGATCGATCCCCATTCAAATCCCCGACCAAACCGCCCCCAATGTAAGCAGACAACGCCGCAAGCTCGGCATCCAATCCGGATTGAGATTTCGTTCCCTGATCGAACGGCTGGAGTGAGTTCCGGGCGATCAGGGAGTCCTTATAGAATACACGCGCCTCCACCTGATCATAGTAAACGTGAAGCTTGTGATTAGGGTTTCCGACGGTGAAGCGGATGTTGAAGTTGGCGGAGATCTCAGAAGCAGAGGCGTTGAGGTGGGATACGGAGAGAGAATCAACGGTGAAGGTGGGGACGCGTGGGCGCAGGACCAACCACACGATGAAGAGAATGGTGCCGAAAATGATGAAGACGGCGATGAGGGCGGCAAAGAACCGCCGGAAGAAGGTGGCGCGCGGAGGTTGGTACTGCGGCGCGTAGTAAGGGTTGTGGTTTGGGTAGTAGTAGTTGGAGTGAGGTGGGGGTTGTTGTGGGTACCCGTTTTGGGGCTGGGCCGGGTAGCCCGTGGCGGGGCGAGTCGGGTCGGTCATCGGAGATGGGTCGGAGCTGAGTTGAGATGCCAGATAGAGAAACCGATTCCAACCGCGGTGGGGCAGGAAGATTAGGAGGAGCTGGGATTGGGAATATGAATGTAGCAACAGTGGGGTTTGATATTTACCGGCAATTTCGTAGAGAAGAAAGCGAGTTCTGGAAAGTGGGATGAGTTTTCTTCCAGGGGAGGAGAGAGAATATACCAACCACTAATTTCCATTGATATTCGTATTTTTTTCCATAAGGTAAATTCTATGGAACTTTTTCCCATCAAAAAAACTTTCTACTTTACACGGGAACACGAACATATTTTTCAGAATCAAGATATAAATAAACCTTCGACAAAATAAATAAATAAATCAGTCAACTTTTTATTTGGGTCATTGACTTGTTTAAACTGAACAATATATTCAATAATTATTTTAGAATTAGTTAAAACTTAGCTGTCAGTATATAACTGTTTAGTTAAACGATTGAAAAAAAATATATTTAGTTATTTTAATAGTTGACCAGCAAATTATTGTATACTGATATCAAAAGATCTGGATTACTTGCCAAATATAGAGTTGATGCAAGGTATTTTTGCACCAAAATATGTAACGCTAATGGACTTGACAAATGACTCATCGGTTGGATGTATTTTTGGTTGGGTTAACTTTGGGTTGGATCATGTACGGGTCATCAATATTTGGTTTGATTTTGATTTTAGTTCGAGTTATCAAGATTTGCGTTGAATCATGCACGGGTCATCAAGATTTGGCTTGATTTGATTTTGCCAAGTCCAAATGCTGCTTAGAAATATCAATAGGAAACTGATTTTAGCTTGGCAAGTTGCAGCAGCAAAGTAGACCAAGGGCTGGATAATGTCAATATAGTAAAGAAAAATCTCCAAACATCTAATAGCCAGACATGATCGAATGTGCTAGTTAGAAAGGAGCAGTCTTTTATTAAGGAAGTGACTATTGTCGACAAACGTTCAAACCTTGTCATTGGTCTACTTACTCTCCTAAGCATACACCCAAATTAATCTTTATTCTTAAAGTAAGAAAATGGGTAATCCGTTCAAAATGCAGGAACCAAGAATCCCTAGGTTTTGATGCTCTCCCGCCTAAAGCCCTAATAACATACAAATTCGAAATTGAGATTACCCACATCAACCACCCAGGGAAGGGGGGACCCACACCTCAGCAACTACCACATCCTAAATTTGTGGAACTGCTTAGGCCCACTACTCCACCTGCACAACTCCACATCTGATGAACTGCTCACAAACACACCTACCTCAGCCTTCACACGAAAACACTACCAGAAAGAAAACACCCACGCCTCCTCCAATCTCTGAAGACCACAGCAATGCAGATTTCTCAAACAGTTTCTCATTCCAAATTGCAACTTTTTCTTTTTTCATTCTGTTGTTTTCTTCTTCTTCTAATGACATCTTTATTGACGTTGATACATTCATGTTGTGCACATCTACTTGCTAATGCAAATTGAGACCATTACCAGAGGGACAACATTCATTGCCCATACAATTCCGGGTACAAAATCCCAATACACACATGCCTACTAACAATTTTACCTTTTAAAAAAGAATAAAGATTGGATTGTCCTTGGTATTGCAGATTGAGACCATTACCAGAGAGACAACATCCATTGCACATTCAATTCCGGGTACAAAATCATTGCACATGCAATTTCGGGTACAAAATCCCAATACACACATGCCTACTAATAATTTTACCTTTTAAAAAAGAATAAAGATTGGATTGTCCTTGCTATTGCAGATTGAGACCATTACCAAAGAGACAACATCCATTGCACATTCATAAAGATTGGATTGTCCTTGCTATTGCAGATTGAGACCATTATCAGAGAGACAACATCCATTGCACATTCAATTCCGGGTACAAAATTCCAATACAGACATGCCTACTAAAAAATTTACCTTTCAAATTTATTACGTGGTTTTCTTTTAGATTTATTCTGTTGTTTTCTTCTATGTGAAATCAGATTTGGCAGAAGATCACTTCCAGGTATCTACTGATATGAGGCAAACTGTTACATTACACTGCATTTTACTAATAAAGACTGGCTATCAAATACGAAGACCACAATTAATTTATTCTGATGTTTTTCGCAGGTTCGCTAGAAGATTCTATACATTCAACTCCAGGTACGCAACACCCTCCCCCTTCCCGCCTACCTACCAAAACATTTAAACGCATTTATTTGCTACAACATGATAATATGAGGACCAAAACATGAAGTTAACATATTCAACTTTGAAATTAAGGACTGCCGAAGAGAGGGGGAGAGAGAGACCAAATTTGACCACAACGTTGAGCGGAATAGATATGTGGACTTATATGTGGACTTCAAGAAAAGACCTAAATTGACCACAACATTGAGCTGAATATATATGTGGACATATATGTGGACTAAAAGATTGCAATCACCATGGCGCTGGCATGCAAACTGAACATATATGCAAACAAAAACATTACCACACTTAAATTTTTGAAAAGGATGCAAACAACCTTCACCTGAATATCAATGCAAACAAAACATATGTGGACTTAAAGATTACAGTCACCATGACCCCGAGATGCAAACTGAACATATATGCAAACTACAAAATTACCAAATTACATATTTTTACAATGCTTCAGAACTAAGCAATGCCTCTCAGGGCATTGAATTAAAAAATCAAGAAGAATGGCAACAACCTTCAAGCATAATATATGTGCATGAACACATTACAAACCAAATTTTAGCGAGTGAGACAAAAAGCTAATTTCACAAACAAAAGAAAGCTCAGAATGCAAACTACAAGAAATGCAATCACCTCAGAGGGTCTGGGAAGTTTAAATCAAGCATATTAGCAACCCAGCTAATTGGGAAAAGACCTACATTGACCACAATGTTGAGCTGAATATATATGTGGACTTATATGTGGACTAAAACATTGCAGTCACCATGGCGCTGGCATGCAAACTGAACATATATGCAAACAAAAACATTACCAAACTTACATTTTAGAAAAGGAGACAAACAACCTTCAACTGAATATTGATGCAAACAAAACAAATGTGGACTTAAAGATTGTAGTCACCATGACCCTGGGATGCAAACTGAACATATATGCAAACTAAAAAATTACCAAATTACATTTTTTTAAAATGCTTCAGAACTAAGCAATGCCAACGACATGTTATGAGGATAAAACAATGAAATTGAAACTTAAAAATTAAAGGAGGAATGTGTGTGTGAGAGAGAGAGGAAGAGAGAGAGAATCAGATAATCAAACAACAGCATCTTCCAAAAACCAAAAACTGAAAAAAAAAAAAACAAATCCATCCCACACCTTAACCTCCTCCGTCTACTTCATAAAGATCTACCCAGAGCTTCTTCTTCATTCAATTGCATCCGGCAATTACTACATTCCCTTCACAAAGATCTACCTAGAGATTCTTCGGAATCATGAAGCTAGAAGATGGAAAAGGTAGATATTAGCAACTAGAGACAAAGAGAAAGGTAAAACATTACCAAACTTACATTTTAGAAAAGGAGACAAACAACCTTCAACTGAATATCAGTGCAACCAAAACATATGTGGACTTAATTTCTGGGTTTAGCATGATTCTAATTATTTTGACCCCATTAATTATCTCAAAGAACAGCACATAAACAAAACCCAAAAAATTGCTCAAAGGCCTACCTGGAAACTATCAATTGCAAATATTTATTTATCGATGGAAATAAATATTTAATAATGATAAAATTAATTGAGTAGCAGTATTGTCAAGGTAAGCTTTGTCAGTGGGTCAGTCTCTAAACTAACTTATCACTTCCACAATTAATATTTAAGACTGATAATTATTTCGACCAACGTGGTACTAATCTGGGTTAGTGGGGTCTTAGTCGGGGTGATTGGGCTTAGTTTGGTGGGCTATAGGGCTGCCAAATGCTTTAACTCGCCAGCCTACTCATTTTTAGTCTATCATAGTTAACAAGTCAATATGATATTTGCATGGTGCAACTTTTGTGAGTTAATTTGGTCATTCTCCCCCCAAGCTAGCAACCGTTTGGTAGCAGAATTGGATAAATGAATATTAGTTACGGAAAAAACATATGGCCTCTTACATGTCACATGTTAGTTTGAGTTTGCTTCAGTTTGAAATCTCTAAATAAATGCTTATATTTTCTGTGTCAGTTAACTAAAAATAAACCAACTTTTCTTAGACTAGCCAAATCAAACCCCCAAATCGAAATTCGAACTTTTTTCTTAGTTCAATTAACTGATCTTTTGGTTTCTAATTTAGGATAAACAACCATAAGTCCAAATAGGTCCAGCTCTACCATGTCACCCCACGTGAATTATGGAAAAGAAAAGGAAACCTATATTACTATACTACAGCTGAAAATATAAAATGAGCATAGCAGCTTAAATCAAAGAGAAGATAACAGAAATGAAGGACAGCATCAATATGCAAGAATGAAGTTCTTAATTTAAGTGAAACCTTATGCTCCATGATGAACAGCCAGAGATCAAATTGTTGGCCTAACCATCATACATATGCTAATAAAGCAAGGCATAGGCTGATGAAATTGGGGAAAAGTGCGTCTGCCAAAAGCTCGAATGACCTAGCCCAATTAAAAGGAGAACAAAAATTGGAATATGATCAAACCCCAAAATTACGAATCTTCACCTAAGAGGGAGGATGATCCAGAAGTAACTGCTGCTCTAGACATGACAATATTTCCACCAACATTAACAACAACTTAAACATAATTTTTTTTTTTTTGAAGCATACAAATCTACTAATTAAATTTTGTTCATTTACCTCTGAAAATTATAATTAATTTTTTTTACATTCTAAATAAAAAACAAATGAAAGAATTTTCACTATTGACATAATCTACTCATCACACTGAAATAAAAGAAAGAATTTTTACTTTTGGTACGTATAATCCATATAACACAAGGAAATAAATGAAAGCATTCTCTTTCTCTTTTAAGCATGCAAATCTAACAGTTGATATAACACGGAAATAAATGAAATAATTTTTATTTTGTTTCTGAAGCATACAAATCAATTAATTAAATTTTCTTCACTTACATCTGCAAATTATAATTATTCTTTCCATGTCTCAAATAAAAAATCAATCGTAGAATTTCCAGAGTTGAGATAATCTACTCACCACAATATAATAAATGAAAGAGTTTTCTCATTTGACATAAGTAACACAAAGGAATAAATGAAAGCATTCTCACACGCTTTTAAAGCATACAAATCTAACAGTTGATATAGTCTATTTATCGTAAGACAATAAATGAAATAATTTTCATTTTATCCATTTAACACAAGCAAGTAAATGAAAGCATTCTCAGAACCTTTTAAAGCATACAAATCCCGTCTCCACCAAAAAGTGTACATATTTAACAGTTGATATAATCTGTTTACCACAAGGAAATAAATGAAAGAATTTGTTCTCCTTCTACAGCATATAGATCTAATAATTCAATGTTTCTCATTTACATGTTAAAGTTCAAAACAGTCCCCCCCCCCAAAAAAAAAACCTTCAGATTAGCAAATTATCCAGCTGAATGTCTTCCATAGTTGATATACTCTACTTACCATCAGAAAACAAATGAAAGAATGTTCTTTTTCGTTTAAAGCATACAAATCTACTAATTAAATTTTCCTCAGTTACCTCTGAAAATTATAATTAATTTTTTGCGGGTTCAAATAAAATACCCCAAATATGATATATTTTTAACTGGCTCACGGTTGATATAATATATCAGATCTTTGGCACCATTCAAGCCAAGACGAGAACTAATGGAGAAGTGCATGTATATGTGGACCTAAAGAAATAACCTACAACAGATAAAGAGGTAGAAAACCTTCAACTATACTCTAATCAAACACAAATACAGAGCTCAAATGAGCTGTTACTCCGAATACATTCCACAGCCCCGAATTTGACCTCACAGTCATTCACATACTGATAGGCCAACCCCACACCGCAGATCTGTACACAAAATGAACTCATGGAAGCAAAACCTTAGCAACTTGGCTATTCAAAACCCGAATAAAAAAGATTGGACAAAATTGACGACCGTGATAATGCTTATACCCAAATAAATACCACAAAAATTGACAAACTCAAATGAAGAGGACAAATCAAACTCAAACGACAATAGATCGAAAGGGTTGCACACAAATCAGACTTTTAACCAAAGTAAATTCAATAACCCTGCGTTTGACCTCAGGATCTGTAGATATACTATTAACCCAAACCTTGCTCTCCACATCTCCCACCAAAATAAACCTGGAAGCGAATATATTAGCAAATGGGCAGTTGTTAAAAACTCTAAAGTACCATTACCTCACATGGATCGGGAAAACCGAGAGCAACCCATCAAAAGCTCGACCATGCCCCCGAGATCTGCCCACACAAGCACCCAATCAGAACAAAATCATGAGAGAGAACGAACGCATGGAAGCAAAAATAGTAGCTAATGGGCAATTCATCCTTAAAGTACCATTACCTGACATAGATCGGGAAAACCGAGAGCAACCCAGCGAAACCTCCGACCATGCCCCAAAGATCTTCCCACAAGAGCAACCCATCTTAACCGAATCATGTGAGATGATGACAGAGATAAGGAGACAATGTACGTGAGAGATTCTGCCCATTCGATTGAGGATTATGGTGAGAGGACGTTGAGGGAGTGGAGACGGTTACACACAGAGATGCCGAGCGCGGCTGAGGAGAGAGAAGAGACGACAAGAGTGAGTGTCCGAATTTCGTGAAGCCGGGAAGAATCTAGAGAGAGGATAGGAGGAGTGTCTGAAATGAGAGTTGAGGGATGTAGCATGGCTTATATACTTGGGGTTTATGCAGGACCATGGAACCTACCGAGGGCCCCTTCAAAGTTTGGGCCAGTGCATTTAGGAGCCCAAAGAGAATGCAAATTACACAATCCGTTTTCATATTAGTCTTTTGATGATAACTACATATACATAAAATATATTGTATTAAATCTCTAAAATCATTCTATAGCATGTACTATTAATTTTTTCAAGATTACATACATATTGCTATGTCAACTATGCAACAAACCATATATGTATACACATTTTTTAATATATATTAAGATGACTCATAAGAGAATATACTCTCCAACATATAAAATAATTAGTCCGCCAGCTTTTAAACCTGTTTTTACTATTGAAAGAAAAATTAAAACATCAAATTAGAGCCTTCGGACAAACCGTGAACTATATCATTCTTAATCAAATTATCGGTACATCTTCATTTCCTTTGCCGACACAAGAGGAGGAGGTGGATTGATCGTAGGTGGCGTCATAGATTGTATTATCATCCTCGCATGTACCGTGCTTCGTACCAAGCTTATTATGTCATTTCATCATCATATGTATGCACACCTTTTCTATAACCATATAGTTTTTTAGCGATTAACCCATTAGTTATTGACAAATTTGCTTCATAGTCACCTTTTTTCATTGTAATTTCGCATTCTATCAGTTTCATTACAATATTAATTACATCTACTATAACTTTCTATTTATTATTTCACTATATACATACATAATGTCCACTAGAACATACACATACATATATATACATATATATATATATATACATATATATATATATATACATATATATATATATATATATATATATATATATATATATATATATATATATATATATATATATATAATATATATAGTATATATATATATACACATACATATATATTATATATATATGCATACACACACACACACACACACACACACACACACACATATATATATATATATAATATATATATATATATATATATATATATATATATAGATATAGATAGATATAGAGATAGATAGATAGATAGATATAAATATAGATATATTAGGGGTGCTCAAAGTCGGTTAACCGCAAATCGGTTTGGAGAAAATGTGAACCGTAAACCGAACAGAAACTACTGGTTAACCGATAATTGGTTAACCAAAAAATTCGGTTCTGCCAAAAGCCGAACCATAAACCAAACCGAAAATTCAGTTTTTTCTACGGTTAACCGAATCTCACACAACTAAATTTACTTATTTTTTGGTTTTTTTCCGTACGAATCCCCTATTTTTTCTTTACAAAAGAAAATCGGTTCGGTTTGGTTAATCGCGGGTAACCGACAATTTTTTAGCCCCGAACCAAAACCGAACCCTGAACCTGGGAAACAAATGGTTCGGTACATCGAACTGAATATTTACAGAAAATTGATTTGGTCAGCTGATTTTTTCAGTTCGGTTTTTCCAGTTTTCCGCTTCGGTTTTCTGTTTCGATTTATTTGGCTCACCCCTAATATATATATATATATGTGTGTGTGTGTGTGAGTGCATATACATATATATATATATATACATATATATATATATATACATATATATATATATATACATATATATATATATATATATATATATATATATATATATATATAATATATACACATATATATATATATATGTGTGTGAGTGTATATATATATATAATATATATATATATATATATCTATATATATATATATATATATATATATATATATATATATATATATATATATATATATTATATATATATATATATATATATATATATATATATATATATGTATATGTGTGGGTGTGTGTGTGTGTGTGTGTGTGTGTGTGTGTGTGTGTGTGTGTGTGTGTGTGTGTGTCTATCTTTATATAACATACACATGTACATATACATTGGGGTTTGGATCATACTGTTCCATTACCTGAGTGTTTGCATGATAATGTATAAAAAGAATGGAGCCATCATCATCGTTTAGAAGAACACGAAGACAACTACAACAAAAAAATGCCAGATTGAATGCTAGGCGTTGGTTACTGTTCAAGCACCAACATATTTATCAAAATGATGTGGTGGCACACCGTTGTCGCTTACTCGCACGGGAGGCTCGCCAAATGAGGTCTACATTGATGCGTTTGCATCGAACGCATTCGCCGCATCTTAAGAGCCAGCACGAGCACTAAAATCTCATCTCAGCACATAATATCCACGATCGTGGTAATAGTTCATCTGTATTGGTTAATATCATACCCTTGCTCATGCAAGAATTAAAACCACATAAGTAATGGTTTCTTTTTAATATAAACAATTTATTTGCAGCATCAGATCAACGAGCTGTTCATGATGAGAATTCCCAATTTCACAGAGTTCCTTATATAAGACCTCCACTCACAGACCATGTGACAACATCATCCACCCTAATGGGTAATCCCCTAACACTTCCCACCGTTTACAGACCTCGACCCAGCATGAGTTATGAACTCACTTACCCTACTAACACAATTGCAGGAGGGACACATCCCCGTCCACGACACTCATTCTCAACCCGATGGGACTTTGGGATGAGAACAGCTACATGTCCACATTGCATAGCTATTATGTGGATAGAGGAACGAGTTCGAAATAGTAGTATTTCCAATCCCTGATTCAATTTGTGATGTCAAAGTGGACAAGTTAGTCTACCCTTACTTCCACCGTCACCTCCATATCTTGAATCATTGTTGTCAGACCAACATTTTCATGACAATATCCGAATCTACAACTCCATATTCTCATTCACTTCTATGGGAGGAAGGATTGACCATAGCGTCAATGATGGTAGAAGCCCATATGTTTTCCGAATAAATGGTAGCAATCACCATAAAATTGGATCCTTGCTCCCACGATCTGGACTACTCCCAAAGTTTGGGCAGCTATACATCTATGACACTAGCAATGAACTCTCGAACCGTGTGACTGCACTTAGGGCATCCGGACGTCGTTCTGGCATCAGGCCTGACATAGTGCAAGGGTTGCAACATATGTTGGATGCTGTTAATCCGTATGTTGCTGTATTTCGAAAAGCTCGCGACCATGGCGAGGTGCTTGATTTGCGAATCCGAATCATTCAAGGGAGAGAGGGTAGACAATATATTAGATCCACTGCAAAAGAGGTTGCTGGACTTTTAGTTGGTGATGGCACTGAGCACTATGGATCCCGTGATGTCATCATTCAGAAAATGGATGGGACCTTACAGAGGATAGATGAGATTCATCCATCATATATGCCTCTACAGTATCTTCTATTATTCCCATACGGCACTGATGGGTGGAGTCCAGACATACAAAGAATAACTACCTCCAGTACCTCCAGATCAACGGTTGCTATGAGAGAATTTTATGCGTTTCGCATCCAAGATCGAGTAGGTGAATCAGCCGTCATAAAGAGTAGTACTCGATTGGGCCAACAATTCTACGTAGATGTATGGGCAGCCACTGAGCAATACAGACTTACGTGGTACCTAAACCATCAAGGTCGCCTAAGGACAGAATTGTACAGTGGCATTCAAGATGCACTTAATGCAGGTGACGTTAATGCAGAGTCCATAGGACGAAGATATATTCTATCGTCTTCGTTCACTGCAGGTCCCCGTTATATGATGCAGCATTATTAGGATGCAATTGCAATTTGTCGTGCAATGGGGCCTCCAGATTTTTTCATCACATTTACATGTAATCCAAGTTGGCCTGAAATCACTAATGCATTATTGTCCAGCCAGCGATCAGATGACAGACCAGATCTAATAGCCTGGGTTTTCAAGATTAAGCTACGCCAATTGCTCGATGATTTTAAGACGAAAAAAATTTTTGGAACAGTCATTGCTAGTGAGTTCCTAATATTGTTATGCAAAATATTTTCCATCCTGTCACATTTAACGTACTAATCATATCCACTATATCTATTGCAGAAGTATATGTTGTTGAATTCCAGAAGCATGGCCTTCCTCATGCTCATATTCTCTTAACTGTAGCCATGGAAGATAAGCCTGCATGTGCAGAGGATGTTGATAGGCTAATTAGTGTCGAACTTCCTGACCAGACTACGGATCCTCTGACATATGAAACTGTGACAAGATTTATGATACATGGCCCGTGTGTGTCATGTTTGATTGATGGAAAATACTCAAAAAGTTACCCTAAAAGATTTTCCAACCAAACAACATTTGATGAGCACGGCTTTGCTCAATATCGAAGACGACGCACTTCCCAAAGGGTGGTGGTGAATGGTCGAGAAATTGATAATCAATGGGTGGTTCCATACAACAGAGACCTATGCATAAAGTACGACGCCCACATTAATGTGGAACGCGTAGCAGTACGTAGTGTGATCAAATACCTATATAAGTATGTCCATAAGGGTCATGATCGTGCTACAATTGTCATTGAAGGAAACAATGGAGGTCGTGACATTGATCAACCTCGACAATGTGGAGGAAGGAATGAAATCCAAGAATATTTGGATTGTCACTATGTATCTGCAATTGAGTCATGTTGGCGGATTTTTGAGTTCAGCTTACAGCATCAATATCCTTCCGTACAGAAGCTTCAATACCACTTGCCTGGGGAACAATTAGTCATCTTCAGTGACAGAGAGGACCTCTTTGATATTGCAAATGAACCAGATGCGCAGAAAACAATGTTGACAATGTGGTTCGAAGCAAATAAGGAGTTCCCAGCTGCTCGACAGACCGCATATCTCAACTTCCCTGCACAATGGGTATGAAACCGTTCATCTAAAAGATGGACTATTCATCAAAAGGTTCTTCAATTGGTCGCCTTCCGTTTGCACATCCAAATTGTGGTGAGCGATATTATTTGAGATTGCTTCTAACAAAGGTCAGTGGAGCAACTTCCTTTGAAGACATCCGTACAATACATGGGGTTGTACACCCAACATTTAAGTCAGCATGCATGGCATTGATGTTGCTTGATGATGACGGTGAATGGCATGCTGCTCTGAATGAAGCATCATCCTGGGCTTCTGGTGTTCACCTGCGAAATCTATTTTGCTCAATGTTGATGCTCTCTGAGATTGCTGACCCAGTGAAGTTGTGGGATGTGCATTGGATGCATCTCACAGATGACCTTCTATATGTCCTAAGAAGGCAAACAGGAATCCCGGATATGGACTTACCATCTACTGATCTCCAAAATCTTGGACTACTTGAAATAGAACGTACGTTGAATCGAAATGGAAGGTCACTCCAAAATTTCCCTCCGATGCCCCTCCCTTCTGTCGAAGCTACGATGTATTCAACAAATCGGCTAATTATTGATGAGCTTGATTATAATACAAATCTAGAGACATCAAGATTTGAAAGCTTCGTACGAGGGTTGAACTCAGGTCAGTATCATGCATACAGATCGGTCCTCAATGCTCATAATAGAGGTGGGGGGGATTGTTCTTCGTATATGGTAGTGGTGGCACGGGAAAGACTTATCTCTGGAATACATTAATCTCTAAATTCCGATCAGATAAACATATTGTTCTGGCTGTAGCATCATCAGGTATAGCTTCTTTACTGTTGCCCGGGGGGAAAACAGCACACTCAGTGTTAAAATTACCCTTACATCCTGATGAAACTTCAGTTTGTTACTTTAATAAAAGGTCTGAACGTGCTGATCTCATACGGGAAACAACATTGATTGTTTGGGATGAAGCACCAATGATGAACCGATTAGCATTTGAGGCAGCAGACCGTCACCTCAAGGACATATGTGACAATGAGAATGCTTTTGGAGGAAAATTGATTCTTCTTGGAGGAGATTTTAGACAGATACTGCCTGTAATTACACATGGAAGTCGCAAATCTATCGTCGCAGCTACGGTCCATCGAGCAGCATTTTGGAATGAGTGTAGTATTATGCACTTGCGTATAAACATGAGACTGCGACGAATACATGAATCAAGTCAAACTATGCAAATTGTGGAAGAATATGCTCGATGGATATTACAAGTTGGGGAAGGTCAAGTGCAAGGAATTCCTATCTCCGACGACGGAGAGCCTAATTGGCCGGATTAAGATTCCGACAGAGTATCTCATTCAGAATGACGAAGGTGGTTTGCGCAATTTGATCGCATCAACTTATCCTGATTTTGGTACTAAGTACGATGATTGGTCATATCTTAGTGAGCGAGGGATCCTTGCGCCAACAAATGATGATGTTGATGAAATCAATACAATCATGTTGTCTATGCTCCCTGGGGATGTCAAAAGCTATTTGAGTTGTGACACTCTTTCAAACTCAAACAATTGCGGCCCTTTCAGTGATATGGAACCTCCTGAATTATTGTATTTCTTAAAGATTTCTGGGTTGCCAAATCATTGTCTAGATCTTAAAGTTGGTGCACCTGTTATATTACTACGGAATTTGAATCAGTCAATAGGATTGTGCAATGGTACTCGATTGATTATCAGTAAACTGGGGGATAGAGTGATTGAAGCAAAAGTAATATCTGGCTCAAAAGTTGGTGAGACTATTCTAATACCAAGAATCGATTTAACCCCATCCAACCTTCCTGATCTACAACTCAAAAGAAGACAGTTCCCTCTGAAACTGGCATTTGCAATGACAATCAACAAAAGTCAAGGGCAAACATTCAATAGAGTTGGTGTCTGCCTTCCATGTCCGGTGTTCACCCATGGCCAGCTTTACGTTGCACTGTCATGTGTTTCGTCTCCTTCTGGATTAAAAGTACTTATTTATAATAAGAGAGGTGTTCTATTAGATGTTACAAAAAATGTCGTGTACATGGATGTACTGCACCATTTGTAACTTATTATATCATGCGGATAATTTATTGTGTCTGTTACATTCCGAACGCTTGATTAATCCCTTTTTAATCATATAAAAATCGTGTCCTGTACATTAATGTACGTTATTAAACAATTAAGGTGTAGTCATTGTATTGTTATCATACCATTCTATTCAGTTTTATTTATTTATGATCACAGACATGTCTGCTTCAGTATATACTACTATGCCTATATGCGCCATCAACCCTTGCAGTAGATCTGTGACACTATTGGTTCGACTCATGCGAGTTATGAGTCTCCGAGCATATGGGCGACGTACATTGTGGAAAGTGATATTCATGGACTATCAGGTATTTGATGAATACCCTAATATAATTCCCCATCGTGTACATGTATGTTGCTAACGACAATGTTTGATCACTACAGTGTGATGAGATTTTCTGCAGTATAGAAGGTGATGTTGACATTTCTCGATGGAGAGCTTTACTCATCACTGGAAAATTGTACCACATCTCTGGACTCTCTGTTGATGTTGCTACCGATGGCGAGAAGAATGTGGTCACCAACAATTACAAGTTGGTCTTCTCACCGAGAACGAGACTTCTTGGCGTCATTGACGATTGCCCAGATATTCCCTTCCAGTACCGACCACCTTTTCTGCCTTTCGTTGATGTCCCTCAGCGTCTATGAACACCACATAATGTCGTAAGTACGTATTGTTCACATAGTACACCTCACTAACTACATTCCTACATATAGTTATTCTGAATTGTATATAACGATCACCTTTTTTTGTTGTTTACGTAGACGTTATCGGCATGGTAGTTGCTATATCTCCTTTAGAGAGGACAAGAGATAGGAACACTGCAAGACGAGAATTGTTACTTTCTGACATGCAGTAAGTACTTTCATTATTTAACATTTTTTGCACACTACGTGCTTCAATCCCGTAATATGAAAATTAGTACACAACCTACCTATTTGTAGGATGCACCCATTAAGATTGACTTTATGGGGAGATTTCGCGGATGTTGAGGGCAGCTATATTGAGCAACATTTGACTGAGGAGAACATACTTCTAGCTTCCAGAGTTCACATTAGAAACTATCAAGGCATCCTTATCTCAATTGTTGTATTTTTATTCCTAAAATATTTTCATTCCTAAAATTGCATAATTTTCATTAATATGATGATATATTTCATTAATATGCTGTCTTGCCTGTAATGTGTATTTAGGAATTTCGGTTTCTACTTACCCGTTAGTAGATTGCTGATCAACCCCGATATTGAAGTAACAGAAGACTTTGAAGGATGGTAGACAAAACATATTAAATTTATTTCACTTTGTATTTGTTATGCAAGTTATTGGCACTTGACCTCACACATGCGCCGTTTGCTACATGCACTAGGTACTCTGGCACTAAAGGTGTTATGAAGCATTTTGATTTAATGCGTACGAGAACATTACGTGTGCACAATCTAGAAAAGTTGTTCGCTGCTAAACGGATTAGATTAGATCAATATGCAACTGCATCAAATGTAAGCAGCAACATTTTTATCCCAATGTTAATTACACATACATATGTTCCTTCAATGTCACATAATGTGCAACATTTGGTACATGCAGGTGAGATATTTTCGTATTTTTGCATATATTGTTGAAATCCACCCACTGTTGTATGATGCGTGCACTAATTGCAACAACAGTACCTACAATTACGTATTCGCGCTTAATGTACCGTACTGCGCATGCCAACCTCCACGTCTGACTCATAACAGGTTCGCATAATTGATTGCCTACTGGTCGGTACTCTACCCTAATTTTTCTAATTTTGTTTGTGCATTACTGTAACCACTCTATTACATTCACATGGATAGGTTCATCTTCAGAGTTGTCTTGCAAGATACTACAGGGTACAAAGAGTTCACTGTTCTTCATGAGGATGCTCGAATCCTATTGCATTTGACATCTTCCCAACTGGATATATATGCAGCGCAGGTACTATCATTTTCAATGCTACTAACGTGAATACGACTTCTTTTTTAAATTGTTGCGTAACCTATGTTAATATTGTGCACAGCCATATGGTCATCTATCCCTCTATGCGATTATAGATGACTATGTAAGTCAACCTTGGGTTTTCATTTTGGAGCCTCCACGTCCCCACGAAGTAGAAGCCCCCGTCGTTCTTATTGTGCCAGTCAATTGGGAGGAAGAGGTTCATTACATACGAAAATCTAATGTTAGTTACACCAGGTAGATATTGCGTATATGTAACTGACAATTATATAATTCTCAATCAAATAATCACTACATATTCATTTCCTTTGCAGGTATAAGAGGAAGAGGTGGATTGATCGTAATTGGCGTCATATATTGTATTATCATCCTCCATTGTGCCATACTTCGTAACAAGCTTATTATGTCATTTATCCCTCATATTTATATACACATTTTCTATAACCATATAGTTTCTGTCCGAGTAGCCAATTAGTTATCGACGAAATTGCTTCAGAATTACTTATTCATTGAAATTTTGCATTCTATCAGTATAATTACACTATTAATTATGTCCGCAACAGCTTTCTATTTACTATTTCCCTACATACCTTGAAAATGTCCACTTGATCATGCTCCGTGCAAAAGCACGGGCCCAGACTAGTTAAACCAAGTATTTGCATGTACCAACGTTCAAACCTTGTCATTGGTCGACAATCCTAAATATGGCACCCTATGGGCCTGTTCTTTTCGTGGGTAGATTAGGGTGGGTAAAAGGGTGAAGTGGGTTGAAATAGGTTGAGATAGGTTGAAGTGGATTGAAGTAAGTTGAAGTAGATTGAATTTTTTTTGTGTGATAAATTGAAATTGGTAAAAATAGTGGAAGTAGGTTGAAACGAGTTAAAGTGGATTGAAGTAGGTTGAAGTGAGTTGAAGTGAGTTGAGGTTAGTATTTTGAAATTTACCGCCGAAAAGAACAGGGCCTATATATATGGACCCTCAAATGTCTCCGCGTACTACCACCACCGCCCCTAGGATTGTCGACCAAGAAAGTGAGGCCGAGGTCGGCCGTGAGGGTGGCGGTGGAGTTGGCGGCGGAGGTGAGAGTGAGTGTAGTAGTACTCCTGCCGTCACAGGATGTCTAATTTCACTTAACTTGGAATTTTTTTTTGGATAAGCAAATTGGAAAATAATACAGGGTTGTGAGTCAGATATATGATTTTCCTTTTGTTGTGAGTCACACATATACAAGATGCCTTTAAGTATCATTTTAACTTATAATGAATTCTGTTGAGATATGGAGAGATTTACGTAGATATTTCTCTTGTATATTTTTGTATATTTATAGATATCATTTTCTATATCTGTTGTCTTTGGATATTATTTTCTTGTATATTATTTTAGAAGAGAGGAAGAGAATAATACAAAAAGAATCTTTGTTTCACAAACTATATATCAAGTTTTCAAATTCGTTCCTACATTGAAGTGGCAAATAAATGGAATCGAGAAAACCCTTCTCGTATGTTCTAGAATCATTCTTCTTTTCATTATATTCCAGAAGATTGAACCAAATCCCCTTACTTCGTTTGCTGACAATTGGATCGAGTCAAGATCTATCTAGCTTTTTGAACCTAGGCCTAAACCCGGAGGCCCCATCAGGTTTGCTGAAGGGGGGGGGGGGGGCCGGGGTTCGGAGATGCCGATACACTGGTGGTGCTGGATTTCCCCCCCCCCCCCTGGATTCATATGGCCGAGACATGGTGGAGGTGGAGAGCCAAACGAGCAATTCCTTGGTTTAAATAAAGGGGAGGGGAAGGGATTTTCTAACTCCCATGTTGGAAATAGATAATTAAGTATATGTAGAATTAACGGTGATACTTAACTTCTATTTTTTAATAACTCCCATCTTGGAGCAATGTATTTAAATTAAAATATATTTTCTTCAGGGTCACCAAATTAGTCTTTGTTGATGCTAGGAAAGTGTAAGATTTCATAAACATGTACCATCGAAACATAATTAATGGATCAGTCAAACCACCAAAATGCTCCTAAACAGCTACTTTTTGTTTAAAAAATTATTCAAATAGCCAACAACTAAACTCGCCCTACATATACAAACCTAGGCAGATCGTCATAGTTTTTGCAGTCTATTGCAAACAAAGGATTTAACTCTATAGACGATAGAGCTTGCTGAAACCGGCTGTTGTCTAAACTCCTCGGAATTCCTTGCCTACCAGACAAGATACATTGTTGCACACAAGGCACATCTCAAGGCCCTAGCTTTCATTGCCTTCCCTTTCACTGCTATGTGGAACCAGCTCTACTCATGTTTCAATCCCCAGTGTCCACTCTTCACATCCTTTCACTGCAGTACGTTGATCCACACTTGACAATTGAAAGCCCATTAACAAAATAAGTGTGTACGTGTTTCAGTCCCTATGTGTTACACAATCCTTAGTTTGTCCATGCATAAGCTGAGCCCATCTTTCCCTAGTCGTGATCCTATCATGAGTAGGAAGTCAAGCGACATAGGATTGCTCGTGAAGTTGTATAAGCTTACTTAAAAAGAAAAGATCAGATTTATTCAATAATAAGTCGTACGATATCTACAATGCAAATTCAACTTAAAAATATGCAATCCTAAATGTCAAAATGAATTGGTAACTCCTGAGTGCTCGATTCGTTGATATAGTGTAAACTATATGCACGATTTGTTCTCCTGACACAAAGGATTGCCCGTGAAGTATCGACATCCACCGTAGATCCATGTTAGCAACCTGAGAGAATCCATGCATCCCCAAAACATCCAAAGCCAAAGAAAAAGAGCCCAAATAAAGCAAGTACAACTCCTACGCATGCAATTGTATGTACAAATTCAATAGCAGGATTAACAGATATCCCAATTGGGGATATAATTATCTATCAAACAAAAGAGATATAAATATGAAAATGATGAACCAACTTCATGCTCCAAACAAATGAACCTAGAAAAAAGAACAGAAAAACTTTCATATTATAACAAAAAAAACATGTGGAAAACGTACAAAAGAAGGCAAATTGAAGAGAATAAGGGGTTGAAAACAGCCCAAGAAGAGGGTCGTTTCCGTCCTGCAAGTCTCCAAACTGATCAGCACATATCGTTACCACTTACCAGTCCTCGTATGAATACGCGGAGAGATATACACAGTATGTCCTCATATAAATCTACCACTTGATCAAGTTAAACACCGTGGAAATTAATATAAACTACTACTATTAAAAAACAAGAAACACCATAAATTCTAGCTAAGAATCGCACAAGTGGCTCGATCTGCTCCTAGGTATCCAAATTAACTTCGCAGTCGCTTGGTCCATTGATCATAACTCCGGATGGAACTCTGATCCTGACGTCCCTACAGATCACGCTGAGCTTCGCGTCCTGGTTCTCATCGATCAGCCAGTAATCCGCTGAAATCTTGACGGTAATCCCGAACTCCCTCCGCTTATTCAGGTCCTGGTTCATGAGGAAGACGATGAAGTCGTCTGAGAGTGGGACTGACGAGGCCGGAACAGTGACAGACACCCGGCTCTGAACGTCATAGAGGTCACAAATACTGTGGCCAGGGCACAAGGAATCGAGCGAAGACGAAGAGACGTTGTACTCCACCGCCTCCTTCTCAAGATCGTAGGGTTGGGGGCGGTGGTGGTAGTACACTGAGACACGTGCTGGCCCATATAGGGCGCCGTAGTTGGGGTGGTCAATCAGGAAAGTGATATTGAACGCAGCTGTGACGGTGGTTGTGGTGGACCTGCTGGTGGTGGTGGTGGTGTTAAGAGCGAAGGCAGTTGGGGTGGTCACTGATTGGATTTGGAATCGTAGGGGAATATCATCATCATTATTGATTGCCCTCACTATGTCGGTCACTGTCATGGCCACAAATAAACTAGTGAGAACACAAAACACAAGGGCTGCGCATAGCCCCTCGTAATCCCGAGATTTGTCTTGCTGGGGAAGGGGAGGGGCAGATGGCGATTGTCTCGTGATGGTGGCGGCAGCAGCGGTGGCGGTGGTGGTGGCGGAGGGGTTTCTTTGATCCATGTTCAATGTTGGGCTTTCACTCTTTGAACGATCGGGAGGAAGGAAGGTAACAAGGTACAAATAATGTTAAACACGCATGGTGTAGGGTAGTACTTATACTTAGCAAAAGGCAATGAATCCAACTCCTACCAGGACAGGATGTCTAATTTCACTCAAACTGGGACATCATATAAGGTTTATCCCTCCATATCTTCTTTTGCATGTAAAATCCTAATTGGACTTGAAACACGTACTACTACTATTAATTGGCTTTTTTTTTTTTTTTTTGGTTAATATTGCATTGCATAGGTGATGATATATGTATTCTAGTAAGATACCTCTTAAATCTCTTGCCTTGATCAAAATTAGTATATATATTAAATAATTAAATTCATTAAATTTTCAATAATTAGACTTAGTCATGAATTGGAAGGCCGTACAATGCTGTTGATACAAAATGACACTCTAAATGGATCAGCTCATCCGCAAAGGTGTATTATACGCGTAATTTTCTAATTGCGTGAAATTATCGTTAATTAAAAAGATGATTTTAGAAAATTTATAAGTTGTAACTCCTATTATTCAATCATACAATTTTTAAAAATTTAATGCATGATAACATAACTTTTAAGTGTAAACAAGATATTTAAGAAGTGTCTTGTAACAAGATGTTTATCATTTTACAAAATTTAATTGTTAACGCCATACTATTTCTGAACATTGCAACCGTCTTCTTATAAATAAGCAACAATCAACACAAGTGAATCCCTAAATAATAAATCAGTAAATCCAAGCAACAAGGAAACAAAATTTCCTGGGTTAAGAATACAGCCATTCATATATTAATTACGATGTTAATGGGTTTTGTTAAGCATATGGACTAGTTATGCTGTGTCTGGTGAATCACGACATATTAATCACTGGTATGTAATATATTAGTATCGTTTAATAGGAGTTATGAATCAAGAATTATAACGGTAAAAATTCAACATACTATTAATGTTAAAGGATAAATCTATTTTTGAGCCTTCAACCATTAATTTTTTTAAACTTTTGATTGAGTTAGTTCCTGAACAATTAACTTACCTGGAACTGTAGGAAGTTGTGAACATTACGTTAGCTCTATTATACTAGAATTCTTTAGTATTATTATTTTTCGAAAATTGCAAAGGGACTATTTTTGATATAAATAAGTTTGCAAAGATGGATGTATGTTGGATTCAGGCTCGCGTCTCTTGTTCTACTTGTATTTTCACCTATTAAACCTACCTCGATTCTTCCATACCCGCTATTAATCCTGCGTTGTTCACCTAAGGATTGAGATAATTTGCTTGTAAAAGTGTATTTTATACAAAATTTCTCGGAAACACTTCGACACGTTGGTATTTCCCTACTATTTCAAATCCAATCAATCATTATTGACCACCACCAAATCTTAACGCCTCCTAAATATTGTTACATGAATAGTAATTACTTTAGTTATAATCTCTTTGTTTTTTGTATATCCTCTTCTTACCTTGGATACTTTTTGATCTCTAAGCATAATTTGAGGAGATTTTGAAGGTTAAGAGAAGTAGAGCTAAAATTGGAAAATTTTTAGATACAAACGTATGTATCTAGAACGGTACACATCCAAAAGTCGTATAGTGGACGCGCGCTTTATTTGTTGTAGTGTATCGTTTTTTCCCCTCAGTAGTGTATCTTTTCTGTTTTACGGTGTACATTTTCCTTCCTGCAATGTACCATTTATTTTTTGCAATGTATCTTTTCTTATATATAGTGTATCTTTTATGATCTACAATGTATCTTTTATTCGTTGCAATGTATCCTTTTCTAGTTAGTTGCACTAGAGAATTATGAAAATGCTTATTGCATGTTGAGGGAAATGAAATAAGAATTTAGCCCAATTATATGATACCTCTTATATAGGTATGTACCTAAGCATGGTACATAGGTATATACCTTAGAATTACTGGCTAAAATTTAGGTTAGGAAGAGAGAGCAGTTGAACATTTTTGTTTGTTTTTGCAAAGGGTGACTTGCAATTTTCAAGATCATTGTTCAATTCAATTAGATTGTTCGTTTATAATCATATAAATATTGTTCCACATAAAAGTGCTCTATTTCTATTATCACTCAAGTCCAAACATAAAAAGGCATATTGACATATATGATTTCTCGGTTGCTTTAGAACTCCTCATCTTATTTGACACAGTTTTGGGGGGTGTATGTATATGAAAGTACAAATATAAAAATAAATGAAATTAGACCTCAGCTTTTTTACAAAAATTCAGGAAAAAACTTTGCATTTTTGGAAGGCAATATTCTCAATTTTTAAGGTATTGAATGATAATAATGATATTACTATTAAAGTTGACTCCCAACATGCCAAGCTTTAAGGGTAGTATCATTATACTGCCAATCTTCACCAAGTCAAACAAAGCCTAGCTCAAATTTTATGACATAGGAAAATTATTTATTAGATGTGGCTGGTAGAAAATATATGCAAGTAAAAATATATAGAGTATTATCATTTATATCTCGAAATTTTGGTAAGCATTTTTCACAATGTTGATGACCATTTTGAATTATTATTTACCTCCTTTCGCACTTGCCTTAAACAATTTTTACACATGCATTCCTACTGAAAGTAAACATCATTAATATAAACTACTAAAAAAACAAGAAGAAGAAGAAGAAACACCACAGATTGTAGTTATTGCGTAAGTGAGTCAACTCCTAGGTAAAGAAGCTACCTTGCAGTGTTTGTCCGGTGCCAGCAGATCTAGCGCAAAGCCAGCCTGCGGGTGCCTCTTCCGTGAAGTGTGGTGGATTGTTACGGTTCAATTGTAAGGTATGGAACTTGAGTTCCACATTGGTAATATAGAGGATTGATGTGGGTTTATATGTAGGCTTTGGGTTTTCCCGATCCTTGAGCTAGCTTAGTTTTTGAGATGGCCTCTAGCTTCCAAGGACCTATGTCGATTAGGTCAGTAATAGCTCAAAAGAAATTTTGGATTTTTGGAAGAACTTCGATGTTGTTTGATAAGAATAATCCAACTTCCAAAGTTAATTGTTAGCATACCAAATTTTAAAGATATCTACTATTATTATATGACAACTAAGTCAAACAATTTTGAACTTATGAATTTTATGGCATAGGAAAGCTATTAATAAGACGTGAATGATAAAGTTTTAAACGTAACTTAAAGGATACTATAAATCTACATTCAATAACTAATATAATTAATATCAAAACGATAAGTAAAAGTGTGTACTTAAGGTATTGGTGGAGGATTTTACTCAGCTGAAAATTGAGATGATCCAGTAGTAAAATGTGCAAGTAGAGTTTTTCATGGACTATAGTTTATGAGAGCTATTGGTCAAGAGGGGATGAAGGGGTGAATTTGTTTTGTATGATCGTTTGTTTGGATCAGTTTGGCTAATACTAAAATAGCTCTTTTGTACTATTTTGTTACTCTTTTGTCATTATTGGCTTAATAATAATCTAAAGAAAACAATGTTATTACTCAATTATTGCGCACATATTAATGGAGACATGAAGAAATGAAGGAAAATATAACCCCCTTCTGTGGCAAGTAAACCACATGATCAAATTGTTTTACTTGCTTGACATAATGACCTCAAATTCCAGCATATTAAGGGTACTTTTGAAAAAGTGGATTCTCATATCCAATGCTCAAATTTGAGATAACTAGTAGTCCCATGACCAAAAAAATTATCAGTTGTGTTGATAGCATCTAACAATTGACCTGTCAAAATTTTGAAACCAAGTTAATCGATTCAGATGATAAGATTCAATATTACTCAAATTATTTTCATGTGTCTCTATGCTTGCATTCGAATATGTATAAAAATAAATAAATAAAGCCCTTTATGTGGGCTTTAGTCTGTTTAATTTCTTTTTCTTTTGTTTGGGATGTCAAATTTTACACATGCATTTCTCACTCAATAAACAATCCATTAAGACCCCTAGAAAAATATACTATGCTCTAGTATAATGATGCTCACTAGATCAAAGTTTGCATCAATAATTTGAACCATTTAACAAAAGATCGAAGGAACATATAGAGTAGCTTTTTGGGGGGGGGGGGGGGGGGATGGAAGAAACACCCATAAATTACTGCTGATGCGGATTTTACCAAAAGGGATCATGGGAACCTACTTTGCATTGCACTGGGTCATTGATCATAGCTCCAGATGGAACTCCAATCTTGACATCCTTACATGTCACTCTAAGCTTTCTTCACCCTGCTCGCCTTGCCAAGAATCCGCTGAAATCTTGACAGTGATCTCAAACTCCCCGCGCCTTTTCAGGTCGCGGTTCATGAGGAAGGCGATGAAGTCATCTGAGACTGGGACTGATGAGGCTGCAACAGTGAGAGACACCGAGCTCCGAAAGTTATAGGGGCCACAAACACTCCGGCCACCGCACAAGGAATCGAGGGAAGACGAATTGAGATAGTACTCCACCACCGCCCTCTCAAGATCATGGGGTTGGGGGCGGTGGTGGCAGTACACTGACACATTCGCTGGGCCATATAGGGTGCCATATATAGTTGGGGTGGTGAATCGAGAAAGTGATATTGAAGCCGGCTGTGATGGTGGTGGTGGCGGTGGCGGCGGTGGCGGTGTCGCTAGTAAGAGTGAAGGGTGTGGTGGTGGTCACTGATTGGACTTGGACTTGTAGGGGAATTTTATAGCGGGCGATTTTTACTGACGCAAACACACAAAGACGTACCATTACTAGGCACTCACAACACAGAGCTAGGGTTTCCTTTTGATCGGGAGTTAAGATTTGCCTTTGGTGGGGAAGGGGAGGGGTCATCGTGGATGCCGATGCCGATGCCGATGCTGATGCCGATTGTCTAGTGTTGGTGGGGTTTCTTGGATCCATGGGGATGGAGGGCAAATTACACGATCAATTCAAGGATTAGAGATTAATTCCTTTTGTTTGAGAAGATCAGAAGGAAGGAAGGTAACAAATTAGGGTGCAAATATTTAAACAAACAAGATGAGTATAATTTCACTCAAATTAGGATAGCATATATATAAGGTTGCGCATTAAACATTAGACATGATTTCTTGTTAGGATTTTTATTCGAAGTAAAATTCTAGTTTCACTTGAATACAATTGTTTTTAAGCCTATTTTCAATTCATTCCGGGGAACTTCATTTTGGTTAGCCACTTTTATAGAGAAAATTTACGTTAAAAACCGAGCTAAATATTTTTATTTGTTTTTGCAAAGAGTGATTCGAGATATATTCTCATGATCATTGGTCAATTCAATTAGATTGTCTATTTCAAATGAGATTGTTTCGCATAAAAGCAGTTTATCGGTTTATTATCACCTTAGTTCAGAAATAAAATTAAAAGATGGATTGATCACAACTATGATTTCCCGGTTAGTTTAGATCTCATCATCTTTTTTGATACATCTTTTTTCTCCCCCTTGGCATATGAAAGTGCAAACAAATATTTGAACTCATGGTTTTGACAATAGTTCAAAAAACAATTAAATTGTTGGAAGCCAATGTTCCCAATTTCCGAGGTATAAGATAAAAATAATATGGCTTTATAGTTTACTCTCATCCTATCAAACTTTAATTAGTTAAGGATATTAATATCAGTATACCATCAGTGAGATTGAGTCAAACAAACTTTGCCTCAAATTTTATGGCATAGGAAAGCTAATCATTAGATGTGAATGGTACCATTAAAAATAACTCAAAAATACTATATTCAATTATTATCCGTGCATTTCAACAAACAACTCATTAAAAAAAGAAAAATGTATGTATATTATGTCGTAAATATATATTATATGTTCCTTATTGGGTCAACGTACAGTAACTCGACTCTAGCGAAATGGAGGATCCAAGACCAAAAATATATATTTTATGCCTTAGGCCCCTAGTATTAATAATACTCATATAAATCCACTAGATCAAAGTAAACATCATTAATGTAAACTATTTTTAAAAAAGAAGAAGAAGAAATACCATCAATTCTAGCTAGAGTGATGATGACTTTATAAGCTAGAGTGCTGATATATGTTTTGTAGTAAGACACTTATGTAAATGGATCCTAGGTATGGTAATGCAAAGCCACCTTGCATTGGCTTGGTTGATTGATCATAACACCAGACAGAATTCCAATCCTGACATCCTTACAAATCACTCTAAGCTTCGCATCCTTGTTCTCATGGATCAGCCAATAATCTGCTGAAATCTTGACAGTAATCCTGAACTCCCTATGCTGATTCAGGTCCTGGTCGATCAAGAAGACGATCAAGTCATCCGAGACTGGGACTGATGAGGCCGCAACAGTGACAGACACTCGGCTGCGAACGTCATAGAGGTCACAACTTCTGCGGCCAGGGCAAAAGGAATCGAGGGTAGACGAATACAGGTACTGGTCCACCACCGCCTTCTCAAGAACGTAGGGGTGGGGACGGTGGTGGTAGTGCACTGAGACATTTGCTGGACCATATAGGGCACCATAGTTGGGGTGGTCAATCGAGAAAGTGATATTGAAGGCAGCTGTGACAGTGGTGGTGGCGGTGCTGTTAAGAGTGAAGGGAGTCGGGGTGGCCACCGATTGCACTTGGAATCGTACGTAGGGGAATAATATCATCACTGCTTGAGCTCTGTAATCCTTGCATTGCCAGGAGCGCAAAAAAACAACCAACAAAACAGAAGCCAAACACAAGCAAAGCGGCGAAAAGGACTGGCCCTGCATCCTTACAAATCCCACGTACGGATGCTGATTGTCTCCTCGTGGTGGCGGGGGTGGGGGTGGAGTTTCTTGGATCCATATCTATATGAGTTTTTTCCACTAAAAAGGTAACAAGGTGCAAACAATGTTAAACACGCATGGTGTAGGCCAACTAGTATTAGAATTTTGAAGTTACTATGCCCAATGATATGAACGACATATATGATCAATGAACCAACGCAATGCAAGGTAGATAGGGTATGGAATAGGGGTCGGGTCAAGTCGGTTCATGGGGGCCCGCTTTTAGTACGTTTAAAAACGGAACAAATTTGCGCCAAATAACGATGTATAATTATTATTCTTATGTACAAAGTGTTGGTAATGAGGTTAGTTAATTAGAACATGTAAAATAGTGTGTCAATTAGGTTAAAAAAATAATAGGTCACTAAACGGACCGTTAATGGGCCTGCCCAGTCCGGCCCGTTAATATGTCTTAATGGGCTTGCCCATTAATGGCCCAATCCATTATTGACCAGGCCCTTTATTAGCCCTACTTTAAACGGGCCGACCACTTAACCCAATAGGTATTCGGTCCGTTGCCCACCCCTAGTAGTTGCATTGTATTGCAAATCGAATTAATATTTATATGCGAATTGGGTTTTTAGAGGGAAGAAATTAAATCATGCATGATGTCCTAATTTGAGTGAAATTAGACATCTTGTCCTCGTAGGAGTTGGATTCATTGCCTTCAATAATTTACTAAGTATAAGTACTACCCTACACTAGGCGTGGGCAACAGACTGGGTTGGGTCGGACTGGACTAACCCATTAACTAAACGGGTTGGGTTGGGTTCAGTACATTTGTTAACGGACTGGGCTGGGCTATGGGCCAAATGAACCCGACTCGCCCATGACCCGCCCATTACCACCTAGGGAGTATTATTGGTTAGTTAATTTTCCAACTAATGTATTTGTAATTTTCCAACCAAATTAAACTAGTCCAAATTCAAAGTTAGAAAACACATAATCAAGTTAATAAACGGGTCTGGTCAAGTCGGTTCATGGGCGGCCCGCTTTTGGCACGTTTAAAAACGGAACAAACTTGCGCTAAACAACGATGTATAATTATTATTCTTATGTACAAAGTGTTGGTAATGAGGTTAATTAATTAAAACATGTAAAATAGTGTGTCAATTAGGTCAAAAAAATAATAGGTCACTAAACGGACCGTTAATGGGCCCGCCCAGTTCGGCCTGTTAATATGCCTTAATGGACTTGCCCATTAATGGCCCAGTCCATTATTGACCAGGCCCTTTATTAGCCCTACTTTAAACGGGCCGACCACTTAATCCAATAGGTATTCGGTCCGTTGCCCACCCCAAGTATGGAATATATGTAATCCATATAAAGATTATTATATTAAGCTACACAATCGATTACAATTAGGTTTCTTTCACTAAAATTACTATATAGCTCTAACGGCCGGATTTAACTTACTAAAAATGATATATACGTACCTTACTAATTAAGTTTTTATTGAGCTAACACATAACATACTTTTAGTGAGAAATCCAATCCCATATGGCATTATAGTGAGCAATACGACTAATATTTTTAGTGAGCTTTGTAGTTAGTTAATCGATACTTTTAATGAGTAAACCAAACTCACACTAAAATTTTTAGTGATAGATCTTTTATTGAGCAAGCCAGACTCAAACTAACATTTTTAGTGATAGATCCTACTAATGAAATGGGAAGCATTTTTACTAAGTAAAATGAATAACGTTTCAGTGAACTAACAAAAACTTCCAGTGAACAGGTTAGACTCACACCAACGCGTGATAGGTTGAGTGAGAATAGCTCATATCTTCCTAGTTGTGCCATATAATTTTCACAATAATATATATATATATATATATATATATATATATATATATATATATATATATATATATGTGTGTGTTTCTCTGGTTTCGAATGAATTCAATTTTAGCGTTTATGTGTTTATTATTAATAGGTTGAAGTTTATGAAATCGATCAACATCAATGCTTTGACTTTAAGCATAGAATTAGGGATTGATTTATCTCTATTAAGAATGAAGACATTTTAATTAGTAAAGCAGGAGGAAGAGTAACTATTGGACACTAATACAATATATGTTCATTATTTTTTTAAAAAATTTTTGGAGATGGATTTATCAGCTGCCTCTAGCCAGCCAATTAAGGGTCTGTTCATTTTCAGCGTTTTGGAAGAACTGTTAGCAGGTTGAAGCAGGTAAGAGTAGGTTGAAACAGTTTGGAGCATGTTTAACTAACAGTTAACGGGTATGAGCGGTAGGAGTGGGTAAGAGCACGTAGGAGCAGGTTGGAGCGTTTTTGTTGTGATTCTACTAATGTTATGATTATCGATGATAATTTATGTTGAATACATCACATTTTTGTAACAATTACTGTATAATAGATTTACAAAAATAATGTAACAGAAACGTTAAATGTCATCTTAATACATTACCAAACATTAATATATGATAACCATATGGTTTTCTTTATAACTAAATTAGCATATATTGTAATTATTGTTTCTCAATGTTGAAATCATATTAGCTATTGCATCTTTACATTCATTCTTACTTATTTCGCACATCATACAACCCAATATTGGGGATGGTTGTAATGTTTGCTGGCCTCGATAAAATTGGTATCCTTTTTCATGCATTCGGATGAAGTTGTGTAACGCGCAACATGATATAATTATATCAATTTGTCGTTCTCTACTCACTTGAGGCATTCTGTCCTTTAAGATCTTTCAAGTGTTCTTTAATACTCCAAACATTCTCTCGATGAGGTTGGAGCAGGTAGGAGCGGGTCAGAACATGTTGGAGTAGGTTGGAACAGGTTGAAGTAGGTTTAAGCAGGTTTAAGTAACAGTTAGCAGATTTAAGCAGATCAGAGCAGCTTCGAGTAGGTTGGAGTAGGTAGCAGGTGCAAAATGCTTAAAACGAACAGGCCCTAAGAGCACACCCACCTATAGTTCCATTTTTTTGGAACTCAAATCTATCACATGAGCAAAAACTTTCAACTTTTTGGAACTTGCATTTCATCACTTTTACAACCAATAGAACTCTAATATGAGTCATGAAATAAAATATTTGTCGTGAAATCCACCATTAACCATATTTAGTGACTTTTATTCTTTTAATTTTGTATTTGTATTTTATATTTATATATAACTTGTAAATATATTTTTATTTCTGAAAAATGGAATATTTTTTTTCTTGACCGAAAAAATGTAAAAAGTATTTTTAAAATTTTTGAAAAATTGATTACGTATTTTGAAGGTGGAATTTTTTAATTTATTTTTTAAAAAATAAAATAGACAAATTTTTCACCTTAAAAAACAATAACAATAACAATTCTCAATATGAATCTCTTTTTGTGGGGGTCTGGAAAAATTCAAATTTTCACCACAAAAAACGAAAATAGAATAGATGCTGAATTTTTGAAGCCTAAATTTTAGCTCCAAGCATCCAAGTTGGACTTAAGAGCCCCAAAAAAGCTCCAGCCCAAATGTTATGTTTTCCCTCTCCAAATAAAGTGCGTCGCATCCTTCAATAGTCCCCGTCAAAATGCCGCGTTTTGCATGTAGATGAAACTTAAAAAAAAAAAAAAAAAAGAACACACGTCGGAACGAGTAGGTGTTTAGACAACACAGACTCCTTTTTTGGAATGTGTTCCCAAGGCTGGGGATGCTCTAGACAAGAAAAAATAAGCTATGACTCCCGACAAGAGAGTTGTTCCATAAATTTCCCTAAAAGTTAAATCAAGCAAAGTTACAATGAAAGAAAATCTAGGAGAATAATTCAGGGGTTCATATAACTTCGAAGTTATATGGAATTAATCATATTGGTACAACCTGCCGCAAATAAAATACTACTTTATTAAATCGGTCGTAAGAACATTAATTTCTTGAAGTTTTAATAGAATTTCAAATCTTCAGTATGTAGGGATATATGGAATTAACTGTAATAGTTTTATAGAAGATATAGATAAAAATCTCATGAAATTAATTAATAATATGACGACGAGAACTCCTATCTCGAAGTCAGGTATGCAAAAAAGTGAATTGATAGCATCTATTGCAACAGCCACCAGGGTAATAACGTAAATACTTTTCCAATAGTTTATAAATGTACTCTTTTAATTTTAGAATTTAATTAAATTTATAAAAAAAAAATATCTTTTTTGACCAAGTTTACCAACTTTAAAACTAATAAATAATACAGTTTTCTACTTAAGTTCGAATACATGGACTCGAGATATTTTGCTAAGAAACAACACTGTTCGTAGTACAACACCAAATTCAATTTAACCATCGCTATTTGACCTCGAATAGCATTGGAAGAGGTAAAAGGGTTGTTTTCATTTATGACTTGGCAATTTCAGAGCCAAAAAGAAGAAACGGAGATTGAAAATCTCAAGTAAATAAGATCTTAGAACAACCGTAATATCATAGGCATGATTCAAAGAATAAATAAATCAATTAATCACATTTAGTCAGTGTACTTTTGTAATTTCTTTTCGAAGAATTGCAAGTATGAACATTTAAGACTGTGTAGAAACCTCCAATTTAATTACATGGAACCAAACCCTAGAAACCTGTAGACAAAAGCTTCTCATAACCACCTTTGATGTATAGTGCTATTGCACTTGCTTAAGTTAGTCGTCTGTCCCTATCAAACTTGCAATGGAACTATTAAAGGGCTTCCTAATAACATGAAACCACTTATTAGCATCACAATCAACGTAACATTGCACTTTCTTCGTCTGGATGTCCTTGCATGTAATTAACTCTAAGCTTCGAGGGACTCTTCATGTCATACCTATATTCTGCTTCGATCTTGATCGTGATCCTCAATTCTCAACTGCCCTCCAAGTCATCGCTCATTAAGAAGGCGGTGGAGCCGTCCAACCGCAATGAGACATTGACTGTAGCCGCCACCCACCGATGCTTCCTCACCGTAGAATGTAACTCACAGTTGAAGTCAGAGCAAAAGGAATCAAGGGGAGATCGATGAGGAGAGGAAGTAGTCTTTAACCTGGCCTCCTCGCGGTTGATTGTGGGGGTGATGCATGGTAGTAGGTGAATACAATGGCTTGGTGGTGGAGGAAACCAATTGTTTGGGGTGGCTGATCAAGAAAGTGATGTTGAAGCCACTAGCGTGGGTGGTGGTGGTGGTGGTGGTGGTGGTTGTGGTTAGGGCCGAGAGAATGGTGGTGGATATAGATTGAACGTAGAATTCCCGGGTGAGATTAGTGCAAGGTAATGCGAAGACGAGGCAGCAAATGAACACAGCAGAGACAGCAAGACTGGCCATGTATTGACATATGTGACTTCACAACTGGCTTAAATTATCATTAGCGTTCTTAACGCACCATATTCTTGAACCTAGGTTAATTGATTCAGATTCAGCATCCTCAAATATTGTGGATATCAATTAGCCAACTACACAAGAGACTTGATTTTAAATCCCGCCCACAAAAAAAAACAATCTTCGAATTTTAATTTGTATGTGACGTTTCTATATAATCAAAAAACAAAATAAGCCCTTTATGTGCCCCCCCCCCCCTTCTTTCAGTTTGTGCCTTCTTGGGGAAAAGGGGGTCAATAGTTCTGACTAAACATACAACAATACACTTTGGACTAGCATCTGCATCCATTAAATTAGGAAACAGAGAAAACATATATATACTATGGCCTAATGAAATCTGAGTATGTGAATCATGTAGATAGGCTCAAAAACCATCATAAAAAGTTATTTTTAATTAAATGAAAAACAAAAATTATCTTGGCCTGGACCAAACTACAAAATTACCCCAGAAAGGCATTGCCTTGGTTCATGCATCATGATTCCAGACTGGACGTCGACCTTTACATCTTCAGAGATGACTCCGAACCAGAAAGTAACCCTCTTATGCAGCCAATACTGCCCTACAATCATGATACTGATCCCAAACCGCCCGTAACAGTGATAGGCACCCAGCTCTGGGTGTCATGCATGTCACAACTAGTGCAGCCTGTGCAGGAGTCAACGGAAGACGAACCAAGGTAGTAGTCCACCACCTTCTAGTTATTCTCAGGATGGTGCTGGTGGCAGGAGACTGAGACATTGGCTGGCCTGTTTAGCGGGGCAAAGTGGGGGTAGGCAACCCAGAGAGTGATATTGAAGCCGTTGGCGAGGGTGAGAGTCAAGGGAGTCGGGGTGGTAACAGATTGAAGGTGAAATTGTAAGGGGGTACGAATCACTGAGATTACCGACAAAACCCAAAGTACCCAAAGTACAATAAACACAGTCGCGAATGCACCGTAGGAGACCATACAATAATCAGAATGTCGCCGTTTCCTACAATAATCAGAATGTCGCCGTTGGGTTTGCTCAGGGACGGGGAAGGGCAGGGCGGTACTGGTGTTGGCAATGAGCTGAGGGGGTTTCTTGGATCCATATGGGTGAAGGAAGAACCAGCAATTCAAGGACCAGAGATTAATCTTTGAAAACTGGTAGGAAGGTAAGTAGATGAAAACAATTACGTCTAATACTTAGTAAAAGGCAGCGAATCCAACTCCTAGCACGATAAGATGTCCATTTCTACTCAAATTCAGACATAATATAAGGCAGAACTTTCGGCACTAAATCTCCCCCTAATCTCCTATTTGTATGTAAAATCTTAATTTGACTTTGAAATACAACTAGTATCAGCTTTGGATAAATAAATAAACAATGACCATGACAAGGGAGTCCCTAAATAATAAATCAGCGAATGGGAAGCTACAAAGAAAGAAAATTTTCTGGGAGAATAATTCAGGCACTCATATAATTTTGCTATACAAATGCAGTACAGCATCTTGGTACAACCCCCCACAAATAAAACACAACCTTATTGAATCCGTTTCATCACTATGTACAACAACATGCTGTATCAAAGAATGGTAAAAATAAGTGAGTGGCTCCTTAGTTCAAAAATTCCAAAAGTAAAAAAAAAGCACGAATTGATCTTAAAAAGACATAAAATTGACGAGTATATGGACAGGACATTGATGCACACAGTACGAGGAACTTACCGGCAGAATTTCCGGGATTAAGATGACCACGATGCTCGAGAAGAGTCCTCAATCATCATCCCCTTCAGACTCCTCGCCAACCATATGGCCGTCTCTCTTGGGGAAACCTTATCCTTGCCAAAAGGTTTCAACACAACTGCAAGCTCCTCCAATCTATTTTGCTCCAGCAGGTCAGCGGACAATTCGAGCAGTCCTTCTAGTGCTTCTGCCCTCTGTCTAAATGACTTGACATCCAGAACTTCCTTAGCTGGAGGGTGCCTCTCGTTTGTGCAAATCTGGGGCGTCCCTGGCTCGGAGGAGTCTGGTTTTTCCACTGCAGTCCCAGTGCTTTCCATACTGATGCTTTCAGATTCATGATTCTCAAGAGGTCGTGATCTCATAGGAATATCCGATCTAGGAGATACATGCTGCTGGCAATTTGACGGTGGTTTCAGAGAGCCTGCAGTGGCTCTGTTGCCTGTACCGCGGTCATCCCTAGCTACATTGATGAATGCTCCAACATCCATGTTTCGCTCAACGGTCTCAACAACTGGCTGTTCGCTTCCAACGCAGAAGCTACTTTGCCGAATGACATGAATGACATCATTTACTGCCAGTGGCACAGTGGCAGCAACTTCTTTTTCAGGTGACAAATTTTGCACAATGAACTCTGTGTCTTGCTGCATGTTATTTTTAGCAGCAGAAACAGGAACGCTAGAAGGTATGTTGTCTCCCCCAACCAATAAGGATTCCTTGACAGTAAACTTGTCATGATTTCCAGATAGAGTTGTAGGATTTGAGTATGGCATAGAATCTGATGTACCATTCAACCTGCTGGGAGAAAAATAATCATTACATATAGAAACTTCCTCCCAAGACCTGCAAGTGGGCTTCACTGATGCATCAGATTCAGAAACCATATCATCAGCAACAAAACCAACATTATGATACTCAGAGTTGATCTCAGAGTGTGAATTATCAACTGCACATGATAAGCATCGGCTATGACCATAACTTTCTTTTGGCATATTTTCTTGTGTTCGTGAGTTAGAAGCAAAGGAGAATGTCTCAGAAACCATAGTGTTTGCACCAGAACCAACATTAGGATGATCAGAGTTGACCTCCGAGTCATCAGCTGCATATGATATTTGCTGACTATGACCACAGCTTTCCTTCTGCAAATTCTCCTGGGAGCTAGATAGTGGGCTAGAACAAAATGAAAAGGTCTCAACATATAGTAAATCACCTTGGTTTTCATGCCTATGAATTTTGCCTGAAACATTTCCAGGCATCTTGGAGCAAAAATGAGAAGAGGAGGCACTACTTGGTCGATGCGATTCTGTATGATCAGCATGGTTTGCTGTCCCATGATCACCAATAGCCTTACTAAAGATATGTCCAGGGATTTCAGGGTACAGACAGGAAGCAGAATCACTGCTCCGGCAGTATGGTTCCAAGTGCTCAGCATGGACAACTGCATCGTTATGATGACTCACCCTGCCTGTGCTATTTTCAAGCATCTTAGTATTCGAAATGGGTGCAAAAGCACTGCTTGGCCTATGTGATTCAAACTGCTCAGCATGGGTCACTGCTTCATGATCATGGATATGCTGTTCCAATCTACTCCGAAATGGAGTTGTAGCATCATCAGAGAGCTCAAATGCTTGCAAGGATACACAAGATGATATAGAATTGTTGCTGTCAGCCCGCGTGGGTTTTGGAGGGCCCCTCATACCTCTACCTGTTTCCTGTTTTACCTCCTCAGTAGCAGGAATGGAGGGGCTCTTCCTCACAACGACAGTGCCATCAGATTCTCCAGCAATCTCGCCAGGACTGGCTTTCATGGAATCATTCGCTGCATTTGCACCATCAATGCCTGGTTGTTTTATCCTCCCTGCAAAGGAAGGCCGTCTTCCCAGATTGGAAGGTGGGGTTTTTTGCCTTGGCCTAGCAGTAATCCCATATCCATCTTCAGCAACTTGTTTGGTAGAACCAGGCGAAGGGACAACATCATGCCTGGGCTTAGTCTTAGGCAAGGACTCAGTAATTGGCAACTGCAAAAACACAACATCAAGTATCAGCAGTGTTTTCCACTACATAAGGACCAACAAGGAAAATTTTTCATTCAAAGACCTGATGCTTCAGAGACGGTGATCCATGAACTCTTTTGGCACAATCAGAACTGGTCCTTGCAGGCACTGTCATTGGAGAATCACCAGAAGGCTTGACTGTTGGAGGAACAATAGTGGGCTTGGGAACTTTAGGTGGCACTTCAACATTAGCTCTTTGGCTAGTTCTTGCTCGGCTGCTTCGCATGGGAGAACTGTTTTCTCTGGTTTTACCTTCTTTTAGCGCCATCAAAATATTTTTTATGGTTTTCGGCTGCTTTGATTCACTAGTGGATTTTGGTTCATCATTTGCCTGTTTCATGACCTCCTGCTCATGCATATAAGCACTACAAACACTAGCGCAGTGTTTTTCATCATGTTGATGTGGACTACCATAATCAACTTCAGCATCAGAAAGGATGTCTGTCTCAGTGGCTTTGTTCTCACAATACACCAAAACTGGAATGTTCTTCTCAGTTGACACAGAACTGTCTTTATCACTGCAGGAACCATTACTGTTTTGGCTTTCAGCCATGGTTTTCCGTCCTTCAGGAACTGTAGAGATGGGTTTCTCAGGGGATGGAGAGCTTGATGGTCGGTACATCTTGACAGAAGGCTGCAGGTAAGGGTGCTTCAGAATCTCAGACGCCTGTTAATATCACATGAATCAATCATAAAGAAGTCTCTGGGGTCAAAATCACAAAAGGTAAGCTTGAACAAAGAAACTTCATACACTTGGTCGATGCTCAGGATTTTTCCGCAACATTCCTTTGATTAGAGTCTTCCTGCGTATCAGTTTTGGGATATGAACAACCAATATGCTTACACACAGAATATTCAACAAAGGAATAATTAACAAAAATTATTGGTGGAGAATAAAAGAAAAAATTCAGAAGAACTTACAAGGAAGGAGAATAACACGAAGGCAAAGGGCCTATAGAGGATCGATTTATCTTGCTAATAAGCCCTGCCATATCCTGGGGGATGGGGGCAATTATACTTATGAATCATAAAATTAGCCACAAACTTTGGAAACATACGAAAGTTTAGAGCTTCCTAGAAATTTTCTCCGAAAAAGGATCATTTCGCATGTTGAAGGAACATAGAAGAGGAATCAATTGCCAGATCATTGATTAAATGTACCAGGTCTTTTTCAATTAATATTGACACAGGAGCAAATAAAAGCAAGAGATTGCAACCCAAACATATTCCAACGTGACTTAGCATTGCAGACCACAAATTTAGTAACCCAAACATATTTCAAGGTGACTCAGCATGGCAGACCATAAATTATATTTCAGGCATCAAAAACTGATGGCTCTGCCAAAAAACCACCAATGCAGTGGCAGATGGGTGATTTACGTCATTTAATTAGCGAGTAGTATAGCAGCTGATCAATTTAAGTTAAACACAAGCAACAAAGGAAAGGGAGAAATAAAAGACAGAAAACTCTTGTTCTAAAAGCCTGAAAAGTGAAAAGCAGTGGTAGACTCAAAAACAACAGTTCAATGACACTCATACTTTGTTCATCCCTAACCAATACATGTAGAAGTTAAAAGGCAACTGAGCATCTGAAGATAATAACTCAAAATATGCACAACCAGTAAAACATTGCTCATCGCTCTCAACCCAAACCTAGAACTTGGAAGACGATATTCCCTACACGAAAGCAATAGCTCATAATTTCAGTGATCATGGCTACAGCGCATATGCACACTAGAGTTGAAAGACTCACGAAAGCCTTAAATGCTGGTCGATGTGCTGCCATTTCGTACATGCAGCAACCTGGACAAAAGACGTTACCCTGAGCCACATTTTATAAGCAGGAAACTCATGCACAAGAAACAAATTTACATACCTAAGGACCAAATATCAGATTTAAAACCATAAGGAATGTCCGCCAGTAATTCTGGACACATGTAATTTGGAGTTCCAACCACCTACAGTACACATGAGAGGAATATAAGCATTCTAGTAAGGACAAATTTACAGGTGCCTCCCAAAAGCAAAAATCTAATCGCCAATTCCACTCTCAAACACAAGAAAGAAAGGAATGGAAGGGGGGAATTGATCCCTTTCCTTCTTTCATATGCAAGCTGGTCATTCTCCAGATGCTATTAACAGAGTTTGCAATTGTAAAGAGCACAGACATCAAATACACGAAATCAAATATACAAGATACACCATGGCACAATTATCAGTAGCAGCTCCTTACTGAAGAAGCTAAATCATCGGCCTTGAGAGTTTTTGCAAGCCCAAAATCTCCTGCAAAGATAGCCAAGAGATGGTCTTGTAAACATTCAATGACAACACATGAACAAAACAAAAATCTACAGAGCAAAAGTTACCCACCAAGGCGAACATCCTGGTCTTTTGTTAGAAATATATTTGAACACTACAAAATGATCATGTAAGTAATTAGCATAAATTCCAAGGGACTAGACGGATGAGGAGAAGAGAAAGAAGAGTCTTATATGCATTATGCGCTCACATACTTTAAGGTCCCGATGAAGGACATAATTCGAATGCAAATAGTCGACAGCCAATAGTAATTGGGTGAACCACTTGCAGAGTTTCTGAAGAAATAGCAAGAAACAAAAAATCAACAACCTCCCAGCTTAGACAAAGGAGGACCAAGATGAAATAAACATGACAAGCATTTACCTCTTCAGGGAAATATGTACCATTCGCCTTTTTCATCAACTCAGCCCTAGAATATTCAATCATCAACACCAACAATATCCATAATCCCACATTAAAAAAATCTGAACTTTCCTTGAACTTTTGGAGTTGTTCCAAATAAAATCACAGTGTACTCACATGTCTCCACCTTCGCAGTAGCCCGTGACTATACAAACATAACAACCCTGCATTTTCCAAATTTACATCTTCTAACTCACTAAACATCGCACAAGATAAACTCAAACCCACCACAGAGAGAGAGAGAGAGAGAGAGAGAGAGAGAGAGAGAGAGAGAGAGCTAACCCTGACCTTTTCGACCCACGCTTCTTTGAATTCAACAATATAAGGGTGTTGAATACGAGCAATGAGCGCCATCTACAATTGGAAAACTAAGCAATCAGATGAAAAACAAGGCAGAATAGTAGTAGCTCAAATTCAATCAAACAATCCAAGTTTACCTCTTGATGGGCGGATCGACGGCACCGCTCAGTCTGTCGAGCAAGCCTAATCTTCTTCAACACATATCTGCATAACATTCAAATCCAAATCGAAGATCAATCAAACTTTGAAGATCAAGCCACTGGACTAAAACAATCAATCAATGTAGAAAGAAAAGAGGAGAGAGAAAATCAGAACCGTACTTCTTCTTCTCCACTTTATGATGCACAAGAATCGCAGCCCCAAATGCTCCTCGACCAATTTGCTCCATGATTTCGTACTGATCCATTCTCGACTCCATCTCTTCCTTAGATCCTCTCCCTGTCATCAACACTAATTCTCGATCGTCTTCCCAATCAAAATCAATTTCCCCCCTTCTTGGAATGCATTTGAACCCTAGATCAAAGACGTTTGGGAAATTGAACTGGAGATAGATTAAGATTAATCCTGGGGATAATAATGTCTGATTGAATAGCAGAATAACAACGGATGTTGGAGCAAATTGAAGACGACATTAATGCGGATAATCGAACCAAATAGATCAAATTCCCAAACGAATTGGAAATTGAATTCGAAAAGTTTTCAATGAAATTTTCGATGTCGATGTGCTTGCATTTCATTTCTCTTTCGGTCTTCACTTCATCTCTTCTCCTCTCTCTCTCTACCCCTCTCTCCCCTCACTCACAGTGACAGAGTATTTCTCTCTCCTCCCGACAGCTCGACTGAGCTCAATTAATTAAATTAAAAATGGTGCGGTCACAGTACTCCTTTTTCTTTTCTTTTTTTTTAGTGTGGTGTAACGTATTTTTAAATGTGCAACTGTACAAAGTAGAGCTGGGAAGGGAAGTACGATTACGAGGATTAGTTTAATCAATTAATCATGGTCAATTAAGAGTTAACCAGAGCTGGAGTTGAGTGATTATCTCTCTTTCTTTTTCTTCTTATATATCTTACCGGTAATAATGGGGTTAATGGGGAGTTAGGAACTAATTTTCTAATCTTGCCTTCCTCTTAACGCAAGATTATGCTCTTGGACGTGCTAAATGGTACACCTACATTGGTACCACTTCTTCAATGGGTAAAACATCAAATCTAATTGATAGTTTCCAATTAAAGAAATGTCGAGTCCCTTCTCCCTATCAAATTCTATTGTTCATTCCACATCAAATATATATATAAGAGAAGATTCTCTCGGTATCTAATTTTGTCTCCATTAGGGTTGTAATAAAATTAAGCCAATTTATAAATCCTTAAACTCGGCTCTGTTAAAGCTCAGCTTAGGCTCGAGTAAAATTGAGTCTGAGTCGGCTTGTTGACGTAACGGGGCCGATGTTAAGCCTACCATGGGTGGCTTGACTTGACTTAGATGACTTGACTTCTTTTCTTTTTATGTTTATTTGCAAACAAGATTGCATTTTTGATTTATTAGGGTTTACAATTTTGTAATTTTGATCATAGTTGAAGAGAACGCATTGTTAGACTATTGGCTCCATGGATTTATTAAAATTTTAGAGTAGTGAATTTTTCTTTGCGATCTTTCTTTTCCACTTTTTTTCTCGTTTCTTGAATCCATTACTAAATTTAAAAATCTAACTTCATTTAAATCAATGTTGAGTTCTTTTTTTTTCCCCCAAGGCAAATGAGGGGGAAAAAGAAATTAAAATCAAGTCGAACTCAAAACTCAATAGTGTGAAACCAAACTTAATTTGAGTCTATCTCTTTAAACTCGTCAAGTCGGACCAAAACTTGACTCACATATTATTAAGCCAAGCCCAAGTTGACGTGGCTCGAAGTCAACCAGACTCAATCACACTCCTATGTTATCTAAATATATTTTTTAAAAAAGCATCATCTTGAAGGGTGGAACATCAACATATTATTGTGAAAGGATTTTATTGGCGATAACAATGTATAGAGAAAAATCAAAATCATGAATTAATTAGAACCGGTGTAGAACCGGTGTGAATGGATTATGCAAAATTGACATATAACGCGAAATGGTGGAGAGAGAAGAGCAAGCTAATCAGGAATTGCCGGCATTGATTGGTAGGCCACCATCCTGAAGGGTGGAACATCAAAGACCCAGAGGTTGAACATTACATATAGCTTCTAAGAATGTTTCAAATAACCACACAAAACTCTCAATCTTCTCATTCATCAAAAACCCACATCCCACCATAACATTCTTTGCATGATGATTCATACAAACAAAAGGTGCACATATCATCTTATAACGATTGGTCCTATATTTGGTGTCAAATACAAGGAGATCACAAAACAACATATAATCACATTTCATTTGTATATCTCTCCCAAAGAAGCACATCAAACAGTCGTCCCCGTCCAATTTAAACTTATAAAAAAAATCTTGCTCATTACCACACCTAACTTCTAAAACACACATCAAATGATTGGCATCGCCCCCATCTAAAGTCCTCCTGACTTTATTTGCAATACTATTGTACGCATCCCTCTCGTTAAAACCAAGTGATGGTGAACCCTCGGCCTCATTTCTTAGAAGCCGATACGCATGCGAAACTTTCATACCATTTCTCCTCATCTTTTGGAAATAGTCCACATGACCTTTCTCGACTTTTTTATGTGGCCTCAACTTATACACCTCGTCTTCCAAAAGCAGTTCATGATTATGAACCATATCATACTTCTTACAAACCTATTCCCCATTTGGTTCAATGTAAAATATAGCCCTAACTTTACAATTACACCTTTGGCTCCGTTTGGTAAATGTCTTGTCTTGTTTCCCTGGAAACCTTTTAACACCTTGTTTGCTGCAACAAAACTCCCTTGAACGAACCTCTTGTGAACCCTCTCTCCTTCGCAACTTGTCACACCTAATGGAAAAACCCTTATGGAAAGCATACTCGTTGTATATCTCGAATGCAGCATCTAGAGAACTGACCCTTTTACTAATCAGCTCTTATTCTTCACATTCCTTTACTTCAACAACATATTCATCGCCATCTACACATTTCTCCTTATCAATCACAACATAGTTAGATACGCTATCAGTACCATTACCATCATCAGAAGCCACACCTTTCCCATTTCAACCACCAGTATGATTACACAAAATCCTAACATAATTATCAACATTAACTGCCTCAGCAACATAACAATCTAATGTAGATGTGTAAAACGAAGTATCATTTGCATTAAAAAAAAAAATTGTGGTGAGCTATAATGTAACATTGGTGAGCACAGGCTTCATTCCAGTGAGCCAAAAGCTTGTCTTAGTGAGCACAGAATGCTATGTAGCATGGTCGAAGGCAACAGATTTTGTTCCATGATAGGGACAAGATTGAATATATGAATTATATTTCGTGAACACAGAAACTGATAAATGATTCATGCATACAATCTGAATCTCAGTGAGCTGAAGTTATTTTTATTGGTGAGCCAACTACTATATGTAGTGAGCACAGAACACATATTGGTGAGTTGTTGTTTCTCATATGTACATAGCAACAGTACAAATATCATATAGAAAAACAGTCATAACATTTGTGATGAGCTATAATGCAAACTCGGTGAGTCCACGCTTCAATCCGGGTGAGCTAAATATTTTTTTTAGTGAGCAAAAACTGCTATGTAGTACAACCTAACATATTATGTTTAGTGAGCGAAATATATACCACCAATGAATCAACGACAATATTTAGTGAGCCAAAAACTCATAACGATAAGCAATCGTTTCTCATATGTCAGTAACCAAAATTCACATAATATTCAACAATTAAACCAAAAAACCATTGTATACTTGTATCTTAACCGAAATTAACACAAAACACAATTAAAATCACAAATCAAACATTCTGCCAAAATGCAGAACAGCAAATCGCAAAATAACCCACTCAATAACAATTACATTATAATGTTAGATCACGACACCATAACAATGAATGCATACCAGTTCAAACAACTTGAAACTAACTAATCAAAAACCCATGCATATAACTTCAAAATACGAGCACAAAAACAGAGATCCAAAAACAATGTCAAACCTGACTACAAAATCGCGTTTGATGTAGATTCAACAGCAATAGTAACGTTAAGATCAAACTCAACCATTTGGTAAGAACTGGCAGAATACTAAAGGAATTGCAACATCGACCACTGAGTGAATCCATTACTGAATTTAAAAATCTTTCTTTTCCACATTTTTCTTGTTTCTTGAATCCATTACTAAATTTAAAAATCTAACTTCATTTAAATCAATGTTGAGTTCTTTTTTTCCCCCAAGGCAAATGAGGGGGAAAAAGAAATTAAAATCAAGTCGAAATCAAAACTCAACAGTGTGAAACCAAACTTAATTTTAGCCTATCCCTTTAAACTCGTTAAGTCGGACCAAAACTTGCTCACATATTATTAAGTCAAGCCCAGTTGACATGGCTCGAAGTCAACCAGACTCAATGACACTCCTATGTTATCTAAATATATTTTTTAAAAAAGCATCATCCTGAAGGGTGGAACATCAACATATTATTGTGAAAGCATTTTATTGGCAATAACAATGTATAAAGAAAAATCAAAATCATGAATTAATTAGAATCGGTGTGAATGGAGCATGCAAAATAGACATACGCGGAATGGTGGAGAGAGGAGCAATCTAATCAGGAATTGCCGGTGTTGATTGGTAGGCCACCATATTATCAAAGAACCGAAAATAGTCGCACTACTTCCTCGCTCAGGTCGCTAGGTTCTTAATGTATGTAAGGCGGCTGTTCTGTGATGGACCTAGAACTGGTAATTCTAGCATATTTGTGTAAAAAATAGGGGGTTTTGAGCAATTAAAAAAATTTTAAAAAAAACCAGAAAGGGTTGTTTTTGTGAGGGTTGGGATTACGCCTGATTTCTAATAATTTGCGTATATAGGTTATATTTTGACCGAGTCAATATACTAATAAGTTAATTTTTAGTGTTCGGTGATTTAGTATTTTAACCAGCAGTTCAAATAACGTTTAACGTTTTAAGCAGCGTTTCTGAAAAGCTAACAGTATTAGCTTTCGGTATTCAGAAATAGCGCTTTATATTTTTTGGCCAAAAAAATCCTTTGAAAATTTTATATTTAGAAATTGTCTATATTCTTTTATGTCAATCGACAACAATCAGCTAACCCAACCACTAAATTTATCAAAAATATTTATTTCAACCGCTCATCCAAACAGTTATTCGCTAACAGCTAAATTAGAAACGCTATCTACTATTTAAATAAGTATCCGCTGTCTAAACTGATCTCCACTATCTAAACAGCTAATTTTATCGAACAAGACCATAAGTTAAGTAGATTAGAAGCGCGGCTAATCTGATAGTGGAAGATACTACGTATCTCGTCAAAGTACATACGACTAATAGTGATACTAATTTATAAAAAGAAATAGTTCCGTAATAAACTTAAAATTTTGTTTTAATTTTATTGCAGTATATGTATATAGTTCATAGCATATGACAACAAAGGTGCTCTTTTTTGTCATTGGTTAAGGGTCAACAGTGAAGAAAAGGACGGGGATGTCAACTGAACTTCCACTGTTTTGTTTCAATCATTCCCCTAGATGCCGAACATATTTTTTCATGTTCGCATGCAAACAAATATAATTAGGAATTTATTTAAATTTCCATAATGTAACTTCAGCTGGACTACTCAAAAAGGTCATTTTTCTGAAGATGAATCATTTTCATCGAAGGACGTAGAATGCAGTACATCCTATCTTAAGAAAGGCAGCTACTTGTGTGACTTTAGGGTGAGCAGGATCGAGTACTTGATTAAAATTTTAGGAATTAAAATCGAATTCGATTGAAATCGGATCCTAATATTTGAAACCGGTCTCAAACTTAGTTGAAATCGGGTCCTAGAATTTGGACCCGATCCTAGACTCGGTCGGGACTGGTTCCTAAATATTTTCTTTTTTGTTTTCATTTTCCTCCTAATAAAATAGGGAGAGTGAGGGATTGAAAGAAATCGATAACTTATATCTGAAACTAAATTCCTAAAAACCAAATTACAAGCCTAAATTAAATACGAAATGAGTAGTAAAGAAGATTCACGTACTTTAAAATAAACTCAGAGAATCGGAAACAATATTAATTAGAATCCCACAAATCAAGATTACAAAACAAACGAAAGACCTAACAATTATTTTAATTCACTTGAAATATAGAGAGAAAGAGAGGGCAACCATCAAAATAATATATAAAAACAAACATGTAGTAAGTAACAAGGCTCATTAGAAGAAGAGTTGTAGCTTGAAGGAAGAAATTCATTGTGATCGAGATACATAAAGAGTAAGTTGGGGATAAATTAAGAGCAAAAAATACAAAGGGTTACATTAGGGTAATTGAGAGTTGGATCTTAGTATTAAAGATATGTCATTTGAAGAATATAATAAAGGTCTACTTTTTGTAATTTTTTCATCAAAATTATTTAAATTTTGACTGGGTACCGGGTATTAGGTCCTGGTTCGGGTCCAAATTTTTAGGATTCGGTAGTGGACCTGGTTATAACCGGATCCTAGATAATGAAACCAGTCCCGGAACCAGTCTAATCAGGTCCAAATCTATACCCACCGGGTCCAAACCGATCCTAAATTCGGAATCGGTTATTTGATTTTTTTTGCTCACCCCTATGTGACCTTGATTTCAAGAGGAAAGATACAATTGTATGTGGATATAGTACATTAACATAAGAAAAATAGAATTATTTTTAATCTCTTTTGTCAGAGATGATTAAGCTGTGATTAGAAAAAGGTAATAGTGAGTTAGGAGCTAAAGAGAAGTCTGGTGATTAATTATTCATTACAATTGTTGAAGAATTAGAGGCAACTTTATAATACTGTTATGCAACAGTTTATCGATCTTTAATTTCCTTTATCAGAGATAATTTTGTTTACTACTTCCAAGCATCAATCTGACATTTTAGACCTGCTTAACTTTATTTATTGCTCCAACCATTTATTCGTCGGCCTGCACTACTTTACGTGGATGTAATACTGTTTGTAATTAAGAACTAATTGGCAACAGATTGAAACTAATAAATTAAAACGCACAAATTAATCATACAACTCTAACACAGCTATAACGAGTCTATAAAATATCAGTTGGCAATATATATATACACACACACATATATATAGACACACACACACACACACACACACACACACATATATATATGAATTAACAAATTAAAACGCACAAATTAAACATACAACTCCAACACAGCTATAACGGGTCTCTAAAATATCAGTTGGCAATATATATATATATATATATATACATAGACACACACACATATATATATAGTCGAATGAGTGAAGTGGCGGGTATCATTCGTATAAGAAGACACTATGTTATATATTGAGTTTTTGAATCTTCATATGCTTGAAATATTTAACCTTTTCAGACCTTGAAGGCTTAAACAATTATCCAAATAAATAATCACGCATATAAACAGAAAGAAAGATTCTCAACCTTATCCCTAAACACGCACCAAGTATACACTATCTGCAATTTGTTGACTTTGCACAGCAAATTTACATCTACGTCAATTACCAAAGTTATCAGGTAAATCGAAATTGTCACACTTCTTAGGCCAACGAATTAAAGGGAAAGAAAAATCCAAAGATGGTATGTTGACATTTGAGAGTACTCTTAATTAGCCAGTGAGGTTAGGTACCTAACCAAAGCTAAAGAAGACAAAGAGATGACGTCAAAAATATACAGAATCCTTCCTGAATAATCCAGATTAAAAAGAGTCATGTTTTAATTGTCAGGTTATGTTGATTGGCATAGCCATATTGCCATGTGACCTGCACATGCCGTGGCTGGCTTAAGCTGTAAATTAATGTATGTAGTAATTAATGTAATAATATTATGCAATTAAGTTCGTTCAACCCTAACCCTAGCAGGTGTTACTTGGCGTCTTTCTGCTTCTCATTCAATTCACAACTTCCTCGCATGCAAGAAGGTTTTCTCATTGGTTTTCCGTATCATGTTCTTGTTTCTCAGCTTCTGTTAGGCATATCCACGTTATACAAATTAATCCTCCCTATGTTAATTCAAGCCCTTTATGAGCTTTTTCTATATATACATGTGAATGTTGAGAGAGCAATAGCTAGTCGACATTACTTCTATTTATCGTTCAGTATGTTTAGTGTTTACGTTTTGGATTGATGTCTCAAATTCTCAACTACGAGGATACGAGGAGTGGGAGGATTGGCCGGAGCTTCTTCCCCATTTCCCAAGATGGTTGACTTGTTATGTTCCTCTAAAATATGGGGCTGGTTTAACGAAAACTCATTAGTCTATTAAGAGGTGGATGATCAGTCAAATTAAATAATATAATCTTTAAATGGTTGATTTTGAGACTCCCTTCTGACATTCTAGTTTAATGAAAACAACTATTAGTTTATATTTTTCAACATCATATGTAAAATTTTATAAGTTAAACATGTTGCATTTTCATTTGAGGTAATTAGATTTGTTTCATTTTTATTTTTTATTTTTTAAATAGAGAGTAAGAAAATGAACATTTGGGGCACCTACTTTTGAGACTTCCTTTTTTTTCCCCCTTTTTTGGTGCTCTACTTTTGAGATTTTGATGGCAGCGTCACAAAGAATACCTAAAAGTGCAAAGGGAGAATTTAATTAGGTCGCCCACCTTCACTAATCAATTTGTTGCTCTTAACCTCTTTTTAAAATTTAAAAAAATGATACATGTCATTGGTTGTATTACCTCTTGTTACAAGTGTCCAATGTAAATAGATATTTACCACGTGCTGGCTCCACTTCTCCTATTATGAGAAACCGTCTCGTTCCTCTTCGTCAAGAAAGACCACTGTCGTCTTCTTCCTAAATCTTTTTCTTTCCCTTTGCGTCGTAAATTTTGAAACGCTGGGATGGTCGGGATTCCATAACTTTCTTGTCTCCGTGTAATTGTACATATTTATTATTTTGTTCGATTATGAGAGTAGTCTCTCTCTTCGATTATAAGCATTTTTATCAGTTCGTGTTGGTGTGGTTGGTTTGTTTGATGTTGATGAGATGAATCAACTCTCTGGTATTGTAAAGCAGCATTTTCATGAACATTGACACTTCAAATGCAATCTTTAATGTCAAAAGTATGTCTTACCCAAGATAACTAAATAAGATATCAGTCGATCTTCTAACAACAAAGAACAATAGATATGAACATCTTCTCCAAACTATATAGCCAAATGACTCCCGCGATCAATGTGTGAAAGTTAGCTTTTTTGGGGGGATATAGGTATTGTATTTTGACTATAAAATTTGTATTTGTATGAATCAATTCTACCTTGTAAATGCCGTTAGGCAAACTACTAATTATTAATGAATGCTTCCCTTTGTTTTGCAAAAACATGAACAAATATTTAAGTGCAAATTAAACTCGCCTACTTTTAAAACATTTTTGAAGACATCAATCCAACTTGCGGTGTTCAAATGTATTCATATCCAAGTACTCAATATTCAACAAGGCTAAATTAGGACAGAACAAAAGGTAAAAATATTATTAATAAATATATGTGACAAAATTATAAATTCTCCCATAGATATGACTTATAAGCATAAACTAAAATGAATCAAATGCACATAGTGAGGGATCAAAGATCATTTTCGTGGATATGGACAGCTAGAATACACAATGAAGCAATGATTGGGACCAAAGTAAGAACAAATGCTAAATAGATTAAATTTTACATCTCAAATACGCATTGATTTGCACAAATGAACAAAAAGGATGTTTTAGTTGGTTTGCATAGTATGTTTAGTTACCCTTTTTTTGCCCTTTTGATCTTTAAAACACTGCTCCTCATTTTTCAACAACCCTGGGGGGGGCCCTCCCTATAATTAACTTCAATTATTAGCACCGCTCGTTTTGTAATTAGTCCTCTTCGCATTGCATTCATGCCGACAATATACTGGTGGAGAAAAATATATGATCCCCAACCGCTTCATTTTAATACATTTTTCGATGTTTCCATATAGTCATTAGAAGATAATTAATCAAGTAATCACTGAACATGTCATGGATGATCCTTCACAAAGGAGCATAGACCATGTATGTCTGTTTTGAAAGGCGAGTTGGGTCACTTTGTTAGGCGTTTATTTTATGGAATTCAATAGAGCTGAGTGCGTGAGACAGGGGAAGAATTGGGCTCAAAAGTCCGCTGTAAGCTCACAAGAATAAACATGATCATTAAAGTGCATGCATTGAAAATTTTTCTTAACAATGCACTCAAATATGATTAACTCATGCACTTAAAGGATTCACATTGTCTGAACTCTCAAGTGTCTATGACACGTGACAACCAACTTCACTATGGAGAACTATCTTAGATTTTTTGTTGGAAACATTTTTTTATCTCTTCTTCGAGCATCAGTGGGCCAATTGGTAATTACGGAGTGACACACTAGAGAGGGGTAAGCCCATCAATAGCCCCGTGTAACGGCCTACGGCCCAACAATCTAGTTAAGTTTCACTGAACAGAAGAGCTGCAAGCAACAGCTCCGTTGCAGTCTAGCTGGTTGGGATACTCGGCTCTCACCCGAGAGACCCGGGTTCGAGTCCTGGCAACGGAAATTTTCTAAATTGTTGGGAGTTTTGACAAAACATGCTTGTCCTCAACGGAGAGATGATGGCTTAAATATTGAGGGCATGTTCGTTTTAGCGTTTTGGAAGAACTGTTAGCAGGTTGGAGCATTTTGAAGTATTTTTGTCATGATTTTTCTAATGTTATGATTATCGATGATAATTTATATTGAATACATTACATTTTTGTAACAATATACTGTATAATAGATTTATGAAAATAATGCAAAAGAAAAGTTAAATGTCATCGTAATTCATTACCAAACGTTAATCTATAATAACCATATGCCTTTCTTTATAACTAAAATTAGCATATATTGATTTATTGTTTCTCGATGTTAAAATTATATTAGCTATTGCATCTCTTTATTCATTCATTGCTTGTTTGTTCGCGTATCATAAAACCCAATGTTGGGGATGGTTGTAATGTTTGCTGGCCTCGGTAAAATTGATATCTTTTTTTCATGCATTCGGATGAAGTTGTGTAATGCACAATATGAAATAATTATATCAATTTGTCGTTCTCTACTCACATGAGGCATTCTGTCCTTTAAGATCTTCCAAATATTTTTTAATACTCTAAATATTCTCTCGATGAGGTTGGAACAGGTAGGAGCGGGTTAGAGCAGATTGGAGCAGGTTTGAGTAGGTTGAAGCAGATTTGACTTGCAGGTAGCAGATTTTAGCAGCTTCGAACAGGTTGGAGCAGGTAGAATGTGCAAAATACTGAAAATAAACAGGCCCTGAAACGGCAAGTGCATGAGTTAATCAACACTATTGGAGTATATTTGAGGCAAATTATTATATACTTTCATTAGTATATATGTATTCTCATTGTCATATATATATATATATATATATATATATATATATATATAGATATCATATATATATATACATACATATATATATATATATTATAATATATATATATAATATATTATACACATATATATATATATGTATATATATATATATATATATATATATATATATATATATATATATATATGTATGTTTCTCAACGTGTATTTATTATATGAGCAGTTATTAACTTATTATGTATTTTGCTTACGCGGCTATTGAGAGTACATATTTTCTGGCGTATAATATTTTGATATTTATTAGTTGATTTACTTTTGCGATATATACTTAGAGTAAGCCAAATTAGCTAGTTCATGGTTTGAACATGTTATTTTGGTAAGTAATACAATGAAATATTTGATAGCGCAAATAGGGCCCTTCTTTTTAATTCAGTAAAATTGGAAACCTTGACTGTTCATATTTGTAAATTTCACATTATGCAATCATAAAAACCTTAAATCATTGAGTTCTTCACGTTACATCATAAGTATATTAAGAGATCCTGTACAATTTTTAGCTGGTCGAACGAGAACTTCTCCATTTTATTTAATCTCATGCTAGCTATTTTCAATTTCTTACAACTATTTAAATTTTTTCACACCCTACTTTATAATTCCTTCTAACTGATTGCAACTTCTTTCAATTTCTTCTCACCCTTCTTAACTCCTCATTGCTTCGTCCTACCAGAAAAAAATTAGGGGTGTGTTCGGTAAAATTAGCTACTTTAGTGATAGTTAGTTGTTTTACTAGCGATTAACTGTAATCTATTAGTGGTTAATGATTAGTTGTTCAACTAGCGATTTAAAATAAATGTGTTTGGTAAATGTAACTGTTGAAGTAGCAGATTTATGTAAAATAAATAAAATAAATAAATAAAGGTTTATGGTAAATAAAAAGAAAAATTTGTAATTTATAGTACAATCAATAAGTAGAGGTTATTAAAAATTACTTTTATCAGCTTTTGAAAAATACTACATAAAACTCTAACCATTACCTCATCTACTACATTACCGAATACTATTAAGTAGCAGTTATAATATTTTGACCACTACAAGCCACTAACTTTTACTTCAACCACTATTAGCAAACATAGCCTAGGCCCTTAACACGATGAAAGAGTATTTTCTGGCTTGATATATATGTACACATATGTATATGTATCCATACTAATCAATGACGTTTTAATTTTTAACCAAGGACGTCGTTGACACATATCGTCATAGGGCCTGTTCTTTTTTCGCGATAAGATACAGTTGTAAGCTGTAAGAAAATATAAGGAGTTGAAAAAAGATGTAAGAAGTTGTAAGAAAATATAAGAAGCTGTAAGAAGATGTAAGGAGTTGTAAGAAGCTGTAATGATAGATGTAAGAAATTATTGAATTATTTAAAAGTTATATAGGATGATTTTTAGATATATATGTATAATTTTTGGTCTTTTAATATATGAATTATGAAAAAAATTATTCCATAAAAATAAATTACGTGTATCACTAATAATTATAAAATAAGTTTTATAACATCACTAAACAAATTATATTTTAACATTATAGAAAAAATTATTTTTTCCACAATTATCATTTTTGATAATAAAAAATAATATTGAAATAACATAATTAATGAAAATAAACCTTTAAATAGGTCAATTAAATACATAAATTCATGGCAACAAATATGTAGAACCAAATATGTTTCGTACTTGAGGTGATTTTTTGGTATTAACATTAGTTTCATCTTCCTATAAGCAAATTTAAAAAAATTAATAATTTTTCTCAACAAAATTAAATAGAATCCTAAAAAGGAAATCCTATTTGAATTAAACATTTTGTATTTAAATTCAATCTAATGTTCAATTATACGATGATAGCAACCAAGTTCTCATGGATAAACTTATGAATGAAATAGATGAAACGTTTTCATCAACTATACCTTGACTATTTTCATGCATGATTTATGTTGAAACTTAAACATAAATGTGATTTTTGTATTGCATGTTGACCTATTTTCTCATAGTGGCATATACGTTGTTTGTCGAAACTCAAATATTAATTCATATCGTTAAATTCTATTTTTATATTTATATAAATATTATATTCATAAAAAAATCATAAGATTTTCCATATTAGTAGTATATAAAAAATATATATATTTTTTTATAAATATGAGAATAAAATAAATATTAAATTAAATGTTATAAAAAATATATAAAAAATATAAGGATGCGTAAAGAAGTGTCACTTATTAGCTAAGGCCCTGTTTGGCAAACAGCTGTCAGATGTTAGCTGTTTGTATTAGCTATTAGCTGTTAACTGTTTGAGTTAGCTGTTTGTATTAGCCGTTTGAATTAATTGTTTGTGGAAAAATTGTTTGGTAAAATTAGTTGTTTCTGATAAAGTTGTGAGATAAAAAGCTAATTCTTCAAAAAACTCTTCCAAAAAGTTTATGAAATTAGCTTTTTTAAATTAACTTTTTGGATCAAAAAAATTTTTTTAAAAAGTTTTTTTATTAAATACCTAAATTAACTTTTTTACTTAATCAAAAAGTTAATTTTAATCAAAAAATTCTTTTAATAAAAAAATTCTTTAAAAAATTATTTATTAAATAGGGCTTAAATCTTTTCGAATGCAAAACAAAAGAGGCCCCTTAGGAGCAAAGAGAATGATCAGGATTTGAATCTTAAAGGAAAAACTTTTCGTTAAGTAATAATATGTGACAGTAGTGGCCACATCAATGCGTTGCCTTTTTTTGGGTTCTGATGCAATTACGGTGCCAGCGCCGCTGCGAGTGCCACTGTCAATATCATCCCTGCGTCCATAATACATCATCGTCGCCTTTTTAGCAACACATCACTCCAGTTGTACACACCTAGCTTGTCTTGTATTAACACAGACAGTACGCATAATTTAAGTAAAGCTAATAACATATCTCTCTTGTGTTTGTAGATGGTATGTCAATGCCAAAAGCTCTTCGCTTAAGTAACATTGTGATGAGCTTTTTAAACGAGAGCTTATGGGATTGAATTTTACGATTTATAATTCTCTCTAATGTGAAGATGTACAAGATTATTAATCAAGTTCATAAGCTTAGATATTGTAGGTTAGTCGCATCCCCTTTTCTTATCTGTACAAAGTCTGTTAGGTTGCTCAGAGATAGGAGTTCGGTAGATCGACATACTTACCTTTCATTAAAAAAAAAAGAATGGTATATCAATGGTTAATTGATTCGATCCTCAGCATTACACTAATTTTTGTGTTTCTTTAATAGCATGCCCTCAATAACCCTTTTTATTTAGTCGTACCAAATATTGAATTTGTATAAAAGCATCTTATTATATCAATGATAATATCTTATACGGAAACATTTATTAGTTTCTTAAGGTTAATTAAATACTGAATTTATAGAGAAATTGCTTACTACAGTTGCAAATAAAAATATGAATATAAATTCTAAATATTTTGATCGTATTCCTGTAAGAAAGCAAAATTTTAGCTAGGAGCTAGTGGCTGGAGTGATCCCCTCCAACCCCCAGTGTGAAGGTGCTACAGACGAATGTACATATACTCCCTAAAGTTTCTTAAGCATTCAAGTAATGTAGACATGTATTAATTATCAGTTGTGATGATGAGTAGAAGATATCCGCCATCACTGTGGAAAAGATTGCAAGTGAAACGACTGCAGTGGATAAGAAGGGACGTAAGCGGATCGTCATGTGTACAGGGGAAAACAAATTAACTGTATGATTTCTTCATTCGCGGAGCAACAAGATCTGAGGCAGAGCAGAGTCATCAGTCCTAATCCTTTCCTGATCAGGTTAGAACAAGGCTGCGTAGTAAGTTCTCGCCCTCTCTCTCTCCTGAGTCTCCTCTCTCTGATAATAGAATCCCCACCGCCAGATCAGAATCACAGGCTCATCATTGCTGATGTCACTCCGGCCTCCTACTAAATCTAACTACACTGTATCCCCTCCTATAACCCCGTCGGTGATATCACCCCACGCACCCTCCCTCTCACGTGACCTAAGGCTCGTCTCAAGGGTCACGTATTCATTTTGGTGATTGTAGTTATAAACCCACCTTAATCCATTCCCAAAAATCTTATTTTCTTTGCAAGTTCATTATACTCAATTCTGAATATTGTTGCATAAGAGTTTAACAGAATATCTATTTAAAGCCTTTTTTTTAAATAATTAGGCCGTATTTTTTTCATGGATAAATTGAGGTGGGTTAAAAGAGTGAAGTTGGTTGAGGTAGGTTGAAGTAGGTTGAAGTGGATTGAATTTTTTATGTGATAAATTAAACTTGGTTAAAATAGTGCAAGGGGCTTTGAATTGGATTGAAGTAGGTTGAGATTAATATTTTAGAATTGACCCATGAAAAGAACAGGATCTTAATGGTGCATGTAAAACGGGTTATGCGATAAGCGCTTATAAATGTACAATTCATCCTATAATATTCCACAAAAAAACATGTTCATTAATCCAAGCAAACTCATAATAAATTATAGACATACACATCCGGTAATGAAATTTAAATAACTTTATAATACATGTCTCAACACTCACCAACAATTATTTACTAGAAATCTGTATGACTCAACTTACTTTGGAGTAATGTTCAATCAAATTGCCCAATAATTGTTATTCATGCCATGATTATATAAAAGCGATGATCTTGAAAGCATCCCCCATATAAATGTTAGAATAATTTCATATAAAATGAGACCGACTATCAAACAAATCATTCTTATTTAGGGTGTCAAGAGGATCTCATAATTATATCGAATAACTATTCTACTTAGAGTCCAATCTAAGAACGATGTAAATAACGTAATAATCACAAATACAAATCATTTTGACAATGTTACTAACAATAGAGAACACTCACTATGGATACAAATCATTGATCAGAAAATCCAAAGTTCATATTAGCGAATTGAAGTTGTGTTGTATTCTTGTGAACTTAGAGTCTGTTTTTTTCGTTGGTCTTTTTTAATTTATCAACTTTCACTAACTTTAACCTACTTCAATCAATTTTAACCGACTTTAATATCAATAAAAAATATCAACTTCAACCCACTTCAATCCACCACTTTCAAAATTTTATTCTCACTATTTTAACGAACTTCAACAAATTTATCAACTTCAATCCACTTCAACCTACTTTAATCAACTTTAACAAAAAATATCAATTTTAATTCATTTTAACACACTTTAATCTATCTCAATTAATTTTACTATTTTATCAATGTTAATTTATCAATGGAAAGAACAAACCCTTGGTTACAGGATTTTGTTTCTTACCTTTTTCTTCGGTCATTAAATTTGCCTTGCAAAATATATATCTCATGCTCAAACTAGATTGAAATTTGGAAGGTTGACAACCACTAACTACATTGTCCTATAAAAGAACAATGTAGAGCAGGCCAGGAGGTCTAGTAATCGATGGGCACGTAAGCTAAAAAAGGATGATAATTAGTAATAATCCACCCGGAGACGGCGGTGTCAGATGGAGATGGAGATGGAGTTGGAGGTCATGCATGTAATCAAATGCCAAATCTGGATCATCATCTCTCTGTTTCTCTCTCTCTCTCTCTCTCTCTCTCTGTCTCTCTCTCCTGCAAAAAGTAGGGCTTTGAAAAATAGTAAACCCAGAACCACTACATGTACATGCAATCATTTGAGACCATCCACCTTTATTCTCGTTAACCTAATTCACATAATACCACTACTCTTTCTACATACCACGCCCCCTCTATAAATTCATCGCCCTTCTCTGTGATCTGCACCTCTCTCTCTCTCTCTCTGCATGTCTACTAGTTGATATATATATATATATATATGTATATATATGCATATATGGCAAAGATGAAGATATATCGTACGTCCACTACCTGCATGCTCAGCTTCATGATCGTATCCACCCTTTTCCTCCTCGACTTCGCCTCTACTTCTGCCTCTGCTCTTGGTCTCTCTCTCTCTCTCTCTCTCTCTCTCTTCCGGTCTCTCTCTCTCTCTCTCTCTCTCTCTTTCTCTCTTCCCCCTCTTATTTGCGTTATTTCTCCATTTATTATTCATACAATGCTGCATATAAGAGACTAAAATTTGGATAAATTGCATATATGATATACAGATTGTACACCTGGGAATGGATGTTACTATCGCTATGAAGAAGCTGAGGATCATAGCATATACTCCAACAGAAAGGTTCGTATAATATTTAAATTTTCTTTTATTTTGCCTTTGCATGCTCGGAAATTGATTTCTTTTTTTTATTTAATATGTAATTTTGGGGATGAATTGAAGCAGATGCTGATGGATTTGGTGAGGTCATCATCAAGAAGTGTTCCTAGATATGTTGACGATGATGGGCAGCTGAATGATGACGTGGAAATGAGAAATGTGCCAGCTGGGCCAGACCCATTGCACCACAATGGTGGCCCACAGAAGAAGCCCAGGACCAGCCCATGAAGAACTTATTATGCCAAAATGCTTCGTCCACTTCGTAATTCAATTCCAATAGTATAGTCTAGGCCAGGCTGATCAACTCTGCTAGAAACTTTTTTTGTGGTTCACATAGGGCTACGTATATTTTGGCTTTTGGTCTAATATAATCTTATACTGTGTAGGAATACTTGTTTAATTTCGTCTTTTTTGTTTTGGTTGTGAAGAAACTTGCAAACTAGTGTCTTTTGTGGCCCTCGCGTTTGTGTATGTCTAAATTCGACTCAACTTAATTGGTCCAATTTCTTGTCAAGCAGTTTCTTGTTTTTTCGACAGTTGTCTAACGAGTATGAGTTAACCACTTATATTAGCAAAGTTCTTCGCTATTACTCTTTATATTTTTCATCTATCTCTCCATCCCATTTTCTTGAATTTTAAAATTGTTTATTCATCTTTTTCTCCTCCTTTCATTAAATGTATATTAAATTTAAAACTACAATGTTATTCAATTCACATAAAAAGAAAAATTAAGTCGAATCTGAACTGAGCTTCGTAACGAGTATTAAACCCAACGGAGAGACCTCAAACTCGAGTTCTACTTGACCGAAGAAAGTCTGAATCTAATCAATCCGGGGCTCATTTCAGCTCAAATGACACCTAATTCAAAGTTTTCATTAGCGAAAAATGTCGACTATCGGGTGTGGCCTGGAACTTGTTTGGCGCCGGAGCTGATGTCTGCGTCATGCCCTTCTCAACAAAACAATGCATCTGCCCCGCGATATCCCAGCTTATGCTTCTCTCCTGGACTTCTGTTCCACCACCAAGAACCTCCAAAAGCTCCACCAGCTCCATGCCCAAACCATCAAACGGGGCATCTCTTACAATGACTTCATTCGAGCCAAGCTCGTCTCTGCCTACGCTTCTTGCGCCCAACTCCCCGTTGCCCACTTCATCTTTTCTCTCTCCAATCGCCAATCCACCTTCCTCTACAACACCCTCATCAGGGGCTACGCCTCCATCAAGGATTTCCATCATTCTCTCTCCTGTTTCGGCCAAATGATCCTCGCCCGCAAACCCATTGACGCCAACACCCTGCCCGCGGTGCTCAAGTCCGTCGCCGGGTTATCCCTCCCCCGGATCGGGCGGCGGGTCCACGGGTCGATTTTGGTTCATGGGTTCGGGTTGGATCCTGCCCATTGCCATGCCTTGATCACCATGTATGGTAAGTGTGGTGATTTGTGGGCTGCACGTAAGGTGTTCGATAAAATGCCTGAGAGGGAGATCATTGCATGGAGTGCCATGATGGCTGGGTATGGGATGCACGGGATGTGTAATGAGGTCTTTTGGTTGTTTGATGCGATGTTAAGTTCGGGTGTTTGGCCTGATGGTGTGACGTTTACTACGGTTCTTATGGTGTGTAGTCATGGAGGATTGGTGGACAAGGGGAAAGAGTACTTCGAGATGATGAAGGAGAGGTTCGGGTTGAGACCGAGCATGGAACATTATACATGTATGGTTGATATGTTAGGACGGGCTCGGAGAGTTGACGAAGCCAGGGATGTTATCGAGAGGATGGAGATGGAACCAGATGAGGCTCTGTGGAGGGCATTGCTGGGAGCCTGTAGAATCCATGGACGGTTTGAGATTACAGTCAGGGGGAAGTTTTTGAGGCTGTCAGCTGATTAATCAGCTGTACTATCAGTACATTCTTTTAGAAGAGCTGTAGGAGGAAAATGAGGCAAAGTTTTGTGGTTATAGACATGCTAGGACTCTGAATTTTAGGGCGTATTTTTGAGTTACAGATTGGTCTCCCATTCAACTCATGTCCTGTTTTGGTGTAACATCTTCCTCTGTTTCAGATCTGTGTATAACTAATTCCTACAATCCTGAATTAAAGCCTCTGAATTATTTTCGGGGGAAATTACCCTTGACTGTTGATCAGCGCACACACTTCGGAACTGTGTGTGCACTCCATGAAACTGGTTTGACAGAATCCATTCATGAATGTTCTTTTTGATATGCACAATTGTGGAGATTACAGGTTTTCCCCCTTGTCAATTTTGATCAACTCAGCTATGAAACACATGAAAAAAATTGTTTAACCTACAAGTTACATCAATCTTTTATATTCATGACAGCAAAGATACAACGAACAATAATACTCTCCAGTTTCAAACTGAAGTATCATACACTGTTGCGTTCAGCGACATGATGTTTTAGTTTACAATTCAGTATTACATTTGTAATTGTCCTGTGTTTCCTGTGTTGTAGCGTCAGGGAGACATCCATACATCCCCAGTTCATATGATAGAAGATCCAGAACAGTGTAAATAGAATCTGTCTCCGGATGGGATTTATCACGTGAAATAAATTCATGAATGCTGTCACTGATTTCAATCGAACTAACTCCGGTTCTCTTTTCTATCCCTTGAGTCTTCATTTTCCTTCTAACCTTCCCTGCTCCATCCCAACTTCCAGCCGCAGCATACATATGCGCAAGCAGCAGCACATAGTTGGAAGCGGAACCCCGATCCAACTTCAATAGATACTTCATCAACATCTCGGCCAAGCCAACATCACCACAGTTTCTACAGGCAGCCAACAATGACCCAAGCACAACCTCATTTGGCTTAATTGGCATGTTTTTAATGACAGTCATTGCATCCTCTAATCTCCCTGCCCGACTGTATAGATCAACTAAGCATCCATAATGCTCAATTCGAGGAGAGATTTTGTGAACTCTCTGCATTTCATCAAAGAACTGAAGGCCTTGAGCAACCAAACCAGCATGGCTGCAAGCTGTGAGGGCTCCTGTGAAACTCACTCCGTCTGGCTTGAATCCTTCCATCTTCATCCTGTCAAAAAACTTCAGTGCCTCCTCGACATGTCCATTGGCAGCAAATCCACCAATCATTGAGTTCCATGAGACCAAAGTACGACTAGGCATCTGCTCAAATATTTGACGGGCAAAATCCACGCGACCACATCGAGAATACATGTCTATCAATGTGTTGGACAGACGGATATTATCCCCAAATTCCTTGCCCATGACAAACCTATTGATCCACAGCCCCAAATTGAGTGCTCCTAGATTAGCACAAGCAGAAAGGACTGCAATGATTGTCACATAATCTGGCTCAACCTGACAAAGTTGCATCTCACAGAACAATTCCACAGCTTTCTCGTCAAGACCCCTCTTAACAAACCCACCAATCAACGCAGTCCAAGAAATCGCATCTCTTACAGGCATTTCCTCGAACAGCTTGACGGCATCCTGAACCTTGCCATTTCTCATATACCCATCAATCATAGTGTTCCAAGTTACCGAATTCTTACCAGAAATATCATCAAAACACCGTCTTGCCAACTCAACAAGGTTACATTTCGAGTACATATCAACAACAGCAGTGCCCACCCTGACATTGTCCCTATCCAAGCCCAATTTTCGAACATAGGCATGAATTGAACCCCCTAAGAACTGACCTTGAGATGGGAAATGGGCGCACCCAGACAGAAGGGTGATGAAAGTGATGTGATTGGGCTCGATGTCTGAGAGTCTCATTCGGGTGAACTCCTTCATTGCTTGGGAGAGGTCGCCATTACGGCAGTGGCGACCAATGGCGGAGGTCCAAGGGACAATGGGAGGTTTGTGAGATTGCCTCAGAGAGACATTCTTGGACTCGGTGGTGGTGGTGGTGGAGGCGGTGGCGAGCGAAGCCGGAAAGAGGTGGGGGGTCAACGGAGGCGAGGTGGGTGGTGGCGGATTTGAAGGCAAATTTGGCGGTTGACGGGTTGGCGCGGGACAGTTCATTTGCTGCTTCCAGTCTGTCTTGAATTGAGTAGTGCGCCGTCACGGAATGTGGACATATCAATAGTTGAGTTTCGGCTTAATGGGCCGTGTCATTTATATTTGACAGTATTAGGCAAACAATTGTCAGTTATTTTTATTTATTATTAATTTTTAATTGTTAATTGTTTATGATAGCTATTTGTAAATTTTATTTATTATTAATTTTTAATTGTTAATTGTTTATGATACTTGATTGTAAAAAATATTTGGTTAAATTAGCTGTCTTTGACAAAGTTATCACACAAAAATCTAATTCTATAAAAGAGTTCATACAATTAGTTTTTTTCAATTAGTTTTTCGGACAAAAAAACTTGTCTAAAAAATTATTTTACTACACTGAAATTAACTTTTCGACTAAATCAAACCGTTAATTTTGATCTAAAAAACTTTTTGAACTTATCCCCCGAAAGCATAACCTTATGAGATATGTTTTGTTTATAAAAAGTGAAATACTACTCATATATAGTCCAAAGAAAGATAATTTATGAAAGAAACTAGTTCTAATCGATGATAATATGCTATATTTTTGTATATAGAGTCAATGTGGAGGACTCTTTAGACACAGTGAAAATAAGACTCATATTGAGAGTTGTTGTGGAGTCATTGTGAAAGACTCCGGCACATAATCAAGTAAATCAACGCATATGCACCCTGTCCACCGTTGATCCAGGCAGACATCCTGCCCGCCCTGCCCTTCCCTGAGCCACACCAATGTATAACTCCATAAATTATGTTGTACTCCAGCAAGGCATGATACTAAATGCTCTAATATTGCCCTTTTTATTCGCTGCCACATTCAATTCAGTAAATGTAGTAATGTGTCAGTATTGTAATTGTTAGTCTGACTATTTGCTAGAGGTAAGGCTACATACATCGTAACCACTTTAGTCCCTTTATTTATCAGGAATGATAGGTTGCATCATCATCACAGTAGGCATTGCAAGCACACTTCCCTTCTTGTCATCAAGGCTGCCTTCGGCAAGCTGTTCAAGATTTCTCTAAGAGGCAGACTGCGATCAATGCCTGAATAACAGTCAGACTACATCATCGGAGGCTTTCCGTCTCTTCACCTGTAGGGGTAAGAACAAGCACACGCAGAGCATCACTCTATCAGGCTGGTTCAGGTCCCTAGCAGAGCAATACTTGGCTAAATCAACTGCCATGTTGATGCTCCCAAATGGCTCTACTGATATCTAACCTTGATCACTTGAAGCCATGATTGTGTCTCTGTCTGATCCTATTCTCCAGAAGCAGTCAATTGGATTGAAGTCAGTGCCTGCTGTTGCCTGTAAATCCTAACCCCAACCCACCCCCCCCCAAAAAAAACCACCAAAAAAACAGATTAAAATGAATTCCGAAACATGGAATTATTATCCTTGGAATTGTTTTTGTATCCTACATTGTACACAAACATCTACTAATACATTTTACCTTTGAAAATGTTCAATGAGCATCCTCCGCAACAATCTTATCCTGTCCTACCTTTGCTTGCCAATAAGCGGCGTCACGAAAAACAACACAGAGAGTTTTTTTTTTTTTGGGGGGGGGGGGGGGGGATAAGAGAGACGACAAGAGCGAGAAATTCACAAGTTCTTGCTGTTGCTGCTATAACTGATTTAGTTGACTCATGGTGCTTTTATCATTTACAAATTTCTAATCTTACCATAAGAAAGCTCAGCTACTGCTCACTGTAGGCACAATCATCACAAGCTGGGCTGAATCAATTCACAATTACATTAAACTACACGTTTCTAGCCCACCAGCAACCCCCTTCCAATTGTTTTCTCTTTTTTTTTTGGTGTGTTTTTTGGGGGGGGGGGGGGATCTTAGATCACTCCCTAGTTGATTTCCTTCAGAAATGGAGCATTTGATTTGTAATATTCTTTCATAGCATCTATAACTTTTACTGCGAAGCCTTCATCCTCTGGGTAATAAGCTATGGGATCCGACAACAAAGGACTTGGAAGATTCAGAGCACCTTCAAGTGTTGCATGAAGGCAATAAGCTGCATATGTGATGTGGTATCCCCCTTCCTGGACTACCAGAAGCTTTCCTTTGCAGTGTGTATCTGCTAACCCGCGTACTATACATGCCACTTGCCGATATCCATCCATCGTCAAGCATTGCCTTCCATTAGGATCAAACTAGAGAAAATATCGGAGAAAATAGCAAACCATATGAAATCCTTGAATAATACTTAAGTTACGTTGACTCAAGTAATCAACTGAAGAGGACTGTAGGACCAGACCAAATCTATAACCCTGAGGCTCGCCCAAATTTTACTCTTTTTTTGGGGAGATGGGGGTGTATGTAGGTGTACCCCTGAATTACAGAGGTTTATTACCAACTCTACTGGTGAGTACCACAAGACAGAATAAAATGGTTTCAAGATATCAACTTACAGCACTTGAGTCCTGGCCAACAACGAGAACAATCATATCGGGTCCAAACTTCTGAACAGCTGGAACCACAAGCTCCTGCATGGCATACATATATGCACGATCCCCACTTCCATTAGGCAAGGGTATGTTCGTGTTATACCCAAATCCATCTCCTTCGCCGAGCTCATCATGGGTACCACTTTGCGGATGGGATGGCCCCCAAGAACCATGATTCATATGAAGTGAGATAGTAAGGACTTTATTTGAGCGGTAGAAGCCTTCAGCTGTCCCATTTCCATAATGAACATCAATGTCAATAACAGCAACTTTACGAAAACCTTCATCTAATGCTAATTGAACAGCCAGGCCTGCATTGTTTAGGAAGCAATATCCATCTGCTTGGGTGGGCTGAGCATGATGACCAGGTGGTCTGACCAAAGCATAAGCAATTTTCCCATGCCCATCAAGTATATACTTCATTGCTGAGAGTGTAGTGCCAGCAGCGAGGAGAGCGGCATTCCATGACCCAGGATTTAAAAATGTTCCACAGCACATCATCTTTCCTCCAGCTCGATCTGCTTCTTCCAATTCCTTGATATATTCTATGACATAACGCACCAAACAGTCATACAAGCCAATAGTTGTTGGCAACTTATTTTCACAAATCCCCCTCATTCTCTGTTGAATCAGCTATCAAAACAGCAAGCTGGAGCAAACAACTTGAAGGAAAATCATTCTGAATTTATGACCATAAACAAAAGGCATAATGTGTGTTGGGTCTGTCCTAAACATAAGGAAAATTGAGCCTAACGAATAGTTCATGTTCTTTTTCAATATTGACTAATGCAGCTGAAGAACTACGTGATCAAAGCAAGATGTAATCACTATGAAGCAATGAACTTGACACACTTGGTTGCTAAAAGCATTTTATAGTCCACCAAATTAAATGGGGCACACTGGGATAAACTCAACTGCAGAACATGAGTAGAGTATTGGTAAATTTATGATCAAAGAGGCTAATTACACACAACTAATAGTCTTCAATCAACAGCAAAGGCGGAGAGAGGGCCAGTTAGCTGAACATAATAATGAAAACAAACCCCTGCAAAGCTAATCATGAGTAGCCCTTCATTAGATTGATTTCATGCCCAGCAATTTTGCAAGTATGGGCAGAAAATCTGTCAATTTCCCACAATAAATCAACCCCAAGTAAATAAAATTCGATTCAAAATCGAACATGATATTGACAGAATATATCATAATCATAAGCATAAGGAACTTGGTTAAAAGGGGTTACCTGAGGAGTGGAAGGAGAGGAGCTCAGAAACAGAAGCAGGCCGGCCTTGATGCCAGGAAACAAAAGGGGCAATCGGGCCCCGTTTAAGAATGGACACCATGTTTCGGACCCTATCCGCATTTTCAGGGTGGTTTTCAAGGACATCTAGGAAACCCGGGTCTGAACCTGTATCGAAGACACCCCGACCCGTTTCGTGCTTCAACATGCCCTCTTCCCAGAACACGTGTAGCTCTTCAGCCCCTGCCATGGCCGCCACTATTCAGATGGGGGGGGGGAGCGAGAGAGGAGTCAACGGTTAGCAGACTGGCTCGGTGGTTCGTACAACCACTGAGGTAATACAAACTGAAGGGTTGGGTTGGGTTAGGAATGAAGTTGGGTTATGTGTCCATCATGCATTATGAAAGGCCCACAATTTGTTTTGGGCGTGGGTATCCAACCCAATGGTACATTGCATGGGTTGAGCTAGGTTCATTTTTAATGAATTTTATGTTGTCACATTTTCTAATCATTGAAAATTAGATTATGCTTTCTTAGAACCTTTTTTTATAACTTGAGATTGTCTCAATAAATTGGATAAATATTGGATAAATATATCATGCCAAATGCAACTATGATTATTTTTCAATATAGATTTTATATAGTCGGTCGTGGCGAACTGAGGAATATCATTGTCATAGCTTGTAACAGCTATTATTATTCCAGTTTGATCACTACTCTTAAAATTTACGTAATACACAGACTCATCTAAATAAGGATTCAGTACATGAGAGCGTTTTATCTCAAAAATCCTCCATGTTGAACCATCAACCTCAAGAAGGCAAAATTGACCAAGATCAACTCATGTAACTTCTTCCATAGAAGGTCTTTGGTGCTAAGTTTTGTAGCAAAACACCATAAACTTGTATGGTTTAGCATTGACAAACTTATTTCTCATGACCTGAGTAAACAATAATGTCCACTAGTACACAGGCCTTATTCTCCTTGTCAAAGTAAGAAGCCTTTGATGATGAGTTCACAAAAGAGGAATTGTTATTTTCATCTTCTTTAAGTTCACTGTACATTAATATTCGTGTTTCTTTAAAAAAATTGTTATTTTCTTTAGATGCATCGTGAGTTTTATTGGAATTTTGTTAATGGATTGCTAAAGGCATCGTGGTTCGTGATCTTGATGATATTTTTTTTTTAATCATGTATGATTTTTATTGGAAGGTAAACAAATTATCTTCACAAGTTTACTAATTGTTATTGATATGAGTGATGGCCAACGCTGACTTTTGGGTGCACTAGTTGTCAAATGCCTAGTAATTCATCCCATTGTTTTTTCACCTTTTCTTTTTTAAACGGTAAGTGCGAGTCACTCATTAACCCTAATATACTTCTAGAGAAGTTTTAGTGGACGAAAATATTTAGAGGGAAACAGGAACATTGTTCAAGCCCGAGCCTGAGCCCCTGCCCTCCACTCGCACCGAATAAGTTGGTAATGGAGCCCCCCCCCCCCCCCCCCCCAAAACCCCCAAAACAATCCCCAAGAGCTAAACGCTGGTCGGTTGGAAGGTATAGAGCAGCAGGTGTACCAATTTGATGCACGCCCTCTAAGTCGTTCTTTTCCTTTTGTTAGAGTACATATTGAACTTTTGAATTTTAATGGATACGCAGTAGATTACGATGAGTTAAAGAACTACTTCTTAAAATGTACATATGCAAAAACAGAGAGGATAAAATTGATCCTCAATGAACGCAAAGAAAATGAAAAATCTCAAATAACCTTTTAGCTAATTTCTAGACGACTCCATACAAAAATACCTTTAATTTGTCCAAGTTTACCAATTATGTGGTTGGAGGTCACCTTCATGCAAGCAAAAATGCATGATGTTACCGCAGATATTTGCCCAATAATGCTATTAATTAGTGCCTACGCAACGGATTGAAGCTTTTGTTTGGGTCTGGCCTGTTAATTTCTTAATGTCATTTTCATTGACATCTAATGACACACAACTAGCTAGAATTAAGTGTAGAAGCACACCAATTTTGACATCATATAGTTTGCACAAAAAGAACGTAACTCATCATAGCTTTAAATTTGAGGCTATGTCTCCACCAACTTTTGTTGGATCGTGCACTACACAGAATAAATTCCTAAATGCTGAAATCGAACCTATCTTATTCATGGTGCCTTTAATTTGTACGATCACATCATCCATGCATATCCTTGCTTGAAGAGGTAATATAGCTTTTTATCCACATATATATAGCTTAGTGACTAGTGACTAGTGACTAGTCAGAGCTACTGAGGTAGATAGGGTACGGTGCACGACAACCCTAATATATCCACGTATGTAAGCTTCATATTTGCCATAGGGTATGCCCTTTTTTTATGGAAATGTAATGTCTCGATCTTTTGATGTTTGGTTAGATATATATAATATAATGGTAATATACTGCGAATAACCTTGTAATAAAATCATGATTGTGTAGGTACGTAGTTCGTAGCAATCGTTATTACAAGGTAATCTTCTTATTGATTATTGCAATACTTTCATACAACCAAATAAGATATACAACAACACCTCTCAATGTGGGTCTCGCTTTCACGGGGATACAACCAAATAAGATATATTATATATAGTTAAATTGAGTCTATAACATATATTCTTTAGGTAAGTTCCACCATATATGAAGGGACATACATATATAATAGAGGATGGTAGGATAAAGATATGTCCTTCGTGAATTGTTATACTTCAGTTTGATAGTTGATATTTATGTGTGATTGCATATATAATTATATATGCATGGAGAGGCTAAGAGTTCCAAAGGCATCGATGAGCCCTTTGCCTTAACTAGGTTCCATAAAAGGGCTTAAGTTGTACAAGCCTAGGCTTCTTTTAGAGCTACTTCATCTGGTACCCTGTACCCACACATGTTACAGGCTTCTTGATAAGTTAAGCCATACATGTTTAAATCTCAGCTTTTCGGTCGAAACAGGTTTCATGTACATAAAGTAGTGTTGATATTAGCTAGTTTAACTACGAAGAGATACATATATATATATATATATATATATATATATATCTATATATATATATATATATATATATATATATAGTGGGAAATAATATATAGTGATATTTTGGATAAAAGGAAGAACTTTAATTGCAAACCAAAGTTGAAAGCACATGTTATAGGGAAAACTGGATGAAAATTGTGTACTGAAACATGTGATGCCCATTCATATTTATCAGTGAGAATATCAGGAGAATCATGCCTACCCACATCACTGCGTCAGATCAATTAAGTGGCTAGCAAACCAAAAGTTAATGTTTAAATTAAATTAAGATAAAGTTAATTAATCCAAAGTTTTGATGCTTGGAAGATGCCAAGAAAAATCTTGGAAAAGAAAAGTAAAAAAAAATTCTTTTGAATTTCTACTAATTAAGTGCATTGTGGACCATCCAATGTGGGCATGCATGGTGTTACTGTCACAGTGGTCTCAAGTCACACCTTTTTTAAAGAAAATAAAAATATTTTAATTCATGAACTAGCTGGAAACTTCCTGATTTATCATGGTGGCCATAAAATATTTTGAAAATGAATTTGTTAAGTTTTATGATATTAATTTGAATCACTAACCTTGGTTTAGCAAATACTGCTTTTGTATGCATTTGATCCATAGGATCATAGCATTGATGAGTGATCATCAGTCCTACTTATTACAAGTGTATCAATTATCGGAAAAAAAAAATCGAGATTCTACTTCCCATGATAACATGCAGTGACTAATTGATTACTTTGGATTAATAAAACTGTCATGAATAATGTCTATATCATACTCTTATAGTGTGTGTGTGTGTGTATATATATATATATATATATATATATATATCCTAAAAATACGGAATGATTTTCCCTTTGATAGTGTTGAACAATCCACGTCGATAAATTTATTAGTGAAGTCACAATCAAAGGTATGATGTCTAAGAGGCTAACTAGAGCACGTAATCACATTAGATTTGGGGTCTGAATTTAATCCTGTATATGTCACTGAGTGTACTTTCAAGTACAGAAACAATCACTTTGTCGACTTTTACTAGCTTATATTATTATATTAGTAAAAATATTCTCCCACCAGACCACTAAATTGACTTAAAGAAAAGCAGTAAAATGTATATAGCCATAGCATATACGCCTATAACACTTTATAGGCTCATGTTGTTTAGTGCGTTAAGCACCACCAATTTTGATTTCCTTTCCCTCCCTCCACTTAGATTTTGTCCAAATTTTCAAGAATCTATGTCCTCTTGGAAAGGTGGATGTCAACTAGTTTTATCTCAATAGTTGCCAACAAATATAACATAGATACGATTCTTTTTCTAGTATACAGTTAAATTGTTGAGAGACTTGAGAGTTATAAACAGTTGTAAGAAGTTATATGTATAATTAGAAAAACTGTATAAAACATAGCTATAAGTAATTACAAATAATTGCATGCCAAAAATTGAAGTTATAAGAAATTATAAGTATAAAGTAGGTTAAGATAGGGGAAAAAAAGAACAATGTTTTATACTAGGTAGGTAGGCATAATGTATGCCAGCAATGTAAATAGTCTTGTTAAGTATCTAATTATGTATAAAGTTTAAGAATTTAACAACACATTTTTTTACTTTAATTTATACTGATACACATGACATTGTGACTTGTTAACCCATATCTCTAATTGTTTAGTATTTAACTTGTCTAGCTTGATTGTTTAGAATTCAAAACAATCAAGCTAGATAAGTTAAATGTTGACCAATTAGACATGAAATATGAGGGATAATGAGTCCCGTCGAACCAGAGCTCTAATTTAGGAATCAAATTCTTATGTCATAAAATATTTTTATAAACTTAATATTTTACGATATGAGGCTTTTTTTAAAGGAAAAAAAGGGAAACATCCCCATCACTTATGTATATACTAGCCTTATTTAGTTTTTCTTTTGAATAAGATGATCTGACTCAAGATAAATTAGAAGGTAAATACAAGATTGTTGCTCCCACAACCAATGTGAATAATTAGTTGGTGATAAGAAGTGATTAGAAAAGAAAAGGAAGGATAGATAAGTGGGTGGAAGCAAAGCTGGTTGATGATAAGAGTAGCTGTGTATTACAGTGGGGGTTGAAAAGAAGGTCAGCTATTCAGCTTTTTCTTCATTAGTGGAGTCCTTTGTCTAAGTAGAAAATTGGTTAACACAAATTTTTTTCTTCTTTTTTGTCTTTTTAAGGGTATAATTATAAAGCATGCAAGAATCATCCCAGCACTTAAGGGGTTGAGATTTGACCTTAATGTTCTTGTCTACAAGTCAACAATATCTTCCCAAATTTACTGCCAAATCTGTCAAAATCTATTACACACGTAATTTTGTAAGAGTGATTTTATGCAATATATTAATGGTAACACTATTTCATTTATCATAATATATAATAATATAATTTTTATGTTACGACAACACATTTAAACGTATCTTATAACAATACATTTATCATTTGCGTTCAATGATTTGTCATTGTAAATATCATTTTAATTTTCAGGTTGATAAATCTTCAATCTGGTGATGAAAATTAAGACCCCATCTATGAAGTGGTTTTTAAGCTCAGTAACCAATATATTTTTTTGATTCATGACAAGAGACTTTTCCCCTTCTCATGTTTATGTCAAAGATCCTTCTTAAAGCTTGATGTTCATGATATATATATATATATATATATATATATATATATATATATATATATATAATATATATATATATATATATATATATATATATATATATATATATATATATATAGCTAATCCATTTTCTTCTAAATTAAGTTGATAAATAAATTTGTCTTTGACATATAAATCATGTAGTAGATTCTTGTGGTTAGTGGATATTAAAAAATTAAAGTTTTCTTACAAATGATATTTAAAATTTGTAAAAAGTGTTTTTTTTTTAAAAAAAAAAAATACTATATAGGTCCGAGATTAAAATTAGTCATTTTCTTCCTCAGCTCATCATACATCGAATCTGACCTAAATGTAGAGTTGGCCAGGTGCGGCCATGTAATTCCATTCTTGAAGCATCAGTCTTTGTCACACACTGGAACCCATCCTTGCCATTTGTCATGGTCTTTTTAGTTTTAATTAACTAAAATAGTGATAATTATTGTCTATTTCTCTTTAATATGTTAACCTTCCTTTCAATTGACCTATGACTTTTCCCTCTTGTAGTATGTTCCTTTAATTGTTTTTTGGGGGTAATAATATATATCTTACCACAAAACATTGGTAGAGATCTATTATTTTGCTTTTTTAAAAAAAAAAAACATGATAATATAATTTTTAAGTTAATCAAAAACACTTAGCAAGTGTCTTGTAGAAAAAAAATGTATTATTCTACTTAAAAAAAAAAAAAAACCAATACTAAGCAAGTCCATCTAGGACACACATCTCATGAAAACATCTTAGATGACGGAAGACAAGAAAAAAGATAGAAGAAACAAAGATAAGAGATATTTTCTCATACTTCTAGCAAAATTTAAACCTGTATCTCTTTATTGGAAGATGGTTATCTGGTAAAATTTAAGACGTAAGTCAAGTTGATGCCATGCATAAATATTAAACGGCCTCAATAATTAATCATTGCCCCGGAGAGGATCTGCTTAAAATGCCATTAACTTGTTAATTTGATTTCTAAAGTGCAATAAAGTTGATTTCATTATTCGTTTTCATCATCCTACTTGTCTTCACCATTTTGCACTTAAAATCTTTATCTCATGAATTTTATACCCTATATGTAAAATTTGAGGTAATGTATATCATACGTCTAGTAGTAAGTGTATACTCCTGCTTGCCACGTATATATTTTTTCTAATGTATATTTGTCATATAGATAATTTTTAATATGTGACTCTGATATGACTTGTAGGAATATACACTCCTAGGAGTATGCATGATACAAGCTTTCAAAATTTGATAACTTTTTAAGACTTCGCGGACGACATGAATGATTTTTACGGATAAGTTGTAATTTACGGACAAAATTCCAATCATTGAATTGAAGTTTAATTGCCGCGTTGAAGAGCGACGTTGCTGCGCGTACGTAGTTGTACACATAATTAATGGATCATGATCGTCGTACGTACATGTAACATCATGCAATGATTTAGGATTTTTCTACGTCGATAACACGTATTATTGAAAACCATAAGCTGCTCGCATATTAATCTCCAGCAAAACATAATTAGTCACGTGTACCCCCAACTTTTTTTAACGTACGATTAATATCTGTCTATAATACCTGTGGCTGTGTTCTTGACATTCGTTTTTTTTTTTTTTTTTGACATTTTTTTTTTTTTTTTTTTTTTTGGGTAGTTTAATTCATTTTTGGATAGGTTAACTAATAATATTTGCAAATTTAATGGCTAACTTGTGACGCTCTCAATTTTTAGTGCAAGTCATTGCTGTAGTTGATATATCGATAGTAACACTTGAAAACGTGTATGAGTGATGGTGACAATGACCGTTTCATAGGAATGATATTACAAGTCAAGCTAAAACCGAATCACTATTTTGTGCTTAATTATGATGCACCACGTACTCATACTTGACACTATGATTTGTCCTTAATGAAATCATCTTATTTATCTCTGATAAAAAAAATTGTATAAGTGTAAATTTAACTGATTATAACACTGCAGCCTATATTATTTTTTTGGTCAATGTCGCAAGCCTTATCTCACACAAGTTGAGTATAACGCTGCCCATCTACACGTACTGCTTAATTGCAATGAGGTGCAACCCTATCTCCAGTAAGTAAACGTCACACACTTTTAAAACATTATGGTACTTGTATTGACAATAACAAGGAAAATGTATCTGTAGGTACTTCCGTAATTGGATCACATCGGGACATGCTAATATGTCATCTGCAGACGTGGATAAAATTATTGAAGACAAATTCTCAGAATGGTTCAAGCAAAATGTTTGTGCACACATATCCCACTTATGTATTTGGCCGTATTGTTTTTACTTAATTCACTGAGAAATTTATCATGACTTCATAATTGCTTAGGAGTTTGCACATGGTACAGGTTTACTGTTCACATGTGTTCAATGATGAAAGACAATCATGGTTACAACAAATGGCGGAAGGGCCAATAAATGTTGTGCAATCATTCACAGGATACAAAGTGCATGGGATAAGGTTTCATACTAGAACAAGAAGTATGAATAAGAAGACATCTTCATGTGGTATTCTAGTGAAAGGAACTTCAGAAGGGAATGCCAGCGGGGTGGATTACTACGGAGTGCTTGAGGAAGTACTCCAATTGGAGTACTTAGGGGGAGCCCATGAAACGATGCTTACTATTTCGATGTGAATGGTATGATCTATCTAATCCTCGGGGCACACGGTACTCCAAGTTGAACTGTATGTATGAAATTAATACGCAACGCAAATATGCCAAATTTGACCCTTTCATCATTGGGGATGTTGCGTACCAAGTGTTTTACATCCCATACCCACGGGATATTCCCCATAAAGCAAACTGGTTCGCTGCTTTACTGAATAAGCCCAGACAGTGCCCAAACATGCAAGGGGATGCGGTTAACCCTAACGCTGTATTTCAGGAAGATGTAATGGCGTCAACTTCTCAACTGTCAGAAACCTTGCCATAATTTCTGGCTGACGTAGCAGGGGTTATGGATGAAGTGCAAGTGGTTGATGTCGCCGCATCAGAAGGTGAACAATCCGATGATATAGACGAGTTTGAGCAACGGGAGTGGGATGATGCGGAAACAGATACTGAAACCGACGACGATGAAATGCAATATGAATCAGAGGATGATGAGGACGATGATGAGGATGATGAGGTGCACTTAGATAACGAAGAGGATCGAGATGAAGATGATGAATGTTAATTTGTACTCATTGCATCCTACTTATGTTTTCTGTGTATGCAGTTGTAATAGAATCGTTGTACATTTTACGCAAGTGTAACATGATTGACTTCAGCAACATGACCTAAGATGCATTGATAATTAAAATGTCGTAATCATGTCTTTAATGATTTGTATTGTTACAATTGAATTGCAGTAACTACTTTTCAATGTTGTAGATGACAGACAGAGATCCGCGACGTCAGCGGCGCCGGAGAGGAGGGGCAAGACTTTCCGATGCAGACAGTCATTCACCGGAGGCTGTGGGGGTGGGGGAGCGCACGTATGGCTCCCCCATCCGAGTGCCGTTGACTGCAGCAGCTAGTACGTCCTTCGTGCCTACCCCACAGGTGGATGCACGCATCGAGAACCCCTTTGTGGATCCGAACCAGGTCCGCCTCCTTAACCAAGATGCTGGTTTGCAAGCACCCCATGCTGGAGACACTTCAGCGGCAGGAGGGGTGAATACGGCGTTCTGGAATACTTTTGGGCCATTCATGCCATACAACGCCAACTTAATTCTGAGCGCCCTGGGAAGCATGCAGCAAACTGCTCTACATCCTACTCCACACCATCTTCCACATCCTGCTGTAGTATCTACTCCAAAGCCTCAGGCGCAGGGTACAGCACAGCAATCTGGAGGGCGTATATTGCCGTGGAGTGAGCCCGAAGTGGCTGTTAGGGATAAGAGCCTAATAGAGCCGGAGGGAGACACGTACATGCTCTACTACCGTTTCAGTAAATATAAAATGCTAGTTATATGCAATTCAATATTAGGGGAACTTTGTTCTTCAATATACTATGTTTATATGTAATTCTGTTTCAGGTTCAAGCCCTACAAAGGAGTCACCAAACGTATTGGTGAGATCATGAAGGGGAAGTTCTCAGGAGCTTGGCCAACTTGGGGGGAAGTCCCCATTCACCAACGAGACTTATGGTTTGCAGAATTCAAGGTGCGTACTTTATGTTACTAAACCACATCCTGCTGTACTGTTTGATGTGTTAATGTTGGATGCATTTGACAGACGTTATATTATATATGTTTCAGTTCACATGTTTCCATTCTCAAAGTAAGTTTCACATAATCCAAATTGCGCGTAATTCAAAAAGTTAACTTTTACCTTGCTGGAATCATGGAGGTGTAAGATTACGTGGATGCTTATGTTATCTCATTAATGAAAGCAGGTTTAAACAAAGGTTTTGAACATGTATATGTATATGTATATATAACTTTCATAAATTAATATGGCCAATATGTGGTGCACTCCATTGTTGACCTTTGAGTTGTATCTTCCATTTCTTCTTTATTCATGCATCAATCTGGTTGGTGTACTCCGAGCGAGTGGCTCGTTGACTTATGAACTCCGGCGTGTGGCCGTTGAGCTATATTATAAATGTTGTGCGCTTCCGTTGATTTACAGGGACTTATTGTAAGGCTTTTAGCCTAGAAACGGTCAGTTTCCAGGGGAAATTCTGTCCGTTTCGTCCCAGGAATTTATGAATCAATTTGGCATCCATCTTGGTGCATGCACTCATTATGTGGCGTCCCATATCTATAGTCCATGGCTCATCTAGCATGCAATTCACTAGTTTATTTTGCATGTAGTCCCTAGCTCATTCCATAAGCCTTCCAACTTAAGTATTAGCCCAACACAGGACAATCTATAATCACGATAATACCTTATCCACCTCAGCCCAACACATGTTTGCCTTCTGAAATGGGTTGGTGTTTGCTTGTAGTTGTTATTTTTGTACTCTTATAGATCGCAATCCAATTGGAATAAGCTTTTTGGGGAGGGGGTTTGAATGTTGGATACATGCAAACCCTATTACATATGCCTTTGATTGCACTTTTGTTTTCTTCATAACAGGGCCATTGTTTATCTCTCTTCAAAGGTTTTGAACATGTATATGTATATCTATATATAACTTCCATAAATTAATATGGCCAATATGTGGTGCACTCCATTGTTGACCGTTGAGTTGTATCTTCCATTTTTTCTTCATTCATGCATCAATCTGGTTGGTGTATTCCGAGCGAGTGGCTCGTTGAGTTATGAACTCCGGCGTGTGGCCGTTGAGCTATGTATTAAATGTTATGCGCTTCCGTTGATTTACAGGGACTTATTGTAAGACTTTTAGCCTGAAAACGGTCAGTTTTTAGGAGAAACTCTGTCCGTTTCGTCCCATGAATTAACTAAGAAGTTTGAAAACCGTAACGCTTCTGGTCCTAGGGGCTGGGGGTGTTACAGATAAGTTATCCTAAAGTGATAAAATCAAGAAGTAAGAGTTGCATGTAAAAGAACAAAGCCTTACATGTTTGCCTTCTGAAATGGGCTGGTGTTTGCTTGTGGTTCATTCCATTGTTGACCGTTGAGTTGTATTTTCCATTTCTTTATTCATGTCGTAACTAAATATGTTAATGTTGTCGCAGAAATATTATTTTTGGCTGCCTCAGCATGATAGACAAGTGCGTAGGAATTTTGATGTTGGCGGGGCGAAGCAGTTGAAGAACTTGTTTGCCTATGCACGCAAGATAGGCAAGGGGCCAGATTGGGTGTCCCCGGACAACTGGGCGCGGCTCCTGAAGTATTGGGCGGGCACTGATTTTCAGAAGTTAAGCGCCCAGAACAAGAAGAACCGTAGTAGTGACCCTGAGGGCGTGGGTCCATCATTGCACACATGTGGGTCAATCCCAATAACTGAGCGTCGCAGACGACTGGTACTATATAATATAATTATTCACGAACACATTGTTATTCAACGATTTATTACCTGTAACATAACCTACTTCCAATATGTGCAGTCGGTCTCACTTGAAAGGGAACCAACAGTCGATGAGTTATACAGGGACACCCACATGCGTAGGAAGAAGGACAACCAGGGCAATTGGGTGTGCAAAAAATCGGAGTTAAGATTGGTAAGATTGAATTCAATGAACATCAGGATGAATTTTTCATTAGGATATGAGTTTCAGTTAACAGATATTCCATAACATTTTGTTTTTTGTGTGAATATGCAGGATGAACACTTGAAGAGATGGCATGAGTACAGGTCCTCCCACACGTCCACTGACGACAGTTCCCAAACCCCTCCACTATCTGAGCAGGACATTTGGGTTCAAGGAAATCTCACTAGCAAGGGTCGTGTGTATGGCTTTGGTGCTGAGGGAGTTCTGATGAAGCAGCGGTCTCGCCTATCAGCTTCGACTCGTTCGTCCTCTGTTCACAACTATGATGCACGCGAAATGGCGATGAGATTAAATGAGGGTGTTGTGCAAGCAGCGGAGGAGGCTCGACAAGCGGAGGAGGCTAACCACAAAGAGATTGAAGACCTTCGACAGGAGTTGGCTCAAGAAAGGGCAGCGAGATAAGGAGAAAGTGAAGAGTAAGCTAAGCAAGCTCTGGAGGTTCTTCAAGAGTCAGCAAGCTGGGTCCTCAACGGCACCGCCACAAGATGATGATGAAGATGAGCCCGATCCATCACACTTAGGTGATTCCTCCGAGGATTAGTTTTGATATTTCACTAGTTGAACAATTTTTGTTATGTTGTGAACAATTTATGTTTTGTTGGTTGATTATGTGAGTGAAACCTATGTAGGTAGATTTTCAATTCTTACAAACAATATTTATAATGTATGAATGTTATTATATGAATGTCTGTGGTTGAAATTTCTGACGGACTTTTCTGAAATAGTCCGTTATAAACAGTGCCCAAATCTTGCATCCAATAGTTTCTGACTTACAGCGGAGGAGGTCAAAAATTCGGTCATAATATAATTTCGACGGAAAATTAATCCGTCAAAAAAATCGTCGAAATCATGCTGACAAGGTACCACCTCGTCGAAAAATGCCGTAGGAAATACTTTGACGGAACGTCAGTCCGTCAAACATAATCCGTCAAACATTTTGACGGATCAGTCAAAAAAAATATTTCGACGAAGGTTTTTTTGACCGATATTCTTTCCGTCAAAATTACCATCCAAAAGTACTTATTCCGTCAAAAAGTAAACTTTTTTTTGTCAAAAATTCCGTCAAAAAAAACACAGCATTTATGTTGTAAAATAGAAAGTAATTTGATATGTAACAAAAGATTGACTCATATATAAAATTTTTTATCGATATTTAGTCCGTGGTTGACTCGTACCACAAATTATGTAATCATAGTTGTATTATAAGAATGATGGAATAACATTACATTCAACCAAACATCGCATTAATTTTACAGGATCTGTATAAAGAAATTCAAGGATTGTTATCCTTCCTGTTAATGGGTGCCAAGGATCCCAAAAAAGTTCCACATGCATCCCTCACCAAGTACATACATAATAAGTAATATCGCTTCTGTCGATACATAGAAGGCATGCATATCGAAGCTAGTATTATTCACTTAAAAGCTAGTAAAATACAAGTGCATAATTACGCAAACTCGACCTTAGATCTAATGTTTACAAAACCTCAGTCTTAACTACTATGTCAAAACCTCATTGGAAAGACAGTACATTACGTTACGTTACGTTGCTCTTATTTTGGAACTACTCTTTGATGTTGAATCTGGTGGCGGCGATATCTCTTCCTCTAGGACATGATCATTCTCTTTGTTCTCATCCTTAATTGTAACTACGACATGCTGAGGCTCAGTAGTACTCATCTCAAGAAGTTCTTTTTCAGGGTTCCTTTTTACACGATCCATGGACTTAAAATTCGCCATTGAAGCTAACTCATTTATCTCCTCCGCAACACTTTCCACACAATCTACAATATCTATAAGTATAGAAGCAACTGTCGCGGTGGGTAAGACATCCAACATATTGAAATTTTCCCATACAACTCTGGTTTCAAGTAAGGATTTTAGGTCCTGGGCAGCTGTTTTTGATTTGTTGACGTGTTTTTTTGTCGACGATGTCCTTTGCATTTTCTTGATCTCGAAAGACAAGTCCTTTAATGCTTTGCCCAATTCCGAGCTCAATCTTATGCATGCTTCCTTGACATTCTCTTGGATTTCTTCTGGAATCTGCTATCAGAATCACAACATAATTTGCATTAGAAGAATTATGATGAGCTAAGTTTTTTTTCCCCGTAATTTGAGGTAAACATCGAACTTAATGAGTTGCATGCATGCATTATGTATTTTACATACTTGGACGCTGGAGTTGAGGTAGGTGTTAAGGGCGTCAACTCTGTAGGCACACTGCCGAGCTAGAGCTCCAACCTTGAGGTATTGCTTCCATGGATGGCGGAACTTAAACCGGCCGTGGCTTGGCTCCCATGCCGCTAGATTTGCCTACAAGACAAAGGCTTATTTATTGTATACCGCGTAAATGAGCCAACTCGATTGAGAAAAAGTTCAAATTGACATAAATTAAGCCTTACTACAAGACAGTGCGCGCTTTGATACAATATCGTACTATACTGCTATGTATTTACATTTATCTAAACCTTATGATTGGTTACGTACTATTTGTTGATTTGGCATTTAATATTGATTCATGAGACTTTGATTAATAACAGAAGCGGCCAGGGAAAGAAGTCTTACCATAGCTTCTTCGGAGGCTTTAGAGCCAAGGACACTCTTGTATTGATTGCGAAAAGACTTGTCCTCCTTGGGCTTTTCCTCTGCTGTTTTATTGAAAAACTCCTGTCCAAATCCTGTAGATTTCAGCCATTTGATGATGCATGAGTAAAGCAACCACTCACTCCCACAAACTTTAAAAAAAAAAAAAAGAAAAAAACAGAAGCAATATATGTGCTCGCAACATATAAATATCGGTTAGCTCAACTGGTAAAATATTTAGAAAATGTTGTCAGAGACTTGAGTTCAAGTCTCTCTATATCAAACTCTATGTCTCCCTTTAAAACAAAAAAATATGTTCCCATAACATATACGAAGAGGTGGTACCTTCTAAGAAAATGCCAAGCTTGTGAATGTTGGATGCAATGAGATTGTGCAATTCTGTCCCACTCCAAACAGGGCGAATGGAGATGCAAATAAGCATGGCAATCCAACTTCCTATGATGATCGTCGACAGCCGTTGTTGTGCTATCTTTATCACCTGATCAGCTCTATAACCCGACACCGCAACCAAACAGAAGGTCAAGATGAAGATCACGAATCCATAATCGTATCTCGCCTTCATCTTTGGAAAAAACCTCATGAACGTCATTATTCCCGCTGCACATAATAATATTAATAATAATTTTTTGTTATTTATCGTATACAATTTTGTACAGTTTAAATTGCTTCATCATCTACAAGAGATTTTGTTTGGTTAAGTACCTACTAGAAAGCCAAAAATACCAAGAAGAATGGGCTCCCCTGTTTTGCCAGAGAGACTCGCCAAGTGATGGGCGCAGACTCCTAAAAACCCCGCCACACAAGTCGCCATCATCCTGTTGAACCCTTTCCCTAGGGTCGCCCCTGCAACAACAGCAACAACAATGCAAATTTTTAGCTTCGTCTAATTAATTTGGTCGCAGTATATATAATATTTCAACTCACACATTCTTTTCGAAGTGACGCAAATATGAAGAGTAGTTTACCTACGGAAAACTCGAAGACAACCACCACGGTTAGAACAGCCCACATAGCGGAGACGCCGAACCCATTGTAGAGGGGCTGATAGTAGTAGAACAAGGAGACAATGGTGATGGCTAGGCCCACTTTGAAGGCATGAACAATCCTTCTAGGATCCTCTTGTCCTAAATTTTTAACTGCGAGGGCAAAATCGACCACCTCGTTCATGAATCTCCTAGGCAAGGACTTAATGAGACTCATTTTTCCTGAATCCACATTAATCTCCATCTCTCTCTCTCTCTCCCCCCTCTCTCTAGAAAGAAAGTTGGAAGTGAGGAATGAAGAGGAGATAACTAGGTTGATGGGGAAGGAGCTGAGTGAGAATGTTATGTTTATTTTATTTATTTTTTGGCACCACCTCCCCTGTATTTATAGGCCAAGTACATCTAGGGGGAAAAAGAGAGAGAATTAAACTAATAATAATAATAATCTAAAAAAGGAGGAGAATATTATATAAAATTATAGAGCACGTTGTGGTGTCGTTTTGAATGTTGTCAGAAACAGAGGGAGGGCTGGAAGGAGAGAGAAAGTGTGGTGACTGCTTGATGGGCAGGGGAGAAGGAGAGAAGGAAGTGCGCATTTTTCTTCATAACTTTAATTTCATTTGCAGAGACAAATTAAATTAAAAAAATTTGGGGGGGGGTCAAAAATGTGTCGCCACTGGTGTTTAAACATTTGAAAAAAGTGTTTTTTTTAATTATTTAATTTTGGGTGTGAAGCCATCAAATGAATGAATGATCAAAAGGGTGAACAAGTTTGTGAAGTTATCAAACATGATATGGCATTGGTGTTGAATCTAATTAATTGAACTTCAACTTCAAGATTAGGGAACTAATGGCTGCATTTTTGGTCTTCTTCCCCGCATCCCCCCCCCTTCCAAAAAAAGGGTTGTCCAGTCCCTTCTCTCCTCCGCTTCGAATATTATTGGACGTATGGTCTTCAGATGATTATTTACATTCATATTGTAAAGATGATTTGTGAATTTTTATCGACATTGTCTCTCTTTCCTTTTTAAATAGAGAGTATTTTTAACTACTTTCTGTTCTTTGATAAACAATTTAATTTATTTTGAAATGTTACACATATAAGCGATTGAAACTGAACTCGTATTTTCCAAACTTACTTTTTGTTCTTTTATACACTAAGCTTGATGTTGATTTCAAGTGCCAATATAATCCTCCACTTTTTGTTTGGATTGTTTTGGATTTTTTTTGGGGGGGTTGTAAATTGTATAAGACACAATCACTCATATCTAGACCTATCAGTTTAAGCGGGTAGGTTAAATACGAGTCGGGCATATATGAGATTAGATAAAATACGGGTTGAACTTATTTTGGGTTCAAGTAAAATACAAGAGAGTATATTTCATTTCTGCGGATTTTGGGTCAATCTAATGGGTTAGAGCCCCTTTTTTGTTGATTTCTTTATTTTGTGTCAAAATTAAAAACTCGACACATTTATTACTTAAGATTGTTCGTATTTAATGAAAAAATATTGAATTGTAATTTCTTCAAAGATTATTAACAATATTTAAATTTTTTATTATGATATATAAAAGTCATACAGGAAATCTCACTGTTAGCGACCGATACAATCTGACGCCATCTCACTTAAATCCGAGGCTAAACCTGTTTAGCGTCGGATTGGCGTCCGACAATGAGTTGCCGAGAAACCCCTCGATGTTAAAAAAGTTTGGTGTCGGATAACTTTGTGAGACGCCAACAGCGTGCGATTGGCGTCGGATAAAGTAGGTGACGCTAATGGCGTCGGACTTTATCTGACGCCAATAGCGTCGCCTAGTGTAAATTTGGCGTCTGATTTCTCTGTGGACGCTATTAGTGTCGAACTGATTCTGACGCAATTAGCATTGCAAACTATGCATTTGGCGTCAAATATGTCTGTCGCTAACAACGTCCAATAACTTATATGACGCTAAATCTAAAAGGTGTTTTTAGCGTCCGATTCTTTTTCGGACGCAAATTCTGGAAATATTTTGGCATAGTTTTTGCTGATTTTTAGGTTTTTCTTATACATATTTTCAACTACCATTATGACATTCTCATCTAACCCATCAAAACAATAAGGTGTCCAAACGATTCGTCACATTCCCATTGTTGCGTCATAAATTTCATACAAACCATCACGCAACAAGTTTCAAGTACCATCCCATGGTTTCGTCACCACAATTCATGCATAATATATGTTTCAAGAACCAAAACATAAGGTCTTATCCAAACCATCAAACAACAAAGTTCACAAACTAACATCTAAAAGTTTCATACCATTGAGTCATAAGTTCAATAATCCTACTATATGTTTCAAGAAACTACTAGACTAATCATCAGACTCAGAAGGAAGAGAGCTAGAACCAGATAACATGTTCACTTGCGACTGAAGGCTATGAATGAGTTTCATTGTCTCATCAAATTGTCGCATCTGATCGTCAACCAACTTCTTTTGCTCATCAAGTCGTTGCTGAGTTGATTTCAAGTCCGATTGCAGCTTGGAATATGCCGAGAGAATATATGTGGAACCAGTGGAGGGAATAGAAGCAGTGGGTTTCTCATAAAACATAGTAGCGCTAGTTTTCAAACCATAGATGGTGGATTTCTTACTCCATCCACCTGAAATCTCATAGTATAGCTTCTCTGCCTCTTGTGTCCCCTCTTCAATACTGCGCTCAACCCTAAGTGCCTCATATTTTTTCTGTATTTGAGTAAGAATGACAAAACATAAGCACATATATGTCAAACAACAACATATTTTACATAAAAAACAATGAATACTTCCATAAAACTTGAGAAATAATATTCTCATATTGAACATCAAATTATACTTCCTGCTAGTTACACGGAGAATGTCAAACTAATTAATTTGATGCTTAGGCCTACATGTACAAAATGTGGAAGATGAAAAATCACTAATTAATTTGATGCTTAGGCCTACATGTACAAAACATGGGGTGCCAAACACAATAAAAAGAATTTAGAGTCTTCTACTTTACTCTCTAGCCTCCCTTGTTACCCCATTAAAAACTGGAAGATGGTCCAAAACACTCCTATAATCATTTATACATTCATTTAACTTTACTTTTACTCAAAAAATTTTCAAAATTATCCAACAAACCCTGATCTCACATTCAACCCCTTGTCTTGGTCTTATCAAGCTGCATTATATTTCTACGACAACATAACCAAAAACAAATCTCATCCTCCGTGCTCTTAATTTGTCTCGATTCTCTCTCACACACACTCAAATTCTAATATAATATTCTAATAAGTTCCATTGTGAAATTAAGAATGTATAAGGAGAACATCAAACTTGAGATATAATATTCTAATATTCTAATATTGAATACTTCATCGGCTCCACAAAATCATACTTATATAGTAATAAGGAAACTATCATAAGATAAAGAACAAAGTACATGACATTCTTACGTACTCATAAAGCTTTCGACCTGTCATCTATGAAGACCTTTCCAGATTGAGGATCATCCTTACTGTGACTCCTCACAAACAACGCAGAGGGTGTAGGAGTCTTCCCTTCCTTGATCTAATTATGACCAAAAAAATGTAACAAATAAGCACGACACTATATAGCATATAATGAAAACTCAAATATTTTGAGACTATACCATTCTTCTTGCAAGCTATGATGTTGAGATCGACCCTTGACAGTGTAAAGTAGCTGCATTTGGTCCCTCTAACACGCCCTTCACTAGGGGCATGCCCTACATTGTAGGAAAATACATCTGAAATTTGTCCATCATGATTCTCCTCTACATCAGGACAAATATTTCTTCCGAGATCTCTTGTTTTTGTGTCAACATTTTCTTTAAAATATACGGTACCAAAGTTAGATATCTTCTCTGTTAAGTATGCATTACATATTGATGATTCAGCACGCATTTTGTTACCAACTTTCTTCTTCAAATGATGTAGAAACCTGCACCATAAGTGATGATAAGTACAAAAGGAACTTTTCATTTCTACATTTAAATAGTAAGTGAATGGGAATTTCACATGCCTTTCAAATGGATACATCCACCTATATTGAACAGGACCTCCCACTTTAGCCTCATATGGTAAGTGCACGGAAAGATGCTCCATTACATTGAAGAAAGACGAAGGAAAAATCATCTCCATCTTACATAGTATTTCAGGTATATTTCTCTCCAATCGAAGCACATCATCCATTTGTAAATTAGCTGTACATAAATCCTTGAAGAATTGGCTAAGTTTAGTGAGGACTTTCCAAACATTTGCAGGAAGTAATTCCCTCATAGCAATCGGTAATAACCTCTCCATGAAAACATGGCAGTCATGGCTTTTCAAATTATGCAACTTTCTATTTTTTCTATCGACACATCGGTTCAAGTCACTGGCATATCCATCAGGAAGCTTCAGCTCTTTCAGCCACTCATATAAGGCCTAAACTTCGTTTTTACCCATCACATATGGAGCGTTCGGAACAATTTCAGTTCTTCCTCCAGCATCATGTTCAGTTGTTTGAATGTGAAGTTTTCGACGCTTGCAATGAGTGGCTAAATCCCTTCTTGCATTAACATGATCCTTCGTTTTCCCCTTCACATCCATGATCGTGTTAATGACTTGATCAAAGACATTCTTCTCAACATGTATAACATCTAAGTTATGCCGTATGAGAAGGTGTTTCTAATACGACAATTCCCATCCAGTTATGAGACTCAAGGTAGCCATCAATTGCGCCATGGTAATCAACAGAGTTAGGCATTATATGTATGCGATCCCGTACTTGATCACCTTTGAGCCGGGGCAGACGAGGTGATCTTTCGGCCCTATTTTTCAAACAAGCACTCTTATTGGACCGAAAAGGATAACCTTCGGGAAGAAATTGTCTATGACAATCAAACCATATATGTTTCTTCCCATGTCTTAGCCTAAACGCCTTTGTACTCTCCATGCAATAGGGACACGCTAATTTTCCGGATGTCATCCAACCAGAAAGCATGCCGTACACTGGAAAGTCACTTATAGTCCACAAGACTGCTGCCTTCATTGTGAAGTTCTGCTTCCTTCATTGTGAAGTTCTGCTTCTTTGACCCATCATATGTTTGGACACCAAGTTCCCATAACTGTTTTAATTCTTCAATGAGGGGTTGTAAGTAAACGTTAAGCTTACCCTTTGGACTCTTTGGGCCAGGAATCAACAAAGTGAAAAACATATATTGCTTCTTCATACATAACCAAGGTGGCAAATTGTATGAAGTTACAATTACTGGCCAACAAGAGTACATCTGCTCAAAATTACCAAATGGGTCTAAGCAATCAGTGCACAAACCCAATTGAACATTGTGAGGTTCGGCAGCAAATTCCTTGAAAGTGGCATCTAAATGTTTTCATGCTTCGCTATCACATGGATGAGCCATAGAGCCTCTTACACGTGAATTCGCAGAATGCCACCTCATTTGTTCCGCTGTGCTTTTAGTTGCGTACAACTTTTGTAACCTTGGCCCAACGGGAAAGTATATTAGTACTTTCTTCACAATGCCTTCCCCCTCTCCAATGTCTTCTTCTCATATCTGTTAGCTCCACAATGCTCACATTTATCCAAGTCAATTTTATCTTTCCAGTACAACATGCACCCATTAGGGCAAGCATCAATTCTTTCGTGTGGAAGTTGCAAAGTAGCAAGCAACTTCTTTGTAGAATAATAAGTGTCAGCCATCTCATTGTCAAGTGGACACATTTCTTTCATCAGTGCTAACACATTATCAACAGCTTTATTCGCGAGATTAAACTCACATTTGATATTTATAAGTCATGACACCACTAACAATAAAGAGAGCTCACACCCCTCATATAAAGGTTTCTTTGTTGCTTCCAACAAATCAAAGAACTTTTTTGCTTCTGCATTTGGCTCTTCATCCATATTTTCATCAATCCAATTCGAAGACATAGGCCCAAAAGCATCCATCAACATTTCCTGAATAGTATCTACCTCCGCATTTGATGACCCTTCATTATTAACCTCTGAACTCGGGTAAGTCTTCCCATAGTTAATCCAATGAAAATAATTTGGCTGAAATCCATACTTATATAAATGTAATTTCACAGTATCCTCATCTAAGTAAGGCACATTCCAACATTTATTACAAGGGCATCTCATCTTGTTTGACTTCTTAAAACTTTACTCTTCTTCAGCAAATGTGATAAACTCATTTTCTACCTTACGAATGAACTCTTTATTCAAATATTTTCTGTCTAATCTTTGATACATCCACTCTCTATTTGTCCCCATTACTGCAAAATACAAGAGTGAAACACTTAAATATGCTTATCCTATAAGTTAATCTATATGAGTTATACATGCACAATAAACAACACCCAACAATAACATTTATATTACATATAAATGTCATATAATACCAAATAACATACGCACTTAACATCCTTCTACAGGGATAGGTAGTCCTAAACCCATTCAGAAATAGTATATATTAGATCGTGTGATTACATCTTTGTATATTTTGACAAAAATTCGGCCGTATTTCCCATTAGTTCTCCAAGTACAACTTATGAAGATGAAATACCCAATGCACATGGGAATACAATTCACCAATACATTACGCATCTCATCTTCATAATTGCACCCAGAGAACATTTGAGAAACTCCCACCTAAAATTTGCCAAGTATATGCAAAGATTTAACAACCACACAACCTAACACCATATTATTTCTAAACTGTCCAACACGGACAATTTAAAAATTTATACATACCAAGTGAATATCCTTAACACTGTACACATTAAAGCATGTGTATAGCGTTTTAGGGTAACTTGTTATGTACAAACATTTTGAACGGGTTTTCTAGGTTTATTATTCATGAACAACACACACACACACACAAAAACACATACACAAATATATACACAAATATTAGCACCGTACACATTATTTGCTAAATGAAAAGCAAGTATTCAACAATGTAAAGCAAGTAAAGAAAAATAATTTCATGCTGCATTCAACTAAGTACATAACTGGCCCATCTTTAGTATTACGTTAACACTATAGGTATATTAAAATTTTAGTGGAATCAACTCTAATTATATAATGAAAATTGATTTTTTTTTTTTATTGATCAAAGTCAATTTAAATTGCCTATTACCCTTAGCTTTGACATACAAAGAAAAAAATAATAAAAGTGGTTGATATATATACATAGCAAGATCATTTAAATTGAGCTATAAACGAACCTGATTAATTCAAAAAGGCAAAATCAATAGTAAATAGCAATGTAATGCAGCATCCAATCCAATCACACAGTACTGTGTTAATTGTCAATCAATTAATAATCCTTTGAATGGACAAGAAGGTAAGAACGCAATCAGAAAAAAGGGAAAAAAACAAGGCTCTAATGCTTCTAGGATCCAAAGTTGCAGAGCTTGGAGATTTGATATTGCTATCTATGAAAGATCAAGTCCCTTCATTATTCGACGACCTCCCCTCCAAAAAAAGCATGAACTCCAACCATCACTTGTTCCGCTAAACTTGAGACCTTTTCTAAAGGACACAAAACTACACAAGTCTATGACAAACATATGGAATTGAGCAAACAGACAAACAGATGGAATTGAGCAAACATTAATTAAATGAGTTTCAGATGAGCAAACAGACAAAACCTTGCCGCAATTGAGTAAACAGAGACGAACACCCTTGCCGGAAAACACCCAAACTGGTCGACAATCACCACCAACCTGCCGGAGAGAAAGAGAGAAAGGCCGTTTCAGATGAAGACAGCGAGACAAACAGACGGAGACAACCAGAGAGAGAGAGAGGAAGCCAGCGACAGAGAACGAGAAAGAAGGAGACATCGGACGGCGAACATTTCGGGTTGACGGCGGTGACGCCAGCTGCCTTCCTCCACCCTCGGCGACGGAGGCAGTAGGTGACTGGGCAGATTCGTTTTAGAGGGAAAGAGGAGCAAGGGTTTGTCGAGCAAATGTTTCGGGGAATCCGGGTGCCTTCCCCCCTTTTGTTTTATTCGGCGTCCGAAATTTAGCGTTGGATTAAGAATTAGACGCAAATGGCATCAGAATCAGTATGTGGTCACAGGGTTCGACTCTATTAGCGTCCGATAAGGGTATCAGACGCTAAAATCGATTCTATTGGAGAAGCTTTCCTTATCGGATGCTAAAATTCAGACGCTATTAGAGACAAATATTTTATCCGACTCTGGAAACAAAAATGCGATGCTAATAGAGTTGAATACTAAAGAGACGCTAATTACTCAACGCGAACGTCATGTTTTCTTGTAGTGATATAGGTGGCAAAAGAGTCAAGTCCTATTTGAGTTGGGTGACTTAGCCCCAAATATTAAAATAAGGTTAATAATGCGTTGGGTCACTTATGGATCAGCTCATATAAAACATGATAATGAGTTAGAGCAGTTCGAGTCGCTAATAACCCATTTAGTTATTCGATATTTTTTTAATTAACTTACCATTCGCTAATTAGATACACTTTATTAGTTAGTCGATCCTAATACAAGTCGGGTCAGCCTATTGCCTAACGCTCCCATCATAGTTAGAGTGCAATTAGAATGAAAGCTATATGAAATGAGATTGGAGAAGCACAATATAACAAGATAGCAGACAAGTTAGCCAATATAATGTTGGGGTGCACCTAAACACCAAGTTTGTGTATTTTTATTCTCCTCCTGGGAAGATTAGGATCTCTTAGGTATGGCTAATGTAGGGGTTGTCTTACCCCGTTTCTTTGCCAATTAATAAAATTCATTAGGGGTCTATGTCCCCTTTTCCACACCCCAAAAAAAAAATAATTTTAGATTATTACATAGTAATATTATTTAAAATATGTGAGGCCTATTCATTTGTAAATTGATTTTCTCACGATTAGATAGTTATTTCATGTCCTTTTATTGCCATTTTTACAATTTATCACATTTGTAAGTTGTACACGACATTATTTTATGAGTATAAGTTGCAAAAGAAATGACACTCATGTTTAATTCGTGGAGGGATATGATAATTATATAACATCTCTCTAAATGATTCAACATAATAAATAATCATTATTGTCAATTAAAAGGGATGACTTAAAACAAAAAATAACAAAAATAATGATATAACATTTAGGTCAAGCGAGCGGGTTCGGATTCTGGTTGCGTTTGACTTATTAATTTGTGGATTTTTTTAGGTTTGGTCTCTTCCGAATTCGGGTAAAGAAAAGTTCAAAATTCAAAATTTTCTGATTGATTCAGATCGGGTCAGCTTCTTGTGCTTGAGCAGAAACTACGTTGCGAGTTGCGACTCTGGCTGTTGTTTTTCCGCGGTCAGGGGTGGTGCTCGGGCCAGTGGATGAAAAATTAGAGCATGGGGATTGGAGTTGAACAAAAAGGAATTGGGTTGAAAGTGAACCATAGAAGCCACTCTACTTTTTATTTTGTATTTTTTGGGTTGCCTGTTAGGCTTTTACAAGCAAATATGTCACTCTATTTTTAGGTTTGTATAGCATAGTATTTGCGCCTTTAAATTTTATAAAAAGGAATCTATACTTAGATTATCGGGTTTTACTCTGGAGTCTGGATTATACGTGGTTCCTAGTTATTATTATCAGACCTCAAATTGAATGGATTGTTTTTAGAATATGGATACATTATATTCTATTTGAGCTTGGTCCCAATACTGAATTTTTTATTTATTTATTTTGCATTTTCTTGTCACTGGATATATTTGTTTCAGGAGTTTCCTATTTGAGACCGAAACAATTCGGTCTCTAAAATAGAAAATTCGGTCTCTATTTAATTTTGGAGACCGAATAGAGACCGAAAGTTACCGGTCTCCAAATGTTTGGTAGCAATTCAAATTTGGAGATCGGGTTTGAAGAAAACGGTTTCGACTTGAGACCAAACCACATCGGTCTCTAATTGAGACCAAAAAATTTGGTCTCAACTAGAGACTGCACAGTATGGTCTCTAACTGAGACCGAAGCCCACCGGTCTCCATTTGAGACCAAAGTTAGCGGTCTCTAACTGAGACCGAAGTCCACCGGTCTCCATTTGAGACCAAGCGTACATGGTCTCAATTTGAGACCAAAGAGGGCCGGTCTCTATCTGAGACCAAGTTGGGCCGGTCTCTAGTGGAGACCGTTATCTTCGGTCTCAATTGGAGACCAGATTTCATTTTGGTCTCCACTAGAGACCGCGGTCCCTTTTCCATTAAGTTGACATTTCGGTCTCAGACAGAGACCGAAATGTCTATTTCGGTCTCAGACAGAGACCGAATTGTCTATTTCAGTCTCTAACCTGCACATAATTTTGCATGAATTCTACTTATTTGAACATAGCACCTACATGTTACACATCATGCTATTTACATGCTCAGGTCACAATTGCCCCTAAATACAATAAATCGAGATACGTGCTATGGCATCCGAAATTTCACCAAAACTTCCAAAGTTTTGCATTCCAAAACCACAACTACTACGTACAACCGTTTCATATCAAACATTGTTCGCAACAACGCCCAAAATGCTTATCCACCTATCATAAAGTCCCGAGACACATTGAGGTGTTCATGTAATTACAACTACGCACCCAACTAAGTTAAAGGGTACAACCACACATACCTAAATCTATGAGGATGCTTCAGAGTTGTCTGCACGGGTGGGGTGGCCAAGGAGCGCCGAGAAGCTATCAAACCGAGCATTTAGCTCCAGGAGTCCAATTCTTTGGTCATCCAGCTGCTTCTTTGTAGCTTCCAACTCCTCTTTCGCACTCCTCAACTCCTCCCTAGTACTCCTCAACTCTTCCTCTGTCGAATCTAGTCGAGCTTGAGTCGTTTGTAACTCATTCTGTGTCGTTTGCAATTGATCCTGGAGCTGCGTAACTATTGGGGAGGAATATGCCGACGAACTGCTGCAGGTAGTACGCCTAGACGTGGTCGGTATCTCAAACATGGCAGGACCCTCTCTTCTAAGTCCGTATATAGTGCCCTTCTCACTCCAGCCACCACTGGCTTTGAAGAACAGGTGATCATCTGCAGCTGAACCCACTTGCACATCAATTCCTGCTTTCTGTTGCTCATATTTGTCCTGCATCATTGGAATGAATTCAAAAAGTCCATCAAAATGGGGAAAATTAACGAGATTAACTCACTTCAGCATTGAAGGCTAACTCATCATTACACAATTCATATATAGTTGTATTTCTGGGAAGAAACGGACAGAGTTTCCCCTAAAAGTTGACAATTTCCCAAGCTTAAAACCATAATTTCTTCCTTGCAATACATAAAAATACAAAACACGTACGCACGCTCAATAGGCCACACGCCCGGAGTACACCAAGTATACATCTCAACGGATCATACATCCGGAGCATATCAACACTTACGGAACTTAAATCAATCTCGGTATCATGTACCAACGAACATTTCAAGTACCTAAATCAAGTGACTCCTTATCCACATAGATATTTATATACCAAAAGTACTAATACTGTAATGTTCTTTCATGTAGTACTTACATAAATACTTTGTGCGTGAGCATCGCACCAAATCCGTTGACCATTCTCATCAACCTTTGAATGAGTGGTCGCAAACAATTCAGCAGCAGAAGGTCTTCTTCCAAATTGTTTCGTCTAACACATACACACATATAAATTTACGTTAGCAGCCTTGAAAAATTAATCTAACGTATTCCGGTCAAGTATTTCAGATATTCATACCAGTCTCTCGGCCCACATTGTCACTGACGTTGACCCCTGGCTGTGCCAAATCTTACCCTTCGGTCCCTCTGTCTTGTTCTTCGTGTTCCGCTCAGACCGCTTCCTGAATTCCTGATCAGTTTCCCTCTTATGTTGCAATGATGCGCGAAGATCATCCGTCATCCAAGTAATGATCTTGTCCGGAGAGCCCCTCGCGACCTTGTTCACAATGTCTTTCACCCTTACACGCACCTTCTGTTGCCATTCTCTTCTGACTAATGCCTTGTGCTCGGGATCCCATGTGAATCGTTGCTGCATGTAAAATTCCAAATAATAGAAAACAATTCACAAGCATCGTGTTAGTTTGCCAAGAAACTCATTCGTGGTCATTTTTTACGCATAACTCATAATAAGTGGTCATTTTTAAACATAATAACGAAAAAACACCTAGATTATATATATATACATTATGTCAGTTCCAACACCAGTTACATATTTAGAACTTTCTATTGCATATAAAAAAAAAACCAACCAGAGGATAGATGACATACTTATTGGCTAAAAGATTGCTTCAACGACATATACATTTACTGTACTTTAAATATAGGTGATTGTACAATTATTTGCATGCAGTCATATTTCTGGAAAGAAACGGGCAGAGTTCCGCCCAAAAGTTGACCATGTCCCAGGCTTAAAGCCATACATTACTTTCCTGCATTGTAAAAAAATACGGAACACATTTGCACGCTTAACGGAGCCACACGCCCGAAGTACACCAACAACACATCTCAACAGATCACACAACCTCGTCACTAGAATTTACATTCACACACCACCAACATATATTTATTTCTTGGAAGAAACAGACAAAGTTCTGCCATCCAGTTGTCCATATCGCAGGCTTAAAGCCATACATTATTTCCCTGCATTAAATAAAAATACAGAACACATTTGCATGCTCAACAGGCCACACTCCCGGAATAAACCAAGTACACATCTCCACGGATAACACATCCGGAGCATTGGGGTTTACCTCCCAAAAATTCAGAGAAAACAATTTACGAACATACCATATGGTGAAGTTGAGAAGTTTACCTTAAAACAATTCCACCAAAACCTCCTGTGATCCTCAAGGGCGTCCCGCCAACACGTGAAGGCGTCCTTGTAGTAAGTTCGAATGGTTTCGGAGATAGCTCGTGCAACATCTCGATGACCAAATCTATGATAGAGCATTGCCCACAAATGAAATGAAAACGTCGTACACATTCGTATTGTGTATTTTGAATGTTAGCGACGCTTACCACATGTCGGTGTTAGGCACAAGTTGTACCCTCGTCAATGGGGAGCTAGTGCCCTCCAACGGAAACTCTGGAGGCTGAGTCTCCTGAGAGTCGCACTGGGTGATGGCTCTGCATGAACCATCCATGCGTACCTACCCTACACAATGTTATGAAAATCAGTTAGATAAGTGCATGCATTTGAATTTGAAAATTATATGCCCAACGACACTAAATATGATACACTGACCAATGTTGGATGCTGTGCTATGAATGTCACAAATTGCATAAACACATTACAACAACAACCAATACGCACTTCGGTAGGAAAACATGCAACTCAAACAACATAACGAATCAAGGGAGAGGATTGTAATAGAAGTTGGCATACATTTAACATACGGAACAGGGATTCTAAATCACAAAAACACCAGCAGTGCATAAATTAGTCAACGACGTGCACTATGTAAACATTGACTCGGTGAAGTAGTCATCATCATCATCATCAACGTTATCATCGTCTTCATCTAGTAACCCACCGTGCCATTTCTCTCCGTATCTACCATCAATGGCATCTACCTCCTCGTCCACAATGTCATCTGCGTCATTTTCCTCTTCATGAAGGATGCAATACCATCAACTGCTCGATGGGGTAGATTATATTCACATTTAAGATTAGTAAGCCATGCAACAGCTTTTAGTAGTGACATTTCGCATCCCTCGTACAATGGTCTCTCTGCTGCCTTGAGGAGTTCAAGGAATCTTTTCGCCTCTGGTATTGGTTCATGCTCCTCATTGTGGGGCATCTCTTGTAATAACACGGATAACGTATGTACGTAGGCATCCATCACCATATCCCTCATAAGGTTGGGTACTACTTGTGCATTGGATGAGGAAGTTACAGCTCCATCATCTTCGAGGAACGTTTCACCATGATGCACCCACCTGTAATAGTTAGGTTGAAACCCTCGCTGGTACAAATGTAACTTGATCGTGTCCACATCAAGGTATGGTACATTGCGGCACTTCACACAGGGGCACTTCATTTTTTGGCACCTTTGAAACTCTTCTTGTGCATTAGCAAACTTAATGAAGTCATCCACTTTCTGAACGAATGTCTTGCTTAGATACTTCCCGTCTAGTCTGTTGTAGATCCACACCCGACTTGGATCCATTGTCTCAGGAGGAACTGTATATATTACTAGCCAAGCATACATACACACATATATACATAACTATATGTAGATAAATACATACATACATACATACGTATATAAATATACATACATATATATATATATACACACACACATATGTACATACATACATACATACATACATACACACACATATATGTACAAACATATATATAGACACACATACATATATATGTGTATGTATATGTGTGTGTGTGTGTGTGTGTGTGTGTGTGTGTGTGTGTGTGTACATACATACATACATACATACATAAACTCATCCTCGTATGTGCATATGTACATATATACATACATACATGTATACATATATGTGTGTGTGTGTGTGTGTGTGTGTGTGTGTGTGTGTGTGTGTCTATGTGTTGTGTGTGTGTGTGTGTGTGTGTATATATATATATAGATATATATATGTACTGTAATAATATAGTATATATATTATATCTATATATTATATTATATCATAATGTATGTATGTATCTACCTCAATACATATTATAATAATATATATATATGATATATATTATATATTATATATATTATATCTATAATATATATAAATATATATATATATCATATATATATTTATCTTACTGTCATGTATGTATGTATTTTATATAGGACATGATATACATATTTAATATGTGATGTATATAGTATATACATATTCTATTTATTGTATATATATATATATATATATATATTATTATTTTCTATATTATATCTATCTCTATATATGTGTACTGTAGCTATGACTAGATATTATGTATATGTACATTTATCTGTACTATATATAGATATATATAGATCTATATATATTATATTTATATGTAGTCTATATATTAATGTATGTATGTATCATATAATAGATCTATATATATATAGCTACTATATCTATATCTTATTATATGTTGTTGTAACTATATATTATGTTAATATATATCATATATATATGGTATCATATAGTACACATACATATATACATACATATATATATATATATATATATAATATCTATATAATATCTATCTCTCTATTCTATACTCTATATATAGATCTATCTATATATACTCTATATATCTGCTCTCTCATGGTGTTGGATATCGGATATATATAGATTCTATATATATATCATAGAATATATATATATATATATATTATCTCATTATATAGACACATACAACCATACATAACATACATAGATCTATATATAAAATATATAATGATTTTTTTGTAATAATTACTTAAAATAGATCTATATATTTATATAATATAGATATAGATATATATATATCTTATATACATACATACATATATATAGTATTATATTATATATAGTATATGTTGTTATAGATACATATACAATATATCTATATATTAGGTATGTATGTATGTGTCATATATATATATATATATATATATAATTATATAATATCCCACACACACATACACACACACACACGCCAGCACACAGGCCACACACATCTATATATATATATACTACTGTATGTATGTATGTCTGTAATGATATGTGTACATATACATATATATGTGTGTATATGTATATACATGTGTATGTGTTCTGTAGATATATATATACAGTACAGTAGTATATATAGTATATAGATATATACTATATATATTAATATATATATATATATACATACATACATATATATATTTATATATATATATAATATATCTATATATCTAATATATATTATATATATATATATACACACACACATGCATATGTGTATATATATATATTGGAGGGAAGACGGCAGATTGAGACCGACATTGGAGACCGATTGATAGAGACCGAAATATGTGGTCTCAAATGTAATGGGCTGCCAGTTGGTCTCTAATTTCGGTTTTGATTTGAGTCCCACAATTTCAGTCTCCAAACTTAGTATCTAATGGAAACCGATCTTGGAGTTCGGTATCTAAATCTGAGACCGACATCTTTTGGATGGTCTCTAAGTGAACCCAAGGTCACTGTTGGTGTCCAAAATCTGAGACCGAAAATTGTTTTGGTCTCAAGTTGAGACCGTAAGTTCATTTCGGTCTCTGAATTGATCTCACTTTGATACCAGTGCTATCGGTCTCTGAATTTAATTAGAGGCCACTTTTTTTTGGGGTCTCTAATCACACGGAATCTTGTAGTGATATATATTTATATATAATATTGTATATATATCTATATATATTATATATATATAATATATATATATATTCTATATATATAATATATATTATATATATATATATATATATACACATATATATATATATTATATATATCTATATATGATATAATATATAGTATATACTACATATATATACTATATATATATATATATATATATTTATATATTCATGCTATATATATGCATGTATATATATACAAATATATACACACACAAATATATACACCGAAATGCACAAGCGGTCTCTAAATCTGAGTCCGAAAATGATTTTCATCTCTAATGGAGACCAACTCTGGAGTTCAGTCTCAAATACAGAGACCAAAAAACTATTGCGTCTACAATAGTTGAGACTAAACGTTCCATTGGTCTCAAGTAGAGACCACATTTTTTTAATTGGTCTCTAAATTACAGTTACTTTTTGTGATTGGAGAACGAATATGTAATTGGTCTCAAATGGAGACCGAATCCATATTTCGGTCTTTGACTTAATTGCATTTTGAAACCCAAACATTTGGTCTCCAGTTTTATTTTGAGACCAATATATTTTTCGGTCTCTGAAATGACCAGACCCTTCTCGAATAGTGAGCCCCCCTTGGAGACCGAAATCCTTTTGGTCTCTAATATAAACCGGGTCTGGATTATGATCTCTGAAGCTGAGACCGGAAACCATTTCGGTCTCCACTTAATTTAAATTTGAGACCAAAATTTGTGTTGGTCTCCGAAATTTGGAGACCGAAAATTATGTTGGTCTCTAGTTGAGACCGCATAATGTTTCGGTCTCCAAAATCTGAGACCGAAATTTATATTGGTCTCAACTGGAGACCGTATAGTAATTTTCGGTCTTCAAATTGACTTTAATTTGATACCAGAATTTTTGGTCTCTGAATTCGGTCTCCAAACTTAATCAGAGACCGATTTTAATTTCGATCTCTAAACTCCGGTCTCAATTGGAGCGGATTCTTATAGTGATTTTGTACGTGTTTTTCTCATAAAGTTTGATTCGACACACACACATGGTTATTCAGCACCAGCGGTTAGGTTTTAATTAGCTGTCGACAGATCAAGGATAAGTGAATGTGGCTTAAGACCAGTTATTGTGGCCTAAGACCAAAATGCTCACAAAATAACTCGTAAAATCAGCCAAGTTGAAACAAGGGCAACATCTCAAGTTGAATAACTCCCATCACATATACACCTTGCTAATCTTCCCTTCACCCCCATTTCCCCCTGATTTTGGGGTGACTAAAAATGGGACTAATGGAGGCTTAATAGAATCAAATAGTCACTTACCATCGTCCCTCCTTTGTTTTCAACTACGTAGTTGGATATAATAGATGGACTCAAAAGGTAAAACAAGATAAGGAAAAAAAAAAACTTCAATTCAGATAGAAGAGTAATAACTAGCTAAGTGAGCATTACATCTGTACTAAAAACAACAAAGAGTTAATTAGCTATTAGGTGGGAAGAAGTTTTATACTTGTAGTCCACAAGTTTATGGCATAATTGTACTTACACAACAAGTACAGACCACTCGCAGAGAATTGTGGCTCAAGTATTAGAGCTATGCCAATCTCCCAGGTTAGGCGAATCAAAGGTTTTGATTGAAAACTAAAGTAAAGAAGAAAAGCATAAAAAATTGGCTCCAGTTATAAATCAACTCCATGATCAACCAACTAATTAAGTCAAGTCGTAACTTCCTAAGTCTATATATACTGGTATTTACGAATTGTTGATTCTACCATTAAAGTTCACGCAAACTTTATTTAATTTCAAGAGTTACGTTGAGAACTAATATAAATAAGATTGTACCTAAAGAGATATATATAAATCTAATATATAACTTGTAGTTCTTACCTGATTTAGTATCATGTGTTGGACTTGAAAAGGACCAAGGAGCAATGTGAGATTTTTATAGGCATTCTTTGGGGAATACATATTTGAAGTCAAAACTAAGACGTAGATATTCACTATGAGGAGACGTTAAATAGTGATTTTTCTTTTTAGTGCGGATGAGGCACGAATGTCAATGTAGGTGGAAGTAGAACCTAAGCTAGATCTTTCTTAATAATTCACAAAGACTTTACCAGTTGAACTGACTGTCATTAATAAACATTAAGTAAATATTGCTGATCAGATAAATATTTCTATTCTTTAATTTCCTCAAACAAAAATTGTTAGCATGCAAAATAATGAAATACCATGCACTTAGGATTTCAAATACTTCAATCTTTTCTCTCTCTCTCTCTCTTTTTTTGTTTTGTTTTGCGTGCACAAGTTATGTCATCTACTAAGACACCTAAGAGCAAATGCAGTGTGTGACTCACGCGAGGAGAGAGAGAGCCGAGCGAGGGGGTAGTCGGCTCAAGGATATGATATGTAGCGAGTGGCTCAGGCGCGGGGCTCGGCGAGCCGCTACGGGCCACGAGGCGGCCCTCCAAAATTTTTTTTGTCCTTCCCCCCCAAAACGACGTCATTTTGGGGGGGTTTGATAGCTTTTTTTTTTTTGACTGGTAAAGCTGGAGCGGGCGTGGGGAACAAAATTAACAAAAGCATGTGTGAAAGCATGGGTGGGAACTACTGGGCAGGCAAAGCAACGAGAATCTTGGCTTTTGATTTTTTTTTTATTTTTTTTTTGTATCTATGAATTTGTGTATAAATATATGCAATAGCTTGGGTTTTTCTCACACTCACAAATTCATTCATCTCTCCCTATTCGTTTTCAATATATCATTTTTCTTTGCATCTATATTCAGTTTTTATATCAAGGAAGAAGTGAAAGAAAGAGTAAGAATTTAGATTGTTAGCTTCGTTAAATGTTTAATGCTTATATATTGAAGTTGATATTTTATTTTACTAATATTGTTATTTTTGTATTAGTAGAGAAACTTGTTGGTTTGTTTATTTTTGGTTCATATATTTATGATAATGATTATATGTTTTTAATATAGTAGTTATGATTTTATTTATCAAATGTTTTGGTAGAATAATTTTGGCAATGTTATTAAAAGATTTATGGGCATAAAAGTAGGATTCACTCTTTGGTGTAATTAAAAGAATTATATGTTAATGAATATGTTAATAAAGTGAAGAAATTTGTATAATTTTGTTCTCTGTGGTGAGACATTTTTAGCAACAACGAAGTGAAGTTATGAATTTATAAATTCATTTGTGTTAAATTCTATATGTTGTACTTTTAAAATGGGTAATTTTAGTTTCTAACATTGTTGCTGTTTGTATTTGTAGAGAAGTTTGAGTTGCTCTTCCAATCAACAAACAAGTGAAGAAAATTATAAGTTGCTATTTAATTTTTAATGTGTTAGAAAAAATTATTATGTGGTAGTTGATATGTTAAATGTTAAAAATATTATATTTTATTAATATAGTAGCAATGAGATGAATAATATAGTGGACAAATTAATTTGAAATTTTTAAATATTATTTGTGTAAGTAGGAGATAATTAAAATTTGATTATATGTTGTGATTATATGTTATTAACTTATCAATATGATTAAATGTTTTAGGAAACACTATGAGAATAATGTTTTCATATGTTTGAGCATGTGAATGAAGTTAAGATAATTACATTGGTGGGTCAAAAAATGCGTGCATTATTCTTCATCAGTTTAGTAATTAAATGTTTAAGTTAGGAGAAAAATGAGCACATTATTGATTTCATTCGAGTAAATTGAGCTACGATACGGATTTAACAAAATCGTAGCAGAAAGTAGATAATGTACACATTATTTTTGTGCTTTGATTTGTGAGATTTATGTGTATATATTTTCTTGTTTGTATACATTTCATTTTGTAGTCATTTTGATCCATCATATCTCAAACTTGTTGGTTGTTGCTACCATTCAGCTGTCTACCAATCAACTTCAAAATGTATACATGGGATATTTATTAGATATGATTATCATGAGGATGATCTTGCTAAATGATCATTGCAAAAAATCGTACAAGAAAATTGAGGTGTAATTTCTAGAAAAACATTTATGTTCAACATATGGGTGCTTTTTTCTTAGGTTTTTTTTTATTTTTTTGAGTTCTTGTTTAATATGATTTTGGTCACCACCACAATCCATAAACACTATAAGTTAGTGAAAGGAATATGTTAATGACTATGATAATTCAAATTAATATGTTACTTAATAACAAGGATTTTTATATGGTGATTTGTTTATATGTTCATATGATTATATGTAATGTCATGACCTTAATTTACTATAAGTCGCTAATATATTGAATACGATTAATTATAAATTTGTAGGTGGTAGCTTAATCTGAAATATAGACCCTAACACTCCCCCATCATTTATGAGCTTGCTCTATGGTGACGATTCACCCCAACCTGGGGGGAACAGTGCTATCCCAATCCCCGCACATAATCCCCATGCGTCATACCCCCCATATGTACCACAAAACTATCATCCTTATCCGCATCATTCATATTACCCACCCCACCTTAACTTGAGGATTCCAGGTGGTTTAAGTCAGAATCCTCGACCATATCCTCCACTATATTATACATCAATACATAACGAACCTTTCAATGTGCACAGGAGTGAATACCCGTACCACCCTCCTTACTATCCACCGCCACCTCCTCATCGAAATTACCTTTCTGCGAGGAGCAACTCCACCCCCTTCATCCACATCAACGGGGTCATTGGTCGGGTTGGGACAGTCTGGGACGAACATTGAGGCAAGTACTGATGAGGGGGACAGGGAGGAAGTAATGGGAGGATCTGTTGGTGGTGCGAAAAAGTGGACCGTTGACGAAGATCAACGGCTTATTTGGTCATGGATAAATGTAGGCACGGATTATTTTCTCAGGGCCGATCAAAAGAAGGCTAGCTTCTGGAATAGGATGGCCTCGACTTTTAATGAGTACCGTCCACAAGGGGCATCAGAATGAACTTCAAAGACACGTAATAGCCGATGGCTTCGGTGTGCCCCAATAGTGAATAAATGGACAGGTATTATGCTAAAAATGGGACGTAGTAATTACAATGGGCGGAATGATGCGAAAATTCTGGAAGAGGCCCACAGATTGTACACTGAACGTGCAACGAAATAGTTTGAGTTTAATCATTGGTATGAGATGCTCAAAGACCAGCCAAAGTGGAGGGCAATATGTGATCCACCTAAGTCAGGGTCAGGGTCATCAAAAAGGTCCAAACTTGACAGTGAAGAGGCTGGAGATGAAGGTGTTGGCGGGAGTGAAAGACCCAAAGGCTGGAAAGCCGCAAAGAGAAGGATGAAACAAAAGGCGAACAATACCATAGTTGATCTAGTAACAACTGAGCTGAAGGACATAAAGAGTGCCAACGCTGATGTGCATGAAATGTTCAAGAAGTTCATCATCACAGCAAAACAAGAAAAAGCTCAAAAGATTATGATGAGGGAAGCAAAACTAAGGAGAGAGGAGGAGAGAATAATGATGATGGACACCTCCACAATGACTCTTGAACAAGCAGCGTACTACGAGCAAATGAACGCGGAAATAATGTAAAGGAGATTTGGAAGCTCATGATCACATCAGTAATATGTCTCCCCTGCCCCTAATGTTCTAGATGAGGAGAACTATGCATGTCATTGTATGTTGTAACAGCCTATTATATTACTTTTGTTTTCCATGTGTTGTATTAGACATGAGTTTCATATAATCATGTTATGATATAAAGTTATGCAAAATGGTTGTGTTTATTATTGTTTAATAAAATGGTTACTCTTCTGTACATTAACGTATAATCATTATTATGTTGCACAGGCAGATTCTAATGGATCATTTTAATGTTGACACGCTGCCTATTGAGGAGGAATCTTCGCCCTCCTCCTCCTCATCGTCTTCTTCATCAGATGACGATGTCATGATCCTTGTTATGCCGGCGTACCTTCAATACCAACAACAAGTGCAAGAACAAATGATGTTCCTCATACAACTTAGGCAAGCAGCAACAGAGATGACGTCATCAGCATCTACGTCTCAGATGAAAAAGAGATGTATTAAGAGCGATACAGAAGCTGCTCACAATCAATTATACCAAGACTACTTCGCCGAAAATTCGGGGTACAACGAACATCATTCGACGTAGATTCCGAATGCGGAGGCACTTATTTCTCCGCTTTATCGAAGCACTCGGCAATCAGTCAGAGTACTTTCAGGTTAGGTATGATGGGGCCGGAAGGCCTGGGTTGTTGCCATTAACTAAATGTACCGCAGCCATGCGAATGCTTGCTTATGGTGTAGCAGCTGATTGCGTTGATGAGTACTTAAAAATTGATGCGGGCACCGCAATTGAATGCCTGAAAAAGTTCGCCTCATGCGTCGTTGAGGTATTTGGGGAGCAGTACTTGAGAAAACCAAATCAAGCTGATGTTGATCGCTTACTGCAAGTTGCTGAAACCCGTGACTTTCCCGGTATGTTGGGAAGCATAGACTGCATGCACTGGGAGTGGAAGAATTGTCCAACGGCTTGGAGGGCATCATTTCAAAAGCAAGTTTACAAGGTGCCAACAATCATTCTTGAAGCCATTGCATCATATGACCTTTGAATATGGCATGCATTCTTCGGGTTGTCTGGAAGTCTGAATGTCATCAACGTTCTTGATCGCTCACTTGTTTTCTAAGAGATGTACGAGGATCGGGCTCCTAAATGTAAGTATGTCGTCAATGAGTACCATTACAACATAGGATACTATCTTTCGGATGGAATTTATCCACAATGGGCGACATTTGTCAAAACGATCCCACTTCCCCAAGGGCCGAAGAAAAAACCATTCGCAGAATGTCAAGAATCAGTAAGAAAGGACGTTGAGCGAGCCTTCGGTGTGTTACAAGCACGATTTGCCATTGTGCGTAGCCCCGCTCGTCTGATGGATCAAATAGAAATTGGTATTATTATAAGAGCATGTGTGATACTCCATAACATGATTGTGGAGGACGAGCGGGATAACTACAAGCTTGCATTTGACTACGACGTTGTCGAGGAAATTGTCCCAGAGCCCGTTGTTAACCACGACCAACATCCATGCAATGAGACGTACTTTCAACAATCATGCCAAGTTTGCAACTCCAAAACGCATTTAGCTGTCCAGGCGGACTTGATTGAGGAAATATGGAAGCGAAGAAATTCGGGTCGGCGATAGAGAGGATAATCCATTGATCTTCATACTGTAATTTTTTTTTAAATTGTGCAACTATTGTAATTTTTATCCTGTTTCATGTCTACCAATGTATCTTATGTTTTATTTACTATTCGACTCTTGTAATTTCTAATTTGAAGCATGTGTGATTTTTTAAAAAAAATTCAATCTCTTGGGGTTTTTTTTTTGATTAGTTGTGTATGATAATTATTACGTGCACATTATTTTTTTTGAACGAAAATCACACCTAGCCAACCAACCACCAACCAAAAAAAAAAAATAAAAATGAAGCAAAGTAATTTTTTTCCAAAGACAATTAGTTGTCTTCATTCATCATCATATTGTAATTTCTTTCATTCACCTACTCTAATTTTTATTTCATTTCTTATCAACCAATGTTTATTTTTAAATTTATTTATCCAACTCTTGTAATTACTATATCTAGGTATGTGTTAATTTTTTAATTGAAACTCTTGCACTGTTCAAAAAATACAAATATGACCTTCAATTAGTTGTGTTACCAAATTATTATGTCCAAATTATTTTTCTTATAAATAATTAAACCAAATAACCAACTAAACAAAATAAAAATAAAACAATTAAATATGATTAGATGTGGAGTCCGTAGGTATTATTTTATTTGGTGAGGGAAAGTAGTGAGCCTTTTATTGAAAACAGTGAGAATTATGAGGTAAAAAGCTGGAGAGAGGGTAAAAAACTGACTCACCATTATTTTTGCTTTAATTTGCATTTTGCACATAGAGATTTCCACAGCTCAATAGTCACTAATTTCAATTTATTTTTGACTCCAAAAAGAATTTCCACGTGCTTTGAAACATTGGGAAAACCATACTTAATTATAATCCACACATCAATAAGAATCATTTATAAATTGGCATTTATTCATTTCCTAGAGGGAGGCAAATTAACTTTTAGCAAATAATTTTATTTTACATAATACTAACTACTAGAATTATTTGGTTAAAGTCAACATTCCAATCATTATTAAACGTGCCCGTGTGTCCATCACTTTATTTTTATTTTTTTTAAAAATTATATCTTGAGCAGCCTCAAATGTGTATGAAAAATTAGGGGGCATTTTGGTAAGTTAGCAACATTCTGCCTTTGACCAGATATTTGACTAGTTTTAACGGTGAATACTTCCACTTCACGTCTTGCGGTGTCATTTGGTCATCCCAAATTATGTATTATAATTAAAAGTTTTCTTAGGGGACACCATTTGAAAGAGTGGTAAGTAAAACAATTGTAACATACTAGAATCTACAAATTTGTAGCGATTATGGAGTTTCTTATTCAAAGAATCAAATCTACGAGCCTACAACTACAAGAGTGTTTACACATGAATGTAGGATACGATGATTCATTCCACCTATTCGCCAGCATCAATTGTTATGACAACATGATCGCGATTCAATGTTTTATCAATGCTTGAACTCTTCTCATCGTGGGCATTCCCTCTTGTACTTTTAAATGACTCCAGTTTGTCTAACCGGCACCCAGAATCAATTTTTTTCCGCATTGACTCTGAATTTTCAGGCTTCTTTGGCTTAAAATGCGCCGAAGAAGCAAGCTCGTAGAGACACATGCAACAACTGTATGAGTTCAATTGACAATGTTTGTCAGAATTGAAGCAGTTGTGGCAGCAGGGTTGATTTCCAAGAGCTCCAAATCCTTATACAAGGTGGTTGATTTGAGAATGCTAGCTTTTCAGGGTTTTTTCATCGGCTTTTGGCAACATGAGCTCTACAACTAGTAAGGGGGCTGATTCATTGCTTTGAGGGCTATTGCTAGCCCTTTTAGTGCTTTCCTGCAAGAAACCAAATTTTAAAGAATGCTTTGAATGAAATTGTCTCGTCTAAATTTTTAATTACTGTTAGACATGAAATAAAAAGATTGAGGTACGTGTACATGTACGGAAGACATGTTTATTAAGAAAAAATTAACACATTTTCATACTTTCACAAAATTTTTCGTCAATTTAATGTTTAAAGTCAATTTATAATCTAATGTTAAGAGTCATGAAAATGAGGATTGCCCCACTGTATGCATATACCTTGATTGTAGCAGCATTAAGGTGAGCAGGGAGGGCATCTATCTTGAAGGTACACTCGCGAGTAAGGCTTCCCAAGATTAGGTATTGTTTCCATGGATGTCGCTACCTAAATGGACCATGTCTTGGCTCCCATTTCGCAAAATTAGCCTGTTAATAGCTGTACAATAGTGTTTACTAAGCAAGAGGGGATGAACATTAATGGATGACGAAGAAGCATATGCAGAGCCAAAGTCCACAGTACGTTGCATGGCAAAAAACTAGTTGATTGATTATTATTACCAAACTTCCATAAATATGCTTTGTGTTGAGAACACTCTTGTACTCTTGAAGTAGCCATGAGAACCCATAATCGCAGCTCAATAAGAAGTAGAACTCTTTCATCACAGATTTCATCCATTTACAAGACTCAAACACGAGACTCTGCTTAATGGGAACAAGTATCAAACTACTTGAACCAACTTATGTTGATGACTGCAACTCCTACTTTGACTGCATGCATAGCTCTCCTTGGATCATCTTCCCCTACATTTTTCACTCTCTTAAATACCCTCTTCATCATCTCCATGAAGATATATGAGATAATAAATGCATGCTAATTAATGCATACATGCAAATTTTGACTCACTCTGAGTGCATGGTATTGGTTTAGTTTGACATTGAGGTACATATGAATTTTTGTCACGTGTTTGACTAGTGGTGGGGTATGACAGCTTCATTGAGGTTCAGAAAATATTTTTTAATTTTTTTAATCATTAATTGAGGCCATTTTCAGGAAAAATCTTTTATAGTTGGTTGGCATTGAAAATAGAGCATGTAGAATTGTAGACGCAAAGCGAACAGCCCACCTTCATGTTTAAGTTAGCTGGCGGACGCGCATCCGCACCCTCCAATCATTTTGTCTTTTTTGCTATTTTTAAGAGGGATAGTGATAAAAGATTTCGTCTAAATATCATGTGAGCTTATTCAATAATTAATTAATTATTAGTTATTAAGTTTGCATAGTTGTTAACTATGCTGGTAAATACAAATGACACTTTAATACTATTAACTTTCTCAGGAAAGAATATATATTACACGTATAATTTTATAACTGTACCAATAAAAAAATTATAATTGTGAAAACTTTTCAATAACAAGCTGATTTTATTACTGTATGTCAGTAATAAATGCTTTCATTTAATCATTTTGGGCAAACATGGGAAGCATTTTTTTTAAAAACTTATATGGTTCGGGTCTAAGAGAGATACATGTAGGTCTAAGAGAAATTAAAATTTATATATAAGACGTGTGTATATATGTATATATATATATATATATATATATATATATATATATATATACACACACACACACACATACATATATACATTGATCAACTCTTGGACTCAAAAGAAGCCCGTTTGTGGCTTTGCAGAGCAAAAAGTGTTGGGCCTGACACACAAGTATTGGGCCTTGGAAAAAGTATTGGCCTTACACTTATGGGGTATTTTACTCGCAAATATTCGTCACCTGAAGTACACGGCTTCATTTTTTGTCTATCCCTTCCATTGCTTATCTAATGACGAGCAAAAATTTACTCTCTATTTTGTCAAATTTAACTGGACTTGAAACTCAAAAATTTTAATTTTATAATAAATTCAGAAAGCTTAAGGGGCATTATTTTTAATTCCAACAAGAGATGATACTTAATCTTTCTTGCCGGCGATGATAATCATTCATTTATTTTCATCGTTAATTTGAAGCATACTGTTCTCTTTGTTTGTTATCATATGCAATTGATGGAGTACTATTCTACTAAGTACATTTTTTATTAGTAGTCTATAAGTACTTTTCAATAATTACATAAGATGAAAATCTATTTTTAGTGAGACCATTTTATTTAATAATTAAATTATAAGACAAGAAAAAAGATGATTGATTATAGGTCATCAATAAAACCCAATTAAAGCAATACAGGTTGGTTCAAGTGGCTTTGCACTTGTTCCTCTCGAGCAATATATGTCTCAGTTCGGGTCTTGTAAATGAAGAAAATCCGTAATAGGAGAATTCTATCCCTTATTAGACGAACAATAGCTCAACTACAGTTAAATGGAGGATCCAAAATTAAAATATAAAACCCGATTAAATAATAATTTGAGATCATGCACATCATATGGGGCATCATTTTTTTTAACCAAAAAAAGGTGAACAAGGATTTGTGTGGTGAGGATCATAATAGATTTTAATAATAGGAATATATATGAAAAGTAAAACCCTCCTTTTTCTCTATTGTTAGTGGAACAGAATGATGACATAGTTGATGTTTGCACTCAAATAAGTAAAACAACAAACAAAAGCTCTAATATATAATTAGCATTTTATTTTAAACAAAAAGGAAAAGAAAAAGATGAGGTGGAGAGAGAGTTCTTGAATTGAAAAAGTTTGAATTTTTTTTTTAAAGTTTAAAAAATTTCCCTGATAAGCAGTCCACTACTAAAGTCAAAAGACGACAGAAAATGAGATAAGTGCGTCAAACTCTCTAATAAGCCAAGTCGCCTTTTGATTTCTCCTCAGTGCAGATTTTTCTTTTTTAGTCAAAATGGTTTTCTTTTTAGTTAATTTAAGTTTGGCTTTTAGTGGGAAACGCCTCATATCCCACCTAACGCACAGACTTTAATTTTGTCCTTAAGTTGTTCTTTTTTTAGCCGACTTAAATATATCAATTTACAGTTTTTCTAAGAATTTCAGAGTTAACCACTTTCACACGGCAACATGTACCTACCTGGATTTCTATGCAACATAATGAGCATTACTTGTGAATCACAAAAGTTAATGGTTGAGAGCTGTTTGGTTGGTTATATGTGGACTATATTTGCAATTTCTTTTGAAAAAAAATAATTGTCCTCCATTTTTCCAAAATAGAATGCTTTTTTTTTTTTTTTTTGGTGCAGATGAGGAGGTAGACCTTAGAAAAGATGGTATTAAAATCTACCATATTAGCGCCAAGATGCGCCTGTACAATATGCAAACAATACATTCCTAACTTCCATAGGTGGAGATTGATAAATAGTAACTCCTAAATTAGTCCCAACCCCCATATTAACTAACATGTCCCCAACTCGGTTGGCTTCACGGAAGCAGTGTGAGATTTTAACCTATTTTCATCGCACCAAATTCTCTGAGTGCGTTCGCTTTGGTTTCGCATGGTAAGGAGCCTCACTAGTCGTTAAGCTATTTTGCATTGCAATTAAGCTAGAGAATGTATTATGTCTATCTCATCCCGATTCCTTTCAACAATACACAGATTCTGTAATTAGTTCACAAAAAAGCTCATAAAATTGACTGCTCGTGATTTAGCTTTCACAAATGTTATTATCAACGAATTAAGCATTTTTCCTCCATGTTTTCAAAATCATCTTATATGAAAAATCAAGACTACATGATAGTCAGCTTCAGTTTAATTGTATCATCTAAAAGTTTATATATTTAGATCAAACATAATGCTGCTCTCTTTCATGTTAGGATTGCTGATCATTTTTGCAATCAAAGTGAGCTTGATGAGCAAACAGTGGCATGTCATAGAAGTATTTCATAATAATATCATATCCCAAAAAAAGGACTCAGGTGATTTTATAATCTCCTGTCTAAAAACAAAATCCTCCATATGTATTCTCCACTTTTACCACAATACAATTTGTGACTACGTACCCTAGAAGTACTATATATTGATGACTTAGTGTAATGCATTATGTTCCTGTCATGTATCTTTAGCATCATTTACTATAACTTACTCTACACAGATTGAAAATATGTATGTGATAATGTCAATATCTCTGTGTAAACATGACTTTATGTGTATATCAGTGTAGTGGCTGTAATTTTCAAAAACAGTGTTAAAAACACACAATTTTTACTTTTTATTCACTAGATTGTGTTGTTTCTTCAGAAAAAGAAAAGGTTGAAAAGAATAACTTGTCATTTTTCATCCATACATCATCGATCGCATTCAAATCCTGGAGCCCTAGGAGGTAGGAACTATGAATTAAGGGTAGCTGTCCAGCTGACCAAAATTTGCCAGTACATGTCAGAGCATTCCAACAGCATATTCGGTAACATTCTTGTCTTTTCTTTTCATTTTATTCCTTTTGCTTCTGGAAGAAGCCTCTGGTCTTCAGCAGTATCACAATCATGATAATGGGTGTAATTAAGCCGAGCTGTTAGACTTAAGCTTGGCTCGGTTAGATAGAAATTTGACACGAAATTTGCCGAGCTTAATCATGAGCAATACAAACACAAACTAGACTATGCAGCTATTGTATGTAGTTTGAAATAAAGATTTTATGATAACAATGTAATAACAAGTCATGTAAGATTATAACATTGCTCATGCAACTGTAAATCATCGTTCATATTCTCATGACAGTCACATGCGCTTAAGGTTAGGAGTATGGGCCAAATAACCCTAGCTTTGGAATAGAAACCCCCCCCCCCCCCAAAAAAAACAAATACAATAAGTTACATCTTGGGGGAATATATGTAATTAATAATTCCCCTCAATTCCTCTCATACATGTAAAATTAAAAAAAAATAAACAAATTTATCATATATACATATAATTAGCTCTCCTATACATACACAAATTTATTTACTATTCTGTTGTTACTGATATATGTTGAGTATTCAAATCTGGCTCCCCAGGGTCCTCCCCCTTCCTTGATTTTGAATTTGTTAGCATCAATTCAGGAACAACAATCACAGTCTCAGGACATTCAGAAACCTGATTTGCATCACTTTCAGGTTTATTACAAGTGGCGCTCAGTTTCTCCTGGGGAATTGTGGACCCTTTAACCGTACCTTTGAATTTTGCAAGGATGGCAAGATCATAAGTAGAGACTGCTATTTTCTCAGTGCATTCAACGATGTCAATGAGGAGATAAGCCACTGTCACAACTGGTATTACTTGCAGGAGATTTGTGTCTTCACTTAACGAACCCGATTTGAGCAAATATTTGAGGATTTTCACAGCTGCTTTTGAACTTGCTAGGTGAGCATTCACTGATGAAGAAGAAGGATGGGTCATTGTTCTGAGGCTTTCTCCTAGCTCTCTTAATGTTTTGCTTGATTCCATGCTCATTTTCATGCATACTTCCCTAATCTCACCTCGGAATTTCTGTGATACCTGCAATGAAACCGCGCCAAAATATGAATATTAGTTGTATTCCTGTTGGATCTACGATGGCACGTATATAGTAGACTGTTAGATGAGAATAATATTGAGTTCCAAAAGTAGTATGACATCCAAGTGTAAAACTCAAGTTGTCCTAATGGAATATGAATATAAGAGGAAATATGAGAGTGGAATCTTTAATGTACCTGAACATTGGGGTTAAAATAGGCATTAAGGGCATCAATTCGGTAAGCACATTGTCTGATTAAAGCTCCCAATTTTAGATACTGACTCCATGGATGACGATACCTAAATCGTCCATGTCCTGGCTCCCATCTCGCAAAATTTGCCTAGGAATCAAAACCGAACATGCCAAAATGAGATCATATGTCACAAAATTTCCCATCTATTTTTTTCTATAAGATGGAATAAGAAATGGGATACATACCAAGTTTTCCTCTAGACTTTTGGAGTTGAGAACACTTTTGTACCCTTGTAAAAGTTGTTTGGTTCCATCTTTAGACTTAACTTCAGCCTCTGATAGTTTGAAGTATGCAGCTCCAAATCCTTCTAGGAAACTCGCAAGTTTTTCCATGTTAAGTGAAATGGAGTTATGAAGCTCTTCCCCAGCCCAAACCGGACATAAAAATATGTTGATTATCAAACTAGTAGAGGCACCAATAACAATAGTTGTAAGTCTCTTGTGCGCCAACTCTATGATCTCTGCTGCTCGCAACCCAGATATCGATATGAAGCTGAATGTTAGTATGAATATCAGGAACCCATAATCATATCGCGCCTTTATCTTTGGAAAAAATCGTATAAATGTCGATGCTGCAGCTGCATTTTTAACCAATTAACCTTGTAATCAGCCTCTTGTAGTGCACAACAACATATGCATCAAGGAATATTCGAATATGTCTGGGAAAAAAAAATTTTCTTGTGAAAAATATAGGTGGTGGAATTTACCTAAGAGAAAAACAAAGGATCCAATGAGGACAGGTTCACCAATCTTGCCACAAAGACTAGCCAAGTGATGTGCACCAACTCCAAGTCCCCCTGCTACCAAAGTAGCAAGTGCCCTGTTCAATCCTTTTCCCAGTGTTGCCCCTGCAAAATTACATTATGCCCAATAAGTTCAATATGTAACATTTTTTTTTAATTCTTTGTTCTAGGAGTGGTAAAAGTAGAATACTTACCAACAGTAAATTCAAAGACAACCACCACAGTCATAACAGCCCACATAGCAGAAACACCAAAGCTATCATATAGAGGCTGAAAATAGTAGAACAAAGACACCAGGGTGAGTGCTAGTCCCATTTTCATGGAATGAACCACCCTCCTTGGATCATCCCTTGCAATTTTTCCGGTCATCGACACAATTCCGGCCACGTTGGCGGCTAGCTTGCCCGGCAAGGCGTTAAATCGATGCCAAATCGAACCCAAAGGCGATCTGGCAGTGGTGTTGTTCTCATTGCTAACAATATTTGTAGATGCCATAGTTTGTTGTGTTTTGCATAAAGCTATGCTTTGAAGAATTGACAAAGTCCCCCATCCTAACCCCAGTATTTATAAAGGAGAGATGAGGGGGTGTATGCATATGAATAACGCCAAATTTTTATTTTTTTTTAAATTTTATTGCTATTGGCATTTGGGAGGAAAAGAGAGATGTCTCTTTCAAGTGTACCTATCAAGTACAATTGAATTTTTTTTACATTTTATATTATAAAGCCAATAATTTTTTTTATTTTTTTAAAAAGTTTTAATGCGTGCGTTGTGTTGCCACTTGATGAGGAGTTGGGAATACCTGTAGTCCACATTTGAAAGTCCAAAATGGGAAGCAGTGAAAGTGAAGCCTCACAGCTAGCTAAACAGAGTAAACAGCTACCTCAACTCGTTCTGGAACTCACAAAACCTAAAAACACTTTGTTTTGTGCAGGAACTAGGAAGGAACTCAAATCAGCTATTGCTGTCCATTGGATTCTGCATGTATAGTGTATACATGTTCATTTTTCACACCGGGCGATCCCGCTACGGTGAAAAGGTCATAATATTATTTGTTTTATGTGAAACGGTCTCACGAATTACCTTTTTTTCTGCTTTCTTGGTGCATGCGTCTAATGTCTTTCTATTAAGTTATATAAGCCAAGTCACAACTATCTTGAAATAGGCTTTTTGTATTTATATTAAACGGATTTTCTTTTAAATTTATCATAAGTAGTTTGTTAGGAAATAAAGGGGATAATAGGATGTGACAATGCAACAGAATTCAACCAAGAACACAACGCAACAATGAAAGAAACAAGAATAAAGGACACAGGGAATTTTACGTGGAAACCCAATGTGGGAAAAACCACGGACGGCGACAGCACACCGACAAATTTCACTATGAGCAGAGTAGTATACCACAATCACTTCAGTGATTAAGAGCAGAATTACAATACTCTCAATTGTATTCTCTCACAAATAACCTCACTCTCTCAATGTGTTTTCTATACTGGAGTGTTTTGAAACAAGGCCCTAGACCCCCTTTATATAGGGTCTGTGAGGTAGGGTTTCTCCCTGAAAACCCTAGCTGCCAGGAGGAATCCTCCTCGAAGACAGAAACCCTAGCCGCCATCCGAAAGAGGCGGCGAGAAGACACGTGGCACGACCGTGCCACGTGGCACGGTCACCCAGTGCCACATGGCACGGCACCCCGTGCCAATTTTCTGCCTCCCTCGGCTTGGTGCTCCTTCGTCGTGGCACGTCCGTGTTCGCGCAGCGTCGTCCCACCGTGCCGGTACTCGAATTTTGGGCCATAAAACCCAACATAGTTATTATCAACATTCAACACCAATGAATAGTGCTAGCAAAAATTCGGGTTTGAGTCAAATTCAAATAGGACAAACCGAACAATATCAAAATTCGAACAAAAAATCGATGTCCAATATCTGGCATTTTTCGTGTCAAACAATTCAGAAAAAGCTAAATTCTAGTCAAAATTAGGTTCGGACAATAGAAATCCGGATTTAAAATTCGGACGAAATATTCATGACCGCACGTACCCGGTTTTTTCGGGATCGGACAAATTCAGATATTTGGGTTGGACAACTTTTTGCCAACTCCACCAATAAATACTCATCATCACCTAATTATATTTTCTAATTATAATTTGCTAATACTTAATCCTCATCTGCATTGATCATCAAAAAAAATTACCTATGACTACAGGGGGGGGGGAACACGTTGAGTAGATGAAACTTGGAGATCTTGATTTTCTATTTTATCGACCCTGAGACATAATTTGATGACCTTGGAAGTCAATTGGTTGCCTGTTAGGTGACATACGTCCAATAGGTGCATGGAAACAGACCCTTCCCCCTCCCTCCATCCCCACAAACTTTGAAAACTTATGACTACATCTACATATATATGTTACGTCAAAAGACATCGATAGGTTAATATGAGCCATCTCAAACTCCTGTCATTATCCATAGCTGTACATAATTAATTAATGTTGCAGGTACTTACATTATATTGTACCACCAAACCAAATATGAATTTATACTTTCACACAGGACAAAGTCTTAAGAGCCTACATATTTAAAAGAGATCGTGAATTGTAATTAGTGTTGCATGTACTTACATTATATGGTACCATCAAATCAAATATGAATTTATACTTTTATACGTGACAAAATCATAAGAATCTATATTTTTGAAAGCGATCGCGAATTGGATTGAATTCTTTAAGAGGTCATAATATTGAAAATTTAATTTAGTTAATTTTACTCAATTTATAAGATTTTATAACAAAAAAACAACCTATGCACAAAAGGCCCGGCCAAGGAGGATCGTGGCTGCTATTGGTCCACTCAGTATTTCACCCATGCTCTAAAATTCCATTCAATTAAATACGGTGCATGGTCGAACTTAGTGGTCTTATTCAATTTACAAAGAGACTTTTTTGGTTTTATTTTTATGTTTTACTATAGTCCACTGCCAGTAAGGTCATCTCCGTGTGAGTCTTAGAATCAGCCACTGACAAAGTTAGGTTAGGCTGCCTACAAGTCACCCCTTGGGATGGGGCCTTTCTCCGGACCCTGCATGAACGCGGAATGCTTGTGCATCGGGCTGCTCTTTTTTATAGTCCACTACCATTTAAGGTGAAAATATTTTTATCTGTCCAAAAAGTAGATTTCATTATGGTTTTATACAATCTGTTCCGATATTTACAACTGCTAATGTAAGCTTAGGTATTCCTATTTCTCTCGTAATTAGAGTGATCAATTAGGGTGAATACTTTGATAAAACATGGATGAAAACTAGCTGAGGGGATCCTAGGGAGAAAAGGTAAATATTCTTTTCCCAATATGAATGACACATAATGCTATTCTTGCATGGATGAGATTAGACACTTGTCAATTTAAGCTCTCAATCGATAAAGCTAACCTGAGCTTGCAGAATCAGCATAAATTATCTTTACAATTTGGTTCTGGCGTGTCAAGTATCAATAAATTTACTGTTAATATCTTCTTTTTGCCTCCTATGTTTGTCCAAACATACATATTTGTATGTATACTCTTATGTTCACAGGTATGCTGGCATATATGCTTTCTGATGTAGAGGATGATATATATATATATATATATATATATATATATATATATTTTCGAATTAGCTTTAAGCCACCTTATTTTCGTGTTCCTTCTTTTTGGGGCTTACAGCTAGCTAGGATGATGTTTTCAATTTTTTTTAATAGTCTGAGAGTTGATATAGGTGAGCTTCCTTGTAATATAAATAATTTTGGATATAAACTGATGTAATTGAATTTAAAATTCACATATGTTTATGTTTATGTCACCATCAATATATATTTCTAAGGAAAGGGATAACAATTGCTTTCAATGTAGATCCCGCTTTTATAGGGTTTAAAGAGATTCATATATAGGATCATAATCTTACCTGAAAAATTTTTAGATGCATACTTATGTATCTAGCAAGATACAGACCTTTGTTTCCCCTAAATAATCTTTTCCCTCATTTGCTCTTTTTTCCCCTGGTATGATTCCCTTGTTTTTTTAAAACATTGTTTTCATCATGTCTCTCTTTTTTGGTTGAAAAATATATGTTAAATTATAGCAAAGTTAAAAATCTTAGTTTTATATAGCTATTGCATTTAAATTGAATGAGTTTTCAATGAGCCTTTTGATTTTTGCCTGATAAAATCTTAATTTTATATGGCTATTGCATTTAAATTGAATGAATTTTAAATTTTGAGTTGTGAATTTTTTTGGATCTAAATAATGAATCTTTGACCTATGTGTGATGGACCTCTCGTTTTAATTGATGAATCTTTTAATATTGTAAATGATGAACCTTTTCTATTATATGATATATCTTTTTTGCGTATGTACTAACTACATATGTGTTTCCTACAGTGTATCTTTTTTTGCATGCAGTATCTTTTCTTACCTGTATTGTACTTTTTGTTTCCTATAGTGTAACTTTTCTTACTTGTATTAACAATTTTAGGCGCTATTGGACTATGGAAATAAGGTCAGCGGTGAGGTGCAAGCCCAGTGATATTAGAATGCCTATAGGTATATTGAGTCACTTACCGGTAATTAAGTCGATCAAATTAGTTAAATCTTTGCATAGATGTAGGATTAATATAACCTGTGTTCAAAAGACTAAGTGGGTGGGGGCTAAAGTGAGGCGTAAGAGTATAAACTGTGGTATTCGGGGTCATGCAAGGCTAGAAATAGAATTGGTATCTTGGTTGATAAGGAGTTAGTTGACTTTGTTGTTGAAGTGAGGCGTAAGAGTGATCGTATTATGGCCATTAAGGTAGTGGTGGGATCAGAAATTCTAAATGTGGTTAGTGTTTATGCACCTCAATTAGGTTTACCGGAAGATATTAAGAAGCAATTTTGGGAGGATTTGGATATGGTTATTCAGGACGTACTTCGAACTGAGAAACTTTTCATAGGAGGAGATTTTAATAGTCATATTGGTGCCGAAGCAGATATGTATGATTCAGCACACGGAGGGTTCGGGTATGGGGAGAGAAACAATGAAGGATTTTCTGTTCTGAACTTTGCAGTTACCTATGAAATGTTAGTGGTAAACTCCTTTTTTAAGAAGAAGGAGGTCCACTTGTGACCTTTAAGAGTGGTCCAACAAGACTCAAATTGATTAATTACTTCCTGATTAGGATGGGTATTAGGAGGTTATACAAGGATTATAAGGTGATACCTAATGAGTATTTAGGAACTCAACATAGGTTGTTAGTGTTGGATGTGGAGCTTAAATGTTCAAAGTGGAAGAAAAGGAGTGTTGGGGAACCTAGCGTTAAGTGGTGAAATCTTACTAAGGAGAACGCCATGAAGTTAACTGAGAGGATTACTAAAGAAGGAGCTTGGAGCATGTAGAGGATGCAGATACAATGTGGGAGGCAATGGCTGTATGTATTCAAAAGTCAGCTAAGGAAATTTTAGGTAAATCTAGGAGAGGTGGCAGCAAAATGAAGGGAGCCTGGTGGTGGAATGAGGAGGTAAAGAAGAAAGTCAAGGGAAAAAAAGAGACATACGCTGCTTTCGTGAACAGTGGAACAGATAAAGAGAAAGAGATTAGCAGAGTTACTTATAAAGCAGTAAAAAAGGTAGCCAAGAAAGTTGTCGTTGTAGCTAAGGGCTTAACTTATGATAGGTTATATCAAAAACTGGAGACCAAAAAAGGTGAGAAGAAACTCTTCAAACTGACGAGGATTAGGGAAAGAAAAACAAGAGATTTGGGTGTTGTGAGGTGTATCAAAGATGAAAATGGTAAGGTGCTATCTGAGAATGCAACAATCAAAGAGAGATGGTAAAGTCACTTTTTCAAACTCCTCAATGGTGAAGTGATGGAAGATTTTTGAAGTATGGAAGGAGAGAGTAGTGAAAGTCAACTTGATCCTCGATTGTGTGTACTCATTAGTAAGGACAAGATTAAATAGACCCTAAAGAAGATGATCAATGAGAAGGTAAAGTGTCCAGATCAAATACCGGTGGAAGTGTGTAAGTATTTGGGAGAACAAGGATTGAAGTGATTAGTAGAGCTTTTCAATGTTATTTTTAGGACTGCTAAGATACCCAGAGAGTGAAGGTTTAGTATAGTTATCCTATTGCACAAGAACAAAGGGGATATTCAGGATTATAATAATTATAAAGGTATAAAGCTGCTCGGTCACACTATGAAATTATGGGAGAGTGTGATTGAGAGAAAGTTGCAGAATGATATTTCGATATCAGAGAATCAATTTAGTTTTATGCCTGGTAGGTCAATCATAGAGGGGATTTACCTCCTTAGAAGACTTATGAGATTGTACAGAGATAGAAAGGTAGATCTTCATATGGTATTTATTGACTTGGAAAAAACATATGATAGAGTTCCGCGTGAAGTGTTATGGAGATGGTTGGAAAAGAAAGAAGTATCACCTGAGTACATTCGAGTTATTAAGGATATGTACGAGAGAGGAAGGACGAGTGTTAGGTCGCCAGGAGAGGTTACCAATGACTTCTTTGTTGGCATGAGCGTGCATCAGGATTCTGCTTTAAGCCCTTTTCTTTTCACTCTAGTTATGGATGAATTTACAAAAGGAATTCAGGATGAGTTACCATAGTATATGCTATTCGTATATGACATTGTTCTTATTGATGAGATCAGATAGGGAGTTAATGGAAGGTTAGAGCAATGGAGATATTCTCTGGAGTCGAGAGGCTTTAGAGTAAGTAGATCAAAAACTAAGTACCTACATTGTTGTTTCAATGGTAGGGAAGATGCGATGAAAGAAGTCACCGTTGATGGGATGGCAATACCAAAGGTTGAGAAGTTTAAATATCTAGGCTCGATCATTCATCAGAAGGGAGATATTGACGATGATATTAACCAGCGCATAAAAATGGGTTGGCAAAAATGGAAGTATGCGTTAGGTGTGCGGTGTGATAAGAGGATGTCTGTAGGATTAAAAGGGAAAGTTTATCGTATGGTAGTTAGACCTGCTGTGCTGTATGGATCAGGGTGCTGGCCCATAAAAAAGACACAGGTTCAAATGTTAATGGTAGTAGAGATGGGGATGATTAGATAAATGTGTGATTATACAAGAATGGATAGAATTAGTAACGAAGTAATTAGAGACTTAGTTAAAGTGACTCCCATCGAAGATAAGATGAGAGAAACAAGGCTCAGATGATTTGGCTATGTGAAAAGAAGGAGTGTCGACGCTCCAGTGAGGAGACGTGAGAAGATTAATATCCCCGAAGGTAAAAGAGGGAGGGGTTGACCTAAGAAGAGTCTGGACGAGGAGATTAGAGAGGACTTGAAAGTTGTAGAGTTAACGGAGGATATGACTCAGGATAGGAAACTATGGCGGGATAGGATTAAATTCTTAAATCACAGAGAGTTAGCCTCGTAGTTCTCTCTCGGTTGCAGTATGGTAGATTTGGTAGGGAGTTTTCTTTTTTCGTTTGTCATGTTTGTAGGCAGGTAGTACATACATCTGGGGAGGGACATTGTCTGTCTACCCCTATTTGTTGAGGTGTAGTACTTTCCCCTACTATGTTGTACTTATATTTATATAGTTACTGTTACCTGAGTTATTAGTTTTTTCTATTTTATTCTCTACTGCTTATCCTTAGTTTCTCTCCATAAAATTATTTTCACAAAATTCTTCCTCTATAAAATATTTTCACAAAATCTTATTTTGTGAGTCTTTTGGAGTCAACCTCTCTACGGGTAGGGATGCCGGTAGAAGTAAGGGTGCCTACATCTGGATCTCCCCAGATCCTGCGAAAGCGGGACCCATGCTAAGAGGTGGTGGTGGTGTTGTTATTGTTGTACCCTGTAAGCACTTGTACTAGTAGGAGGAAGGACCTGAGAAGAATCCTATTAATTTTAGCCAATATATGAGAGACAGTTTAAACGATATTGTATATAAATCTAACTTAATCAACGAGTTCCACAAACACTACTAAATTAATCATGCAACATGGTAAATAGCAGTGACGTTGTTCTACAATAACAATTACTTTAATATCAACCCTAATCATATGATTTGGCAATTGGCAGGAATCCGAGGATTAGGGGGGCAATCTAATCTAATCAAATTAAATGTTATTAGAGGACAAAATTTCATTGCAGGTAGGCTAGTCCGGAGGCTACTTTTTTTAAGGAAAGAGGATAAGTGTATATGATTCAGACAACCTTTCTTATAAAGGGTCTGCCTAAATTGACATCTAAGTCCACAGGCAACATGGGAAAAATCTCCATGCTGATCGAATTAGTGGAACATCGTCAATAAAACTTGCTTTGGTCCTGTATCGTTTCTTTATTGTCACACACATTAATCTTGGCTACTCTATACAATCTCATATTTAATGAAGAGACTATAGTGTAGAAAGAAATCAATACACTTTGTTATACTTTTCATAGAATACTTATTAAACTCATTATCATTATCATTTCTTTGGGCTTTACATACCGGATAGGCAGTTTTTCCATGTTAATATTCTTGGGCGGTACAAAAGACTTGGAGGCACAATCCTTTTTAAATATTCTTTTATGTGGCTCCTTTAGAATGGCATACAAAATAGAAAGGCCTTTAAAAAGGCAATTACAATTTTCAGCATTATTCCCACCTTTTCCCCACATTCAATAACTTCTCATCACACTTTCAACTTTTTTGTGATATTCTTGATCTGAAAAGTTTGTGATCAACCAGGGAAGAATATGTGCTTTAATCTAAGGAACATTTAAGGTACATCAACTTCAAGTTACGTCGATCACATCCATGGATTTGGAATTTGATGGTTTGAGCATATATAGATATGTGGGCATGATCAACCACAAGATCATATATGACATCTGTTTATTATATTCCCAAAGATTTTACTGCCCACCCTACAATTTTCTTTGAATTTAAGATTGAAGGAATCATAAAATTGTGGTAACGTTTGACAGTAACCGTTGATGATGAACATTTATGCATGCGTGGTAGCTGCAACTTTTTCACAGGATTTCATATGTTTAAGTTTTCTAAGTATCAAAGAGCTTCACATGCATGCATTTTCATTTCTTTTTCAAGAAGAATCTTCATCTATTCACTTTTCCATTGATGCTTAATTCTTCATCATGTTTCCCCCGGCCCCCGGTTCTAGCTGAGCTTGGAGCCTAATGCTGAACATTTCTTAAGTGTTATAACATAATGTCGTTCAAAAGCATGTTTGAGTAGGTTTGATGTATTCAAATACGCCAAATTTTAACATGATATAAATAGTCGGTGTTTTTGTTATTTTCGAATGGTGAAAATTAAACAACCTACTTTAAAAACACAATACCAATTTCAAATAAAATCTTAACCTAAATTATTGAATAACTAAATACATGCGAAAATTTAATTTGTCTAAGCATGCCTAATGAAAAGTTCATATATAACCTGTAACAATGTCTTAGACAGTCCAAGCCAGATATATCAATGTGTTTTGAAGGCATATAAGACGACAAAGATGTATCTAAGACTACTAAAAAGATCCAGTAATCGAGAGTAATCTTTGACCTTAACCCTTCAAAAAGATGAAGTTTTGTTTAGTTAGCTAGTGAGAAGGGCAAAGAATCAATATTAACCATCTAAATCTTCCAAAGAGAATCATGTATATCTCCATCAAGTAGTAGTAGTTAATTAACTCCCTTGATGATTGATTGAAGTTTGATTCTAATTGTCCCAACTTTAAGCTTGAAGAGTTATTCACCATTCATCGATTCAAGTGGGAAGCAATTCTGACACTAACAGTTGCTAAATTTGAATAAATGAAGCACTTCCACCAATCGAAGTAGAGGTGGTAACAAGTTTAAGCCTGGTGCATGACAGATCTGCCCTAAAAAATGCTTTTCCATCTTGTGGAAATTTAAGAAAGAAGACAAGTGCTTCTTATATTGTTCTTTATTAGAAGACATGCTATGTTGAAAAAGTTTACCATTTTATTAAATATCCGGTGTCCTTCACCTTTTTTTTTTCTTGTTTTCTTTAAAAAAAAAAAAAGTTGGCCCTATCTCAAGATTCAAGAATACTTTCTAGGATGAAACCTCACGTAGTCTTACAATTATAGGTTTTGATTGGAATGAACTTCCTCCTGAGATGTACTCAACATGAGGTGTTAGAGCTGATCGTGCATGCAGTTGGATGAAACATGCAGATTGGGTCGGATGAGCTGTATATACTTACGTGCAAGTGTTAATCAAAGGAGGACACATTTGTCGAAAATCATACTTAGAAAGTTGTTCATGTATGTTTATATAGCTCTTGAGGGAAAAACTTTACACCTTTGTGTTTTTTATTACAATTCAATAAAGAGCTCTAAGTGTAACGTTGAAATTATTTCTACGAAAGATATAATGGCAGTATTATTTACGTTGTAACGGACTTATGCCTTAGTATATATTCTTTCCTTGTCTTCAAAGCACACATACTTGATACTGCAACCTTTTTTAATGATTATGATTACCCATATTTTAATTAAAGTTATCTACGAAGGTAGATTCAAGTGGTTCAACACTAATTATTTTTTTAAATAAGTTTTTGAATATAAGTGATTTTTTAAATTGAAAGAAATTGTATCTTGAAAATTATGGTACCCCTCATAAGTTGATAGTTAGTTCAACTGTTAAATAACAACTAATCAAGGCCTTAAAAATCTTACTTAAGATTTACCTTTAAGGCCTAAAATTCACATGCAAAACATGCGATCAATTGTGCTCTTTTTTTTAATCTCCATTGAGGGTGGCGCTCAAAGGCCAGGCTACTTGCGAACTCCGAGCTTTAATTGATAAAATTCTTAAGTAGTATCAAAATTTAAGGTTCAAAGTCCAAAGTCCACCTTTCGTTTTTTGGGGAATTCTATTGTATAAATAAGAGTCCAGTTTCAACAGATTGCAACAAGACTTTTAAAATCAATATTGCGCTTTGAATAGTGAAACTTCCACCTTTAAAAAGAGCTTGACAAATTAGATCACTTGTCTTGAGGAAACAAAATTTGATCACTTAACTAAGAATATAATGTTTCCTCGACTGACTCTTTTTATAATAACCATTATTTATACCTCCTTCTGCATCTAAATTAGATAACTAGAACAAAAACCTTTAAATGACCAGGTCTTTACCAGGTCAATTATTGCGTAACATTAGTCCCCATTCCCTTCAACAAATAGCAGATTCATTAGTCTTTGTTTCAAATTTCAACAGCTCATTCAAAGATTCTTTTTTTTTTTTAGGGGGGGGGGGGGTGGGCGGCGCTGCGCAAATGATTCAAAGAAACCCAACTCGGGTTCACCGCCAGGCCCACCTTCCTGTCCCTTACCTTCAAACCGCTCCCTATATCCAGGGCCATCACCAACGGATATCACCACAACTGCCGAGTGTTAAATGAGTTTTGAGCTCATCACATCGTTTTTCTTCTCTATAGTCCCTTTCCTCAGGGTGTCTCCACCAGTTATATAAACATGCCCAATCAAAACACCACAAAGAGACGCTAAAGAGCGCGTCCCTGGGGCCGGGGGGGGGTTCATATGCACATTGCAATGGTACATAAACATTGCAGATAACAATCTTCATTCAAATAGTAGAGTTCAGCACGCCACAACTACGCATCTGACAGAATCTAACACCACATAGAAAAAGACTGAAGCCTTCTTAATCAACACCTAATTAAACTTGAACCCTTTTCTTTATACCCCCACCACCCACTAAACATATGTATATATCCAACACCTTACACCCCAGAAACCCTTAAAAAACCCTTCAGTTGTTGCCCCCAAGCACCTGGTGTCCACAAGCAACTATCCTAGTTAGTTATACATATGTGCTAAGCATATGCAAAGGTCAAAGACATAACAGCTACGCAAAACTGAACCTGATTCTTGAGCACGGCATCACTCACAAGCAACTTTGTCTGTGAGATGCCAAAAGAAGAGGCTAAACCAGCACCTGGAGAGACTCGGTAATGTCAGTCATGGCAATGTTAAGAAACGCCTTGCTCTCGACACTCCCAGTCTCAGGGAGATTAACCTACCAGCTGCTGTTCAGCGGGCATGGGGGCAGGATGAAGTGCTATGTTCCTATCATTTCTGCCATTACCCGATGTGCCAACCTTAAGAGTTTGCTCCAACAAATGGACTAGTGAAATAAACACCTCCATCCTTGTCACATCCCTATTCGCCTGCGAGCCAACACGGAACTACTAATGACAAACTGCAAATATGACTACGAAGTGAAGTTGCCAAAAGAGACCAGGATCAGTGCCAAATAATTACCTCTACTGCAAAGCGTGCCCATATTTTATCATTCCGAGCTTCCAGTACCCCTTTCATGATGGTCAGCCCTAGCCCTCTAATTATATCGGCTATCTCCAGGAAAAGGCCCCGTTCTTCACAGAGCATCTGAGAGCGCACACAATGATTAGGACGATTAATAAAACCAATTTTAAGGACAACTCCTGTAAGCACATCATTAAAGTTCTCCCACAGAAACAAGATGACAGCTTACCTTTATAAGTAATTGTCGAGGTGGGTTCAAATCCTCAACTACTATTGGACAAACCATAGACTGGGACCCGAGCTCAAAAGCCCATGTTGCGCCGCCCTCAAAGTGGTCATTTAGAAGCATTCCACCTTCCTTGTTAGCAATCTGTCCTTGCAAAAAGAATAAGACCAAGAACTCACATTAGTTGTGCAGTTCCCTCTCATATTTCATGATATTTGGACTAGTTGCGCATATTTCAATCCAGCTACATTAAACAAAGAATTAAGGCAAGCATGAACATTGCTACCTTAGGCTCCACTATTTGTTTTAGTTTCTCAGCATGCTTGGTAACACTCTGGAGGAAAAGCATATGCTTTATTGTACGTTCCAGCAGAGCATCTATGCTACACTGCAAAGCAATGGACATAGTAAAGGTCAGTACACCTGTACAAGAACATCAGACAAATATGAAAATGATAACACAATGACTTGGGGGTACTGCATCACCTTAGCCCCATTCGGCACTATATCACGGAGCTCCTTCACACGATCTTGGATCATTTGCCGATCTTTAGGCCTTGGCCTAGGATTCTCTCCAGGTTTAAGCCTTTTGCGATTTGATTTTCCCACCTCATCAGGCTTCCTTGAATTTGCTGTGGAAACACTAGCACTATGCCCTTGTTCAACCCATGAACTAATTTGTGAAACATATGCAGAACTAGTCATGGAACCATTTCCTCCATCATTCTTTCCGCATCCAGACTTGGTGGAAGTCCCTATTGGTTCACCTGATCTTACCATAGGCTTCGAAATTCCACACAGCTTTTCCTTCATGCGATCAGAAATATTAACCAGACCAGATATCGGAGGATTACTGTGAGGGGTGCCAGGGGCAGAAGAACTACTAATCTTTGACACAGTTGTCCTGCAGGACATAATATCATCCGGAATCTGCTTGGAAGCAGAACTAACCCCTGATATTACAGCATCCAACAGGTGATCGGAGACAGAAGAAGAGAAAACACCACTTTCTGGTATCCCTTCATAACCTGAACAGAACTGAGACCCCAAATTTTGCAAGTTCGTAGAACTAGGAGAATCCTTAATTGGATCTTTTGTGTCCGCACCAAATCCAAACTCATTCCCATTTAGTAGTTTGTTCTTAAAACCCATGCCCAGTACATCAAACAAGTCATCTCCTGCTGTTGACTTGAAGAAGATATCCTCAGACATGTGATCCTTTGATGATGTTATCTCACCTACATTGCAGAGACCATCAGGGGCGAACTCACCAGACAGCAGGTGCTCCTGTGTTTCGGAAGGAATTTTCCGGACTTCATGGATACCACCAGTCTGCAACTTCCCAGAGATATGCTTAACTGTATTCCCATTATCTATAGTAAAATTTCCTGGCTTGGGGACCCCTATTGACAGGCTACTACTTAGTTGATCTACCGTATTCAACAAGCCTAGCAACTCCTTGACAGAAGGATCAGCATCATGAAACATCACATTGGCACAAGCAGATCTTTGGGAAGACTGACCATTTTGACCATTAACACCAACACTAAAATTAGTATTTCTAGACATGTTGGTATCGTAACCTTGCAAGTTAGCATAGTGGCTTTCATTCATCTCGAACAGAGATGTTGAAATGCTGCTTGATACAGTAGAAATTTCGTGATTTACCTCTGAAAGGCCTTTTTGTGGAGCAATTGGCTGCTTTAATAGTGTGAAGCCCCTGCAATTGGCAGCCGGTTGAGTAAAATTGGCACTAGATGCTTGATTATTTGAGCAAGTTGGATAATTGATCAATGAACCTGTTTTCAAAGGCATAACTAAGCCTCCTGTAATTCTATTTTCTACCAAGCCATTGGCAGGAACAGAAGAATCCAAAGTAGAACTGATCTTAGCTTCACAATGATCTTTTTGAGATCTACATAAATCTTGGGTCAGATTAGGCGTTGGGAATGTTGAAACACTGACTTGCAAATTATCTTGAAACTGAGTGACAAGTGAGTTGGATGAATGATTGATAAGTCTTTGTGCCTGAGATGAATGTCTCTGCATGTTGAAATAGACAGGAACAGCAGGAGTGTAGTTCATCTCTCCTCGATTGCCGTGTCGATTGATGGGCATGGATGTTGAATCAGCAATGGGCAGCCCAAACATGCCAGCAGCATCTTTTGCGACATAATTGTCAGAGACAAATGCACTTGGAACACATCCAATTTGAAGAATCAAACTCCTTGCATCATGCACAAATCCAACATTCTCCATAATCTGAAGCGAAAGCATGTCCACATAAGCACTCAAAGCCAACAAAAGAAAAGGGGAAACTGTGGTAACCAATTAACCCAGAATAGTCTATCAAGAAAATTAGCGTGAGCATCTACAGAGGCAATCCAGTGAAATAAAAATCAGATTCATATGAAATTCACTGCTTCAGAGTTTGCAAAGATTCATGACAATTTAACTTGTGAAGAAATAAAACAAAAACATGTCTGCGAACCCTAGTAACAAGGCATCATGTAATTTCCCAGGAATGTTTTCAGATCTTAAGGTTGAGCAATATGCACATTCCTCCCCAAAGATGCAGCTCCTAGAATGTCCCCCCCCCCCCCTTTTCTTCTCACAACAACAAAAATAAATAAATAAAAGGACAAAGAAGTTTGCAGCAAAGTTGCAGAATTGGTCTCCACCAAAATTAACTAAGACAATAGTTCCGAACACCAGCTATGCAACTTTAATGCAAAATATTGTCTACACAATTACAAAGAATATAAAGTTTATAATATTGAACACCAGGTAACTCACTTCAACACTTACACAGGAAAGCATGAACAATACGGTTGAACATATAACAATTTTGCCAGTGCAAGCTTACAAATACAAGAACATATCAATGATACTACAGGAATATTTATTCGATCTATCAAGAGAAAACAACAAGTTTCTTGATCTAAAAGAACTTTGAGGAAGCTGAATACACAAACTTACAGCTAACGGTGAACCAAGCTGAACAACACCATGTGGGGCAACTGGAATGACAACAATTGTCTGCAAGAGAAATATATTTGATGGATTGAGGAAAGGCACAAATGGAAACATTAATAGACAAAGGAACCAAACACTAGAAAGATTTGAGCCTTACTTGCATCCCTGCAGAAAATTGGAGGTGAATCTCATTAGCAACCTATCGAAGACGTGAGATTCAAGTCAGATGAAGGGTAAAAAAATACTTAAACTTCCTCTCTTATTCCACTCTTGCATCAAGAGTGAAGTGTTCTCACTCCATGGAGAAAAATATTTTATCAAGAGCATGACCACCTAACTTCCAACATGAAGTTCTCATGAGGACTCAAACTAAGCAAAGCTCAGAACAACTCTTAATTTCCTTTCTTACCCTGCTCTGTTACGAAAATAACTACTATATTCACCAAAGCAAAGTGGACTTGGTTACATAAACATATTTCCCCGTAACCATGTCTCCCAAAACAAGCAAACCATTTATTCATAGAATGACAACATGTCAACTTAAATATCATAAGGAAAAGATGAAATTTCCAGCTGTACCTCAGTTGGATGAGCTTTTTCATTGTAGCTCCCTGAGACAATCCATTGATGATTCCCTGTGAATGCAGCCCGACCAACCAACCTGAAAAATAAATAAATAACCAAAACATCAAAAGACAAAAGTCAATTCTTCAAAGAGGTCAAATATAAAACATACTTAGACTGGGTTTTACATTCGTGTAATCTGACTTAAAATCAAGGCCAGTATAATGTTAGACAATCCATACCCTTGTCCCACCATGTTTACGTGGTTAGACATCATCATCTTTTCCATAAGCAAACGAACCTGGTCCCCCATGAGTTCCCCAACTTGTGCTGCATTCTGGTAGACTTCCGGTTTTTGCAGATTTATTCCATGGTTTCCTGTAGTGGGATTGTGGGGAGCACCGGGACTTGAGAAGTTTCCATGATAACACTCTTCCCATATCAACAATCTGTCGAAATCAGCAAACGTTAATTGCACAAAAATCTAAATTTAGTCAACTAAAAATTGCACTAAGATCAGCCCTCAAACACCCCCCCCAAAAAAACAACACCACCACCACCACCACCTCCCAGTGTGGGTCCCGCTTTCGCGGGGTCTGGGGAGATCCAGATATAGGCAGTCTTACCCCTACCGGCATTTCTGCCCGTAGAGAGGCTGATCGAAAATGGAAGCCCCTAGTTAAGGAGCTCCCTCCAAAAATTAACGTATGCCACTTGATGCAACAAGCACAAGGTATTCTTTAGTAAAAGGCGAAAGAATAGTTTGCTTTGTGCTCACTGCATGGCTGCGTCCCCACCACACAAAAAAAAAAAAAAAAAAAATACGAAAACGAACAACTTCAGCTCAGAAGCTGAAGGGCAGAAAACAGATCCAACAATGAAACAAGCCCTGGTATAACTGGAAATATGTAGGAAGTTACCTATTTCCTACTAGACTAATAGATTCTCAAATGCAAAGAAAAAGAAGAAACCAAGAATAACAGTCCAAAAATACAGAATCCAGGCTTTCTGAAAACAAGGAATCACAAAAACTAAAAAGTAACCAAAATAAAATCAATAGCACATCATCCTCATTTCTCACACAGCAAACAGGGGAAAAAGTACAGGGACTGTCAAGCAATTAATTTTCATTCTCCTTAAGGATTTCAGCACCGTATCTTATTGGCTCGTTGACCTACGATGACCAACCATAAACGTTGATACTTCATTTTCTTTGCTTTTCCTATTTCCGTCTTTTCAAATCAAATACTGAAAGAGAATCATAAAAGCCAATGGCTCCTAATCCTGATTCCAGAAATTTTACAAGGCATGAGTTGTGTGCGATAATGCAGAACTTAGAAGAACGTTTTCACGAAGAAATTTGCAATAATGCACAACTTAAGAGCTAAAATTGCAAAACAGCAAAATAAACTTACAAAATCAATCAAAAAAGAAGACTTACTTGGGGTTTTGACATCCAATCTTCCAGAAGACAGCGTAAGACCACTGGTTGACGCCGCAGAGAGCCTTAAGAGCTTCCTTCAACAAGTAACCCATCGCTTTTTCCTTCTTATCTTTGTGCTTCAACGATTTTTCGACAACAGGAGCAACAAATTCCACTGATTCCAGAGATGTCGAGAAATTTCCAAAGAGATAACAAAAACAAGTTAAAAAAGAATGTAGAAAAACGTCAATGTCGGAGACGGAGCATTTCTCCGGCGAATTCAAATCGAAAACCCTAACTTCCGCGGCACGATCCTCTCCCCGCCTGTTTCGTCCTGAGTCCTCCACTCCTCTTCCTCAACGGATCCAAATTTCCGGCTATCATGCTCCGGCAATCCATCCTTCCAATAATTACACAGAAATTTGACGCAGAAAAAATCGAAAGCGTAACAAAACGCTCTCTCTCCCTCTACAGAGAGAAAGCGAGCACGAAGTTCACCTACGAAGAGAGAGAAAGAGAGAAGGAAGAGAATGTTGCAAAGAAAACAGTAAGAATCTACACTATACCACAAGCTTTGAGCTCACAATCAACCACTACTACCTCCATTTCCGACTCAAAACAGCAAGCAAATCTCCGGAAATGCTCGTCGACGGTGGACGAAGATCACCAGAATTGCTCGTCAATGGCGAACAACTTCTTCTCTTCAACTTCTCTCTCTCTTACTTTCTCTCACTTCTCAGGTGAATGCCTTTGCAACTGCGAGTGTGATTTTCTCAGGGGGTGGCATGAAATGAGAATTAATGGTGGGGCGGGTTAAAGAAAAGGGCACGAAAGTAGGGCCAATTTACAGGATTGCCACCCCGTGATTTTTGTCGTATCAGGATAGGGAGGGAAAGTGAAGGATTGCTGTCGAGGGAGAAGACGAAGGCGAGGATATACGCCCCTGTAGTTTGTGAAAATTACGGAATGGGGACAAGAGAAAGGATCAGCTTTTTGGAGAGAAAGATAGAGATAGCATGTGAGGGTGTCGGGACAAAGGGAAATGAGAACAGACCTTTGCTATGGCCTTACGTTCGTGAGACGCGTGTCGTATTCTGACGTCATTATTCAGCACTACTAATTATAAAAATCAAACTGAAATTGGAGGGGGGGAAAAACTGGGTTTATATGAAATTGTTGAAAATTGAAAAGAAAAAAAGGTCTAATTATTGGCCCTTTTATCTACCACTCACCTAGGGATGGGAATAGGACGGAATATCCCTAACTCCATCGAGGGCCCGCTCCTCATTGGAGAAAAATCTCCGCCCCCAATCGACGGGGACAGAAATAAATCTCTGAGTAGGAATGGGAATGGAGACGGGACGAAAATTTACCCCGTCTCCGTCTCCGCTCAAGAAAATATCCTTGTCCCCATCCTTGTTTTTCCGTCCCTAATTGAAGAAAAATCTTCATCCTCGTCCTCACATATTAATTTGAAATTAAATATAAGCATTTTATTTGTAAACATAATACTAAGGTTATATTCGTACATTAAGTTTAAAAAATCGTAGATTGTATGGACTTATTTTGTATAATTTGTGCATTGTTAGACTTATATTATATGGATTTGTTAAACTTTAATTACAGTTAGATTGTAAACTTTAATAAATTTTGTTAAAATTATGTTGTATGGAATCTACATGAGCTTATTGTACAATTAATTGGGTTAGAATTTAGAGATGAAAAATTGACTTTTATCCAAAATTTGTAATATAACTATCACAAATGAAAGAAAAAGTGACAGATACAAATTCCCGTTGAGGCCCTATTGGGGATTAGATCCCCGCTGGGGACAGGGACGGCTACAGGGGGACATTTTTTCCCGCAACGGAGAATGGGGCGGGGATGGGATTGGGAATCTTAGCGGGGATGAGGACGGAGAATATGTCCCCTGTCCCCAACCTGTCCCGTTGCCATCCCTTTTTTCCCTCTTTTTGATTGTCTCTCGCCTTCTCTTGCAACGACCCTTTCTCCCCTCTCTTTTGTATATGTGAATGCTTATTAGTTCAGTTAATAAGGTATTTAAAAAATATCATTTAAAAAATTATTGTAATATATTGGATGGTTCAAATTTATTTGAATTTTTTAGTTTCATCACACTTTTATATGAACTTTTACTTAAAAAATCTGTCATGGACGAACTTAGTTTTGTTTCTAAATTTATGGAGTAGATTCTGTAGCTTTCTTGATGTTAGCTCGAGTTCAGTGAGCCTAGGGGAGGTTGGACTAAAATTGCAAAAATAGAAGCCTGAATATGATTATGTCATTTTCTACTTCTTTTATTGAATTAAATTGAATTATGTGGAACTTATTTTATTAGATTCTAGACTTATTTTTCATCCATTGAACTGAATTAAACTTATTGTGAAAAAAAATAAGCTGAAGAAAATAAGGCGTACAACTTGCAATTGAGCTATTTGCGCTACATCAAATGATCTTTCAAAAGAAAAATAATTTAATGGAACATAAATAGATAATAATAATCTTATTTCTAAATGAATTGTTTAAGTATATTACAAATACCTACAGTTGAGCCTTCAATAAACAGCTGACACTTCAAACCTGCTTACAAAACAAATCACACACATAAACGAAGATGACCTTCCCCTCTATCTTCTTGGACGCTTATGTATGTAATGTAATTAAGTTTAGGTGTTAATTAAAAGCATAATTATCTTCTCCAACAAAAACAAAACAAAACAAAACACAGAGAAAAACGAAGCCGTGCAATAATTAATAAGAAATAAACAAAAGCAATAAAAAAGTAATTTCTTTGGACGTGTTAAATTATTGCTTCTTCCCAAGAACTCACCCAGTTGTTTCATTCTTTTCACTGCTCAATGCAGAATTGTTGTTGGTTTTTTTGGGGGGGGGGGGGGGGGGGACCTTTTTATAAATAAAAGAAAAATTAATTTTCCGTATATGACCAAGGATTGGCTGACGTGACAGACATTGTTCCTCCCTTTTTCTTCTTTTCCTGTCAAAATAATTTATTCTTGTTAATAATAATGTCATTATTTTATAATGAAGGGGGGAAAACATTCCCTTAGGAAGTCACCAAAAGCCTTTTGTAGGTGGCTATGTGCTATTCATCATGCTTGTATTCTAATAATACCCCTATCTTAGCTAATAATTAATTATCATTACCCTAATTAAAATATTTAATTAGCCAAATCTTTTGAATGGACTGAGGTGGATTGGTAAGTCTATGGATTTATGCGCATACACATGACATATTTATTTAGCATTTAGCAGCCCCCAACCCCCACCGTCTAATATTTCTCCGCCCTCCATTGAGATGTCATTCTTTGAAACCCATAGATTTAATGGTTTAGATTGAATATTAAACGAATCTGGCAAAATTTCGAGTTCAAATCATCAGATCTAGGTCAACAATGCGAACAATACATCTTGTTTCGCTATTTTGTAATCATTAATAATTTTTAGTTGCTCTTAACTACTAATTGTTATATCTTGTCACGTTTAATCACTTGTAACTGCTACTTTTATGTATAATTTTACAGTCAAATTGCTCTTAATTATTACTAACTGCTGTACTCCGTTACTAACTATTGATTTTAACTGTTGAAACCCAAACCATATAAAATATGCATTGAATATTTTGTCCAATACTTTTGTATTTTTGTATCGCATAAATCCAACAAATCTAAACTTGATATGCAAATTACATATAAAAACACCTAATTTACTCTAAATTCGAACCTGACAGGTTCAAATAATTATATTAAGGCAAACTTTGTCAATCTCAATCCTAGTCATACCATCATAAAAAGGAATGAATGTTGATTAAGACCAAAATGATTATTTTAAGCTGGGCTGCGTACTGGCCCGTCAAAGGGAATTTGGGATTTTTTTTTTAATTAAATACACAATGTTAACAATATATTAAGGAGATTTTAAAATTTTTTCTTGGTTTTTTTTTTGGGGGGGGGGTTGTGGCATAAAAAGGTGGAGCCATAGTTGGAGACACATGAGTTTGTGCTGCTTTTTGTGGGTTGGTTTGTGCTGCTTTTGAGTTTTGATTCTGTATGTACGTACTTTTTTCCTCTTAAATTTTTTGTTGTGGGTTTTTAACCTGAGTAATAATTAGTAATTTTTGTGGGGAAGGGGTAAAAAAGATTCCAATTTGCAAGACGGAAAGCAGAAGAGTAGTACTGCAGCAGCAGCTGCTGCTGCTGCTGCATGGTAGTGATGCTTTTATTCCCTGCCCCTTGTTTGCATATTGAATGAATTTCTACCCTTCTCTTTCATCATACACCTCCTCCTCACCCTGATCTCCTCCAAAACCAAATTAAAATCGATAAAAGTTGACCCGATATGATTATCTATTCGAGTTGAATATAAAATTAAGTGGGTTAAAATTCCGTCCATTCGATAAATGGGTCGGATTTAGGGTATGAATTTTTTCAATCATCTAAGCTTGACACAAATATAAACACAAATTCGATTTGACCTAACATATTTAAGAGCTCGAAACCAAACATCTCACTCAAAAGACAAATTATGTGATGCTCCCATATCTGCAGACTCACGTTAGTAGATATGTTAATTTGTTTTTTATTTTCTAAGCTCACTCTCTATTCATGGTCTCCTTCTAAAAAACTAAATCCCCTCCCCTCTTAAAACCAGTGCTTATATTAAAGTGTCGGATCTGTAGACTTAGAAAATGCTTAAGTAAGTAAAACAAAAGCTCAACTTGATCTAATAGATTGCTTAAGTACATAAAATAAAATGTTCAACCTCATAAATTGGAGAAATAAGAAACAAATTAAATACAAAAAAATTTAAAACAAAAAAGTCAAAAGGTTACGGATTTGAGCTCGTGATCGCTATAACAAATGGCAATAGCAAACACATCAATTGGTGGGCGCGTAAGCGACGCACATGTCTATGCATTTCAACACCAAGGAAAAAAAATGTCTGGATCCATAAAACTGGCCTATGACATAGCAAAATACACTATATTACTGGGTCTATTAACTCAAATTCATCGTAAAGTGTTGAAAAATAAATGTAATTTTTGTCTTCATGAAAGAAAAAAAGTATAATTTTAAATCCTGCTCTTTTTTCTTTAACCTATAAGACTTTAAATCTATCAAATTATCATCCATACGTGCTCAATTGCTCAAAACCTGATCCAAATGGGTTGAACGAAATATTTCTTCACATGATAAATGAATGTTATACCGTGTATGAAAAGATAGACGAAAACAATATTTAATTATGTAAGACCGGCCTTTATCAACACAGGTTAGTTCGAATGGTTTGACATTTGCTCCTTTTAAACAAGGTCTTGGATTCGAGTTTTGTAAATAAAAATAAAATTTGTAATTGGAGAGTTCTATCGTTTATTGGCCCAATAGTTGCTCGAGTCCAATGAAATGGAGAATTCAAGACCATATATATATATATATATATATATATATATATATATATAATATATATATATATATATATATTAGATATATATGTTGTATGTATGTATGTATGTATATACATTAAATACATACATACATACATACATATATATATGTATGTATGTGTGCGTGTGTGTATATATATATAAAACATTGGCTTTTTTTGTTATCAGGCTTCTCAACAACTCTCATATTTTTAATGTTTATATATATGTTTTTTGAAATAATATAATCTTATTCAAAATAAATTCTTGTAAAAGCTTGTTTGTTTGTTTATTTGTCTGTCTGTCTTTATTTTTCTCTCACTGATATATTATTATGAAAAAAAAAAGAGATTGGCTCAGATGATCAAATGTATGAATTATGATCATTAAAAATGTTTATTTCTTCAGCATCAAGCTGATCTATAACACCCAAACACCCCCCCCCAAAAAAAAAAAATAATGATGGATTGACAATAATAACGGTTGAAGAGAATGTTGTATTGAAACTACTATTCCTTTTCCCTGATGATCAATTGGCCAACAAGGTTTATGAATGGAAGAGGGGAAGGGCAATATGGTAAGAGAACAATGGCCCTTTGTCTATTTTACTTCTCTATGTGTCTCATTTGAAAATAAATTATTATTCAAATTTGTATCACCTCTCTTATCGCATCTTATATCAAAGTTTAATATTTTCTCCTTCTTGCAAAATTTGTCAAAATCTGAAAAGATAAAGATTTAATAAAACATTATTTATTACTCACAAACTTCCAATAAAGAATCACTTTTCTAATTATATAAAGAAACTTTGACTATATTTTGGAACATCTAAAAAAGAAAAATTTGACAACTTTTATATGATAGAGGGATTATGATCTTGCTAAATATTGCCTCGCGGCGATAGTTAAATTACAATAAATACCCTAGGACAAAACCTATATCTAAAAAAAAAAGTGAAACTATAAAGCAGAAACAACAGTGATTATTCCAATAAGGAGTTTCTGATTTTGACAAGAAACTCCATATTTTAAAGTCTCGCAATTCCAATGGATTGCACTATGCAAAGAGCAACAAAGAGATATGTTACGTTGCTTACCATGTTTCAACTTCAAAAAAGTATTCGTTTTAAGTATTCATATGATAGAATATAGGAGTAACTTAAAACTTATTTCATGTTGGCTTGTAACTAATAAATCTTTTGATTGAATTAATGATTTGATGAGAACTATTCACGAGTCTAAATCTACCGACGTACATACTGATTTTCAAGATATTTATAAGCTTGTTTAACAAATAGGTCTATCTATACACATTATCGAGTGTTATATGAACCTGATCCAGACAATTCTTTAATCAATTTTGTTAAAAAAAAAAAAGATAGAAATTTCTTTGAATAAGATGCTCGTTTGATCGAAAACAGAAAAATCATCTTTTATTGTCTTTTTTTTCCTTCTTTTTTCCTTTTTTTCTCCCACCAATTAATTGATTATATCCTATGCCTACACCTGGTGAGGCATGTTGACCTGATATTGCTTAAAACAGAAGCGTAAGAGGGGCAAAAGCTCAGATGCGAATGCAATCGAGCAAGAAAGCATAATTATAACCAATCTGTATCCTTTGTAAATAAATTCTTTGATAAAACTTGATATATATATTTTATTGAATAGAACGTGTAACTTATTTTTATTGGACACCAATTTTAGGAGTATCTTATAATAGGACTTAGTGGTCCAGGGGGAATGGGAAACCTAGGTCGAAAGACCTGGTTCATTGCATAAATTTATCCCACACAAAGAATTTCACTGGCCATAAAAATCGATCACACGACCTCGCTAAAGAGAAGCAGTTGCATAACTAATTAAGAACATATTTTTTTAAACTTATTATAAGAAACTTATTGCTGATCAATGCTAATATGTGCTAATCATGACTAAAATTGTGAGCATGAAATATGCTTAAATGCTTATCAGTGTTTACACTATTTGATAAGTTGAAAAGAACCGATCTAGTTATACTCGCATGATTTGAAGGTGTGCATTAGATGCCATAATAAGCCACTATGTAGAAAATGGTGATTTCTTGTGCCTGAGGTAGGTATGATGCATGATGCTTTTGACAAATTAAAACATGGTATTCAGCTCTCGTTCAATGGTATATTCATATCAATTTTAATTGGAAGGATCCGCAATAAATGAATTTAGAACTCGAGTTTTTTAGTCTAGAATATTCAATTATAACTGGTCCTCCTATAAAAGGGAACAATTAGTCAATTACCCTTGAAGATTTATATATAGGAAAAGACTTCTTTAGCTATGAATTTCCCTCGATGAGTGATGAAGGGCAAGGACGCTCGGCAGAGGAGACTGACTAACTCCTCAAATCGACAAAGAAGATGAAAAGGGTGGGTGAATGTGGGGATTTGGAGCAAAGTGATTTCTCTGATGAGGAGATGGAGGAGGCGAATCCTTTATCCCCACGAACTACAGAGGTTGAAGTAGGGGAGATGTCGCAAACACGCCTAGTACAGGGAGTTTCATACAGGGACTCTTTGCAAAGGAATAACCCTAATTTGGTTTTTGAAACGCGAGATAATCCCATCTGGAGTGCAGATTATCTCTGGGAGAATCCGAAGGATGATGATCCACCGGAGTATGATGACCCCACATGCCCCACGATCCTACTAATGGCACAGGACAAGCGAGTCTTACGTGAAACTTGGAGGAATGCCCTTATCATCAAAATGTTTGATAAAGGGATTGGATTCCTGCAACTGAAGAGAAAACTGAAGGCAAAGTGGGCCCTTAAGGGTGATTTTTCACTGATTGATATCAGCCATGACTACTATGTCACGAGATTCAGTAATATGGACGACTATGAGCATGTTATGATGAATGGCCCTTCGATGCTAGGAGATAACTACGTGGTCATACAAGAATGGATTCCAAATTTTGTTCCGGAGGAGGAGACTATTACTCAGCTAATAGCTTGGGTAAGAGTTCCCAAACTAAGTGTGGAATACTTCAACAAGCAATTCCTGTTGAATAAAATAGGTAAGAAGATAGGTAAGGTCATAAGAATTGACAGCACAACGGAAAACGTCGAGACCTGTATTTGTGTTGAAGTTGATCTTACCAAACCACTGCTATCAAGGTTTAGACTAAATGGTCGAGTATGAAGGATTCAATACGAAGGGCTAAAAATGATTTGCTTTAAGTGCGGTAAGCAAGGACACAAGGAGGAGTCATGTGTGATGCCCCAAGAGGCTCAAGATGCGAATGCTACTATAGCCTCAAACGCTGAACAGGGTGGCAGGCCTACAGACGCCACTGGCCAGCGAGGAGAGAATGACGATACATATGGTAGTTGGATGCTTGTAAGGAAACCAACCAGAAGAAGACCTCAATGACAGCAGGTTCAGGGGAATGGCAGCACCGGTATCTTTCAAATCAGGAAGAGAATATTAAATGGATCCAGATTTCGCGCTCTTGCCAATATAGACTTAAGCATGGAAATGGAAATGAATGAGCTGGAGATTCAAGGAAATACACAAGAGGAGAGAGAACTGCTTCATGTGGAAGTGAGGACCAATGAGGAAATTAATGTGGACGTCAACGAAGATATCACGAGACAGGAGAATATTACCAATGCACGCCCACATGAAAATGGGCTACATGGAAACGATAGGCCCATAGTCCAGCACGGCCATGATCGAAGCAAGTAGGCCCAACTGGTGGCAGAAGCAAATCAGTCGAGATGGACTATGCAGAATATGAGCGTCCCAACCCACCAACAAGATAGATCCCATATCACACGTCCCACCCACAACTTAATGAATACACAGCACTCACTCGACTGAACCAGCAGACTCGAATGGACAGTTAGAGAGGACTAGATCTCTACCCTCATCAAGATCTACGAAGGGTTGGAGGAGTAGTGGAAGAACCACCGGACATACCTTTGGTACTCACTGATCTGACGACGGAGATAACGGGGGCCAGTGTTCAAAGGGTCAAGGTACTAGGATCTCATCCAGGCCTTGTATAACATGGAACATCCACAGATAGGCATAGAAGGGAGGCTGATTTAGTGGAAAGAACGACATCCCGAGTTGCATGATGTGCAAGTTACTAAAAAAAATATATAAAATTTTTTAATAAATAACAACGGGACAGTTAGATCGGATGTCTTGAGTGCAGACGTCATTCCACAAACAACAAAGCTGCTTGTTTGGAATGTACGCAGAGCCAGAGGTCGAGAATTCATGAATGTTCTTAAGGAACATTTGAGAATGCAAAGGCCACACATATTAGCCCTACTGGAGACCCATGTTATTGGACCTCGGGCTGATGTAGTGCGTGAACAAATTGGATTCCAAGGGCGATTTCGAATGGAAGCACGGGGCTTTCAAGGGGAATTTGGCTCTTATGGGACACTTTAGAGATACAAATTTCGGTGATGCAGGCACGTGCGTAGTTCATTACAGTGAAAGTGGTTCACAGGGGAAGCAGGACTTGGTACTTCACACAAGTATATGCTAATCTACATACCCAGGCAAGAGAGGAACTCTGGGATGCGCTACAATAGTTCGCATGCATGATTAGGGTGCCATGGATGCTGGCTGGAGATTTTAACAGGACCTTGAGTTTGGAAGAAAGAGATCATGGGGGCCCCAAGATGGCTCGACGATGTGCACGATTCAAATACTGGGTAGAGAATAACGGATTGATTGACTTGGGCTTTTTTGGACCGCAATACATGTGGACGAGGGGTAACTCGATCACCACACAAAAAAAGGCTCGATTGGATAGGGCCTTGTGTAATGTGGAATGGAGAAGTCATTTCCAAGAAGGAGCTGTCCAGAATCTTATGCGAAGCCAATCTGACCATCTACCCTTACTTATCAGCACACATGGATTCACTCCATTGCAGGGTACGACCAAACCCTTCCGGTTTCAAGCGGAGTGGGTATCTCATGCAGACTTCCAAGAGTTCATACAGCGGCAATGGTGCATGCACCTCCCATTACATGTGGCATTGAAATCTCTCACTTCAGATCTCACTATTTGGAATAAGGAGGTGTATAGAAATTTATTCAAGAGAAAACGAAAATTATGGGCCTGAATACAGAGGATACCATGAACATTAGCTGTAACTGGAGGGAGACACCTACTCAAGCTAGAGGCCAAGCTAAGGAAGGACCTAGACGAGGTCTTCAACCAAATTGAGACACTATGGTTCCAAAAATCAAGGATGGAGGCTATCAAAGATGGTGATTGCAACACGCGCTACTTCCACCAAAGCACGGTAATAAGGCGCAGAGTTAATCGAATTGAGGCATGCAAGATCTAGAGGGGAATTGGATTCGAGATCTAGACCAACTTAAGGAGATAGTACTAAAATATTTCTCTGAACTCTATGCAGACCAAGAAAATGGAATGGTGCCTGCCTCCATGCCGGTAGGGAAGTTCCCACCCCTTAATGAAGATGATTGGTAGATGCTGGCTAAAACGTACACCACAAAAGAGGTTCAAGAAGCTATTAATCTCATGCATCCTTTCAAGGCACCGGGACTAGACGACTATCAGGCGTATTTTTTCCAGAAATTTTGGAGCCTCGTGGGTCCAAATTTGTGCGAGATGGTGCTTCAGATTCTCCATGGCTAGAGCTTTCCAGAAGGAATAAATGACACCTTTATTGCATTAATACCCAAAGTGGATATGTAGTTGCGCAATTTCGGCCAATAGGACTCTGCAACGTTGCTTACAAGGCACTAACCAAAGTGTTGGTTCAATGATTAAAGAAGGTTCTCCCCGAACTTATCTCGCCTACCCAGACAAGTTTTGTGCCGGGACGTCAAATAAGTGAGAATATTATTATCATGCGAGAAGTGTTACACTCCATATGGAAGAAGACGGGTGGGACGGGATGGATGGCCCTGAAGCTTGGTTTAGAAAAGGCTTACGACAAACTATGATGGCGATTTATCCTAGAAACCTTAATGGACATGTGACTGCCTCAGAGAATGGTGGATGTCATAATGTTGTGCATGTCTACTTGCACCATGAGCATCCTATGGAATGGTGAGCCAACGGAAAAATTTCTACCCTTAAGGGGACCCTCTCTCACCATATATTTTCGTGGCATGTATGGAAAGGCTCTCCTAATGGATTGAAGATGTAGTGCGATGTGGCCAATGAAGACCCGTCCAAGCAAGTCGAGGGGGACCAAAATTGGCAAGCCTCTTTTTCACGGATGATGTAATTGTTGGCCCGGTTTGACTAGTTAAATCACCCTAGAGGAGGGGTTTGAATATGGTGATGATCAATACCGCAATTTAATCAAGTAAAGAGCGGAAAGATAAACGTGGACAAAACAAGTTGTTTATAGAGGTTCGGCCACGCCTAGTCCTCTACCCACAGGCGCCCCTCACCGATGGAATTTTGAACCTTTTTCTTTTATTAGGTCAGTCGATTACACACGATTCATTAATCGTGCAACCTACTAGTTAACCCTACAACTATAGGTATCCCAACGTACGCGTTGCTCCTCAACCGTACTTGGGTAGTCGGTCCTCCGACTAATCAACCCAACCCAATACAAAGAAAGATAACAATACAAACTTTATAATATAGAGAGTAAATAAACATAATTGATATGCCAATATAAGCTCAATGTATGTCAATGAGTGCTTGTTCTCTTTGATTTGCAAATGTAGCTCTCTTTCTTCTATCTTTGCTTGTGCTCTCTCTTTTGTGTATTTTTCTGCTGCAAAATCATCTCCTTTTTATAGGCAAAAGGCTTTGGAGAAGACAAAGCAAAGTATGGAAAGTATCCGTTGCACCCAATAAGGAAGATAGTTTCTTCATTCAGTTCAAGGCCTTGAACTTGGTCCTTCAAGCCCTTGAACTTCACAGATTTGTCCAACGATCTTCTTTTATGATCTCCAACAAATAACATCTTTATTTTAGTAATAAATCCTTGCTGGGAAAATCTAGAAGCTGAATTAATTGGCAACATAATCTCTCAAGATATTGTATCACAAGATATTATCATATTAAGAGCAAATCTTTGACATTGATAAATATAGCTCCACAATCTTATATTCAGATTTGAATCACACAATATAATATCATAAAGATAACATGTTCAAATTTGAATATTAAACAATCTCAAAGATGTTGTGACACCTGATATAAAATCAATCTAAGTAATATTAATATTCCAACATCCACTTCAAAAATATAACACATTTAAACAATAACAATTATTAAGATCATTAATTATAACATGATGAATATACCAATTGATTAATCCCTTTTTGTCTTTCATCAAAACATATTAAAAAACTCAATGTGAGCTTTTAAAAAAGCTAACAATCTCCCCCTTTTTGATGAAAGACAAAACCCAATAAAAATAACATATCCATACAATTTTAAATGGCACACCATGAAAAGTTTTCTAAATACTTCTCCCCCTTTTTATATTTCATCAAAAAAGTTGCACAAGAGGAGAAAGAAAAAATTAAAGTACAAAAATTATGACAAACGCATATAGCTCCCCTTAACAAATCAATGACATATAAAGATACTCCCCCTCAATACAAGGGTTTTAAACACTAACATTTTGATCAATAATATATCCTAACATGCATGCATTGACTTGATTTTCTTATTGCAAGGGATCAACATGTTAATATAGCAATTCTCCCCCCTTCAAGAGTAAATCAAGATTATCAAAAAATCATCAAGTACGTAATATAATTCTCCCTTATACAAAAAAACAATATCATTTATGTGAGTGCTAGGGAGCATAACATTATGGACAAATAGGTTGAGAACATAGACAACATATCATTTATGCATAAAGATAATCACATGACATGCAAAGATAATACCACCTTCCATTTGGTAAGAATTCAAATTTTGATTTCTATTCATGTTGTTAAAAAAAAAATCCAAACCTTGATTCAATCATACCAAAATTTTCAGTTTCTGTCTACAGTTCAAGGCCTTGAACTGTATTTCAGGGCCTTGAAATCTGAGCAGCAATAAAACAAATGAACTTATCTTATTTTTACTTTTGGAAAACCATAACTTACCATATGCCTTTGCGAAGCTCCAATGTTTCCTTGTCCACTTAAATTTTCAAGAGGATCAAATGTTATTGAAAATTCATTATTAGTACATAAATAAGTAATCAATAATATCCTACGAACATGCGCATTCCTTTTTGATTTCTTCAAGAATGAAGTTGCTCGACCAAATCTTGATTCCCTTTTCTTCTTGGATTTGAGATTGTTAGAAATAAGAAAAATTAATGAGGTAAAATTTTTTTTTCCCTCAATCTTGACACATTTTCTTGATTTAACACCACAATCAAGAATTTTTGAAAGTTGAAAATTTGGTGTGGTATTTAAATCATAAAAAATGTGACAACTTGGAGAAATACTAGTATTTGACAATCCAGTTATGCATGTTACCTCATCCTTACCGCTTTGAAGAATAGATGAATCATTATTTTTCTCACCATTTTCAAGAAATTCCTCAGTTTGCACATACTTGATATCATTATGTATAAACCGTTGAATTGGATTATCATTTTCATGTTCTTGCTCTTCATGTGGTTGGTGATCCTCAACTTGCTTAACATTTCCATTCATGATTATTTCGTCCTGCGCCACAAATTCGCTTAGTACCACATTTTGATTAGCACCATATAAATTATAAAGAGTCTCCCAAATTTCCTTAGCACTATCACAATGTGAGATAAACTCATAAATATCAACAGTAAGAGCACAAAATAACATATTTATAGCTTTAAAATTTTTGGATATCCGCTTGTAATCATCTTCAGCATATTCATCTTCCGATTTCTCAATAACTATTAGGCCTTTAACTATGATCTCCCAAAGATCGAGACCCTTGTGCTTGATATAACGTTCCATTATTTCCTGCCACAAAAAATAATTAGTACCTTTAAAAAGTGGAGGGCAATCAGAGTCAAAATCATAACTAGTCATGGGATCGAATTATTAGACGGTAAAGTCTAAAAAACATAGTACTAGTTCTGATATCAATTGTTGGCCCGGTTTGACTAGTTAAATCACCCTAGAGGAGGGAGTTGAATATGGTGATGATCAATATCGCAATTTAATCAAGTAAAGAGTGGAAAGATAAACATGAACAAAACAAGTTGTTTATAGAGGTTCGGCCACGCCTAGTCCTCTACCCACAGACGCCCCTCACCGATGGGATTTTGAATCTCTTTCTTTTATTAGGTCGGTCAATTATACACGATTCATTAATCGTACAACCTCCTAGTTGACCCTACAACTATAGGTGTCCCAATGTACGCGTTGCTCCTCAACCGTACTTGGGTAGTCGGCCCTCCGACTAATCAACCCAACCCAATACAAAGAAAGATAACAATATAAACTTTATAATATAGAGAGTAAATAAACACAATTGATATGCCAATATAAGCTCAATGTATGTCAATGAGTGCTTGCTCTCTTTGATTTGCAAGTGTAGCTCTCTTTCTTCTATCTTTGCTTGTGCTCTCTCTTTTGTGTATTTTTCTGCTGCAAAATCATCTCCTTTTTATAGGCAAAAGGCTTTGGAGAAGACGAAGTAAAGTATGGAAAGTATCCGCTGTACCCAATAAGGAAGATAGTTTCTTCATTCAGTTCAAGACCTTGAACTTGGTCCTTCAAGCCCTTGAATTTCACAGATTTGTCCAACGATCTTCTTTTATGATCTTCAACAGCTAACATCTTTATTTTAGTAATAAATCCTTGCTGGAAAAATCTAGAAGCTGAATTAATTGGCAGCATAATCTCTCAAGATATTATATCACAAGATATTATCATGTTAAGAGCAAATCTTTGACATTGATAAATATAGCTCCACAATCTTATATTCAAATTTGAATCACACAATATAATATCATAAAGATAACATGTTCAAATTTGAACATTAAACAATCTCAAAGATATTGTGACACTTTATATAAAATCAATTTAAGTAATATTAATATTCCAACATCCACTTCAAAAATATAGTACATTTAAACAATAACAATTATTAAGATCATTAATTATAACATGATGAATATATCAATTGATTAATCCCTTTTTGTCTTTCATCAAAACATATTAAAAAACTCAATGTGAGCTTTAAAAAAAACTAACAGTAATATTATTCGCAGAGGCTACAAGGGAGTAGGCTGAGTTGATTAAATCATGTCTGATTACATTTTGCCAAGCCTTGGGTCAAAAATCAGCATGTTGAAGTCTGGAATTTATTTTTCACTAAATACTGAGGAACGAACAGCGCTAGACGTGTGCAATACCCTAGAAGTGACATGTATAGAGGATTTGGGGTGGTACTTGGGTATACCCACACTCCACGAAAGGGTTACTAGAGCAATGTCCCAGGAGGTGGTGCAAAGAGTAAATAGAAGACTAGCTAGATGGAAGACGAAGTGTCTATCGCTGGCCGGCAGAATAACACTGATGCAATCCACTATTGCTGCCATCCCAGCATGTACCATGCAAACGGCTAGAATGCCACGAACACTGTGTAATGAGATTGATCAGAAAACTAGGCGCTTCTTATGGGGAGGAACCTCTAATGATAGAAGGATTCATTTAGTGTCATGGGATATGGTGACCAAGCCCAAGAATAATGGTGGGTTGGGACTGCGATCAATGCGACAACTGAATTCAGCATCGCTTATGAAGCTGGGTTGGAGATTAAGAGCAGAACCGGACTCGCTCTGGGCCTGGGTCCTAAAAAGCAAATACTGGTGCAACACGGATCTTGAGACCCCAGAAGCTAGGGGTAATAGCTCAAGTACGTAGAGAGGCATCGTAGAGAATTGAGCGTTGATGGAGCAAGGGGTTAATCACGCTATTGGTGATGGGCACGCAACGAAATTCTGGCTACATAGCTGGGCAGATCACAGACCACTCCGTGAGTTGATTACCAGGTCAATTCCTGGGCAAGACCGTGACCTCTTGGTGTCAGACTATTGGGACCCTGGAAGAGGATGGAGATGGGAGGCTTTTACGGAACTGCTGCCACCAAGGATACAACAGCAGATAGCATCGTTTGAAGTCCTTGAGGAACGAGCACCTGACAATTTTTATTGGAAGAATGAACCATCAGGAAGGTTCACTATTAAATCGGCGTTATCAATAATTCATCAGGAACAATGATTGATAGGTGAAAATTCGTGGAAATGGCTATGGAAGATCAAAGCTCCTCAAAGGGTTCTCGTGTTCACTTGGTTGACAGTTCATGATAAATTGCTTACCAATGTGAATCGATAGGCATGGCCTCTCCAACTACATGAACTGCGCAAGTTGCCATGGGGATTGGGAGGATATGGCCCACATTCTTTGGGGATGTCTAGAGGTGAGTGAAGTTTGGAGCTTCCTGGAAAGCAAGGGCTTTCAGTGTAGAGCTCTCAACATGGATGTTGCTACATGGATCAAAGAAAATACTCAGTCACAGAAGGAGGACCCAACTTGGCCAACATAATTCCTTATCACATGCTGGTACCTTTGGAAATAGAGGAAAGCGGTTTGCTTTGAATCCACTACCCACATTCCGGAACATAAAGGTTCGTTCCTCCTTGCCAAGTTTGAGGAGACATTGGCGGCATTGAGTAATCAGTCGCAAATAGCGGGATGTCCTGAGAATGTTTGTGTGGATCGAAGCATGAGATGGGAGACTCCACCAAGCGGGTGGGTTCTACAAAACACTGATGGCGTAGCCAAAGGTAATCCAAGCCCAGCTGTATGGGGCGGAGTCCTGAGAAGTGATCGGGGGGATGGTTAGGGCGATTTACCGAGTCGATGGGATGGTGCTCTTCCCTTAAAGCAGAGTTAAAAGCTATATACAATGGCCTTAAGCTAGCGAGAGAGCTTCTTATAAACAAGCTTTGGGTGCAAAGTGATTCTAAAACTGTGGTGGAGATGCTGAAAGGTCATTTTGCATGGTGCCTCGAACATATTCAGTTGCTGCGAAGATGCAAAAGGCTCTTGGAGGAAGACACACATGGAAACCCAAATATCTCACTGTTACAAGGAAGGAAACCAAGTTGCGGACAAGTTAGCTAATCTAGGCTTATCTAGGCCGTTGGGGTGTGAAGTCTTTCGTACACCTCCTGTTGAAATTAAAGACTTATTGTATGTTGATAGTGTTGGGGTTGTATGGCCTAGACGAGTTAATCATTAATAAGACTTTTTTTGGGGGCGTAACCCCTCTTTCGCACCAAAAAAAAAGAAAAGGAAATGCCTTCTTTACAATGACGTCCGGGGAGAAATATTTGGAGAGAATGTAAGGCGAGAGCAGGTCGAGATACTTGACAACAATGTGACAATTATGACAAAGTTCGTCGTGAATTAATGTGACAGGTCATGCCTTAAATCTTGTGACGGTTAGATATGTATATTAGTGTTGGACTATATTAAGAAGACTATATAATAACAAGTACTCAAAGCTAAAAACAATAATTTGGCTCAATTTAAGTGCTATTCTAATGCTGCGAAACAAAATGATATCATATATATATATATATATATATATATATATATATATATATATATATATATGAATGCTGCGATTATGACACGTGTTTTTTAAGTATTAATAAATACTTTATTTAAAAAATATAAACAGTATGTGAATTCAAGTTATCAGAGCATTATCAATCATAATTCTATTTTTTGGACTCAAACTTCCTACATCAGCAAAAATTTTAATTTTTTGAAACCTGCATTCCATCACTTCTGTAACCCATAGAACTTCAATTTGAATCATTAAATAAAAATATTTATCAAGAACTCACCTTATAACATACAATCTCTTCTTTTATTAATCATATAAAAATTATATATTACACAAAAGAAAAAAAAAGTAAAAATATATTAAAAGAATAAAAAAGTGTAGCCCGCATGGTGAAATTGGGCAGAGTTCCACCACACGTTTCATTACTCTTAGCTTGCAATAATAATTGGACAAGTGGCACTATGGGCCCGCATTCCATGAGATAATTCTGGACTGGAGTGCTCTCACAATAAAGAGTGTCCTTTTAACTGTTGGAACTCGGAACAAATTATTAACATGTTAATAATATTATTTCTAAAATTATAAGACTAATTATAATATCTCTAAAAATATTATAAGAGAAATTTTAAAAAAACATCTTGCATAGCACGAGCTTAAAGATTAGTAATATTAATTCTAAACTCATTACAATAATTTAACTAAGTAAATTTCGCTGGTTCAAACTTCAATGACTAGTTGTGTCTTCATTATACTTTCATATGATACTCATGCATCCCATGGCATGAGTTGAAGTACTATTTTTAAACTGATGACTGCCCACCCACCCATATTCATTGTATATTATTGCTTACCAGTCATGCATCCCCCCCCCCCCCAAAAAAACTATATTCTTGCGAGAACAGTCAAATTTATTTGGCTACATAATTTATTTATTTTTTTCAAAAGAAAAATTGTTCTATATTGAGAAGTTGACAAAGTAAGACTTAACATCGTTGTCCAAACTTGTTGGAGACCAAATACTAGTTGGGGCAAGAAAAGGGCACTATACAGCAATATTCTTTTATTTTTTTCCCCTTATTTTGAGTTTGAGCTATAAAATAAAAACCTAGGGATGCCAATGTATTGATGGGGAGTGGCCATATGTTAGATAGCCCACATAATAATGAACAAAGAACTCCAAACTCCACCCGTTTTCCACGTTGAGCCATTATATACTTAACAAGTGGTCGCGAGTATATAACCAAACAAGAGAGTATATAAGATAAGATAGCATAAAAAAACAGATTGGTTTAAGTGGTTTGACACTTATTTTTCTTAAGCAAAGTCTCGTATTTGAGTCTTGTGAATAGAAAAAATCTGTGATGGGAGAGTTCTACCTCTTATCAGACCAACAGTAGCTCGACTCCAGAAAAATAAATGATTCAAGGAAAAAAGAAAAGAGAGAAAATGGCCAATTTGTGGACTGGATATTCATTTTTCAAACTTGCATCAAACTAAATTCGTTAAGATTAATATCTTTATTGTGATTCTCTTATTCGACTCATATATAATAGATCTATATCATATAGAATGCATACACAACTTATCAGAAAAATATGATAGTTAGTGGTGTAAAACTGCGAGTTGTATTTCAATTAAATCTTTCCAAAAATCAGAGTGTTTATTTTACTAATGGCATGTCTTTTTATCTTATCATTTATGTACCTTAATAAAAGAGCTAATTATTAAATTTATAACTAATTCTATCTTGACTGCCAAACTAAATCATAAATATAGTCAAACTTAAGTTTTCTATTGAAGATCAATATGTATTTACTATTACATGCATATTTTTTGTAATTCTTTTCCCTATCCTTTTATGAAAATGTAAAATATGAGTGTAATTTAAACCTAATTTTCTTATAATATAATTTTTATAATCTTTTGATTGGAGTAAATTGATGTGAACATGAATGAAATTTGAAATAAGATTAATAGGGAAGAACTTTTATGTCGAATAAATTTCAAAAACTTTCATTGTCATTCCTCATCAAATACATGAGGAAAATGACCTTTAACTTCAATACAAACTTCATGTGAACTTATCGAATATAAATATTTTCAAAATGTATTATCAAACCCCGCCTAAGAATATTCATACATATATTTTGTGGCGCCAAGAAAATCAATATCAGACAAACCCCACATTGATAAAAATACTTAGATAACAAAATCTTAGTGAACATGATAAGTTGTGATACGACGGAAAGCCATAAAGATAGGGATCAAATGCAACAAGACAAAGGTCGCTTGATCATATTGATTCTTGACCCACCATATTACAAACTTCCCTTCCCTTTAAAAATGTTCATTATTTCATCTAATTTAATTTAATCCTCCATAAATAATTCTGTTAAAACCCAACTTAAATATTCTCTACCTTTAAGATTTCTTCACACACACGTGTCTGTATATATATGTAATTATCAAGTTGTACAAAATTGATGAAGTTTTAAAGAAGTTTTAGGAAAACATTAAATTGAAATTCAATATACATTAATCTTTACGAAAAATTATATTTGGACTGACAGAACTACACCAAAAGCACACCGACACAACGCAATTAGTTTATTTAAATTTTTATTCTTAAAATGCCCTGTTTTTATGGTGATATTTTTCATCTAATTGTCCTATATCGTATTGGTGTAAACTTAATGTTCATTTTATCAGTGTATATCTTCACATTTTTATATAGTTGGGGGGTGTTAAACCTTGATAAAGTGTTTAGAAATTAAATTTTTTTTTTTTTTATGAAAACAAAAGATTATGAAGAAAAAATTGTATTATATCGGGAAGATAAAGTGCCATTGGTTTATGACTGGTGGTTGTCGTTACATGATTGTAATTTAAGAAATAGACAAAAGCATTACATCATTTTTTCGGATTCGCACATATCCATTTAGGATTTTAGTGACTATTTTACTGTTCCTTTTGGACCGAAAGGCTACGCTTGTTAATGTTAATATTATAATAATATATAGTGGCAAAGTAGCTTATTTTCAATTTGTTAATTAGTATTATATCAAGAAAAGTGTAGTTTATATTTAATATCTGTTCTACTTATTTTAATGTGAGGGGCTGCTGTTTTTAACTTTGAACTTTCAACTTGTAATTTCTTGTAGCTGGCGCCCCATTTGTATTGGTGCTTTCCTTTCCATGCAGTGCCTTCCATATAATTACTTTAAATTCCTTTCAATTCAAACACCTCATAGCTCAAGCTAAGGGCCTATAATTCAAATTTGAGTTTCATATGTGTTACAATATGTTATCCCCAAATTCTCACCAATAACACCACTTCCCAGTGTAGGTCTTCTTTTTACGGGATTTAGAAAGATTCAGATGTAGGTAGCGTTACCTCTACAGACGTCTATGTTCGTAGAGAAGCTGATTTTAAGATACTCACAAAATAAGAACTTTGTGGAAATATTTTACAGAAGAAACTAAAGATAAGGCTGATCCCAAATCCTTATCATTCCTTCCAATTTCCTTTACCTGTATTCAACTTCACTGAGCTCCTAAAAATAGGTTGTTTTAACTTCATACAAATGTTTCCACTTTCTTCAAGTTCCTTCAATTCTTATATTCCATCTTACAGTTACAAAGAACATGCTCTTAAATTATTTTTAGACAAAACAAAAATTCATATGAGTCACTTTCACATTTTTAATAAGGCTTCATTGGTACAGTTAGAGTATATAAAACCTATACATGTGCCTTTTAAGCTTCTAGTTGAGTTGGTTTTTGACCATGATATCATAACATTTCTGAATAAGAGGTTTCGGGTTCAAATCTTAGTGACCCCACAGTAATATAAGACAACATAAAACATTTGCAATATCTACATTTCAAACCCAAAAGGCATCCGCGTGAGAAGGTATATTAAAGTATAAAACTCATTTCTCAACTATCTATCATCAGTTTAAACTTTTAGTTGAAATAGTTTTTGAATAGAACATAAAAATTGATTGTCAGTATGCTATTCAAACGTCTACTTTATATATACATCACAATAGCTAAAGCAAGATAGTGACAGTAACTAATGTGCACCGTTTTTGGAATGTGATATTTCAACTTCTTTTATGTAATTGTGGAAAACTCGCACTCCCAATTGAAATCTTTCATTAGACATCTAACGTTAGTTATTTTCCAATTTTCAAGACCATGATACTCTTTGATCGATCTAGTGTAATAATTTCAATTGTGTTAACTCTTTTTGGTATCTCAAGTCCCCCCCCCCCCCCCCCCCAAAAAAAGGGCAAAAAAGGAGTTTCAACAAAATATCAAGATTTGTGTAGAGGAGTTTTAATCATGTGGATATTATTAAGTTGAATTCATAAAGTTTGTGAAAGCTATAAAAGAGCTGAATTATGAATCCAGCTTACATCAATTTTTACGCCTCCTTTTTTTTTTTTTTAATAACTTTTACCCCCAAAAATACTAACAAAGCAAAGGCATGAAGTCGATAATATAAAGAAGACACATAGGAAATAGACAAAACCTCTAAGCAATTGAAATATGCTTGGATCAAAGGGAATATAACTAGATTAACATAATACACTCTATTTTAATTGTTTCATACAAAACAAATCTGGGGCATGTTCGGCAACAACGTTTTGGGTAGCGTTTGGCATTTTGACTAAGTCAATACACTCATCACGTAATTTTTAGTATTCGGTAATGTAGTGTTTTAACTAACATTTCAAGTAGCGTTTAGCGTTTTAAGTAGCGTTTTTGAAAAGCTAATAGTATTAACGTTTTATATTCAAACGTAGCGTTTCATATTTTTTAACCAAAAATTACCTTTTGAAAATTTTATCTTTAGAAATTATCTATATCCTTTTATGTCAATTTACATTAATCAGCTAATCCAACAGCTAAATTTACCGAACACATTTTATTCAACTACTCTTCTAAACAGCCATCCGCTAATAGCTAAATTGAAAACGCGATCCGCTACCTGAACAGCTATCCGCTACTTGAACCGCTAATTTTGCCGAATAGGCCCTAAGCAAAGTTTTCACAAACAAATACAATAAAATGAACAAATCATTATTAAAGCCTTGTTCTTTTCTTAGATAAATCTCAAATTTTCGTTCATTCTCTCTTTCTTCCACTTATTTAAGAAAAGTTTCACTTCATCCCATTTTCCCCATCCCTTGCCACTCTCCATCAAGAAAAATTGTAGAAAGAAACACCCTTTTTCATTCCTTGCCATTCATCACCCCCCCCCCCGCCAAAAAAATCTCAATCACACATTCCCACTCTTTTTCTATTTTCTGCCCCTAATGAATAATTTGCCCACAAAAAAAATTAGAGTTGGGAATGTCTGATCCGACACGAAAACAGGACATAAACCGAAGTCGAAGTTATTGAGAGAAACCCGAACCTGAACCGAACCGAACTGATTTTGACCCGAAGTCGACACGATTTGATCGTTCGGTGTGAAAACCTGTTATTTTTCAATTTTGAGCAAATCTAAATTATTTTTAGGGCCGATACAAAATTGACCCGTTTGTTAGATAGATCGACACAATCCAACCTGTTTTCCAGCTCTTAAAAAAAGGCATTAAATTTCTTCATGGGTGATCAATGTTGCTCTTGCAATATTTTCTCCAATCAATCATCAATAATACAAACAAAACTGATTTGGCATGGAGTGCTTCGGCACATACATGAAGAAAATCGCTTCATTGTATCCAATTTGTGAGAAAAAATATTTGAGCAATGAAGAGCAATTGGACAAATGATTTGGAGGATAATGACTTGACGCCTCATTAACTTGGAACTGGCAAAGGCAAAGGCAAAGGCAAAGGCGGGCCATCCATGATGATTTTGATATGTGGTTGCTAATTAAGGGTTGTGCTTCACTTCTTATCCTTTTCATTAGTACTATTTTCAATTCGATTTCTCCACTCATTTTAGACATTCAATTCCCCACTTTATTTTATTTCCTCCAAACTTTGTCTTATTTTCAATCATTCCATCTCATATTACTTGATTCGTCTAGTGCCCATCCATATATGTTTATATTAAGATAAAATATTCCAAGCCTAAGATTTAACACGCAACAAGCCTTCGCAGCTTTGATGTTAATCTTTAACCTAAATTCAAGCCTATTAAAAGGTAATATTTTTTTTGGGGGGGATTTCCATTAGAATTAGTTTTTTTGTCTTTTTAATTTTTTTTTAAAGAAATATACACATTAAAAGATTCTAACTTCAATATGATTATTTTTGAGTTTTGAATTCTCTAAAAATATGCATAATCAAAGATTACGACAACATATTAATTTACCCGTTCATTTCACATTATTATTACCTTTATAGTGATAATATCAAATAATAATAATAAATAGAATTTTGATGTTTACCATTTTTTTCCTTTCTAATTCTTTTAAAACAAATACACAATATTTCTAAAAGATTGTGATAAAATAGTTATCTATTCATGTTTAATATTACCACACCATGACTAGTTCATTAATAGACTAGTAGTATATTTTTTTTTAATAGTTTAACATAGTTCAAACCAACAAGTATACGACATACAATGACGTTAACTACCATTATTACTATATTATATTATTATATTATTCTTAGTTCATTTACACCCTAAACCTTTATTATATTTTGTGCATTATGATAACACGTTATACTATATTATTACTGCTACCAATGTTAGCAAAAGTAATGCATCGACTAGAATAAACTCCCACTGCCAATTTTAACAAAAAGTAATGCCTAAGAATTCTGATTGTACACTTAAAAATAATACTTTATATTATATTATTAACACCATTATTAATATTGTCAAAAATAATGCATTCTATTATATAATGAAAATAAATGCACTATTTTTTTAACCTATATCTTTGAATAAATGTAAATAGAAATATGAAATATTATTGATCTTTAATATAAAATACAATCATAGTCATGAATCTTAGATATAGAATATGATATGACACCATATTATCATCACAAAAATACAAATTGCATTCAATTTCTAGAGCCCTAGAGCCCAAGTGATGTTAACAATTAACAGTGACAACATTATAGTCCCTTTAAAACATATTCTACTGTGATATATGAAAGCTTACCAAACTGTTTTCAATCTTCAAAACTCAAGAGTACAAGCCAATATTAGTAATTTTCAAGTGGTAAGAATATCTTTCCTTTTAATACATTCTTATTGTATTGTTATATAAGGAAATTTTTTTGACCTGCAAAAGTATATGATAAAATAATGTAAAATTGTTTAGAACCCCATAACAATCCAATTCACCCCGACATCTAACAAATTTAACAACTGGAATGCATTGATTACAAAATTGCCAGCCAAGTTAAAACATGCAAGCAGTACAACGTAACTAATTAAGACCAGATCCAGTCTCCTTCCCCCAAAATCGTAATTCACCAAATTCTATCAAAAACACAACTCCAAGGTCCTATTCTTTTCGTAGATCATTTTAGATTTACGAACCTCAATCCACTTCAACCTATTTCAACCAACTTCAACCCATCTGAAAAAAAATACCAACTTCAATCAACTTCAACCCACTTCAACTTTCCTCAACCTACTTCAACCAATTTCAACGCACTCCTTCATAAATTCAATAATTTGTAACCCAAATCGTTAAAAATAATTGACAAGTTGTGCCAACCTCCAACTTCCAGAAAAATAGTTACAAAATTGTAAATTACTATTCAGCGAAAAATGCACTAAAAATTGCAATAACTTAATAAATTATCGCATATTCTTATTATTTTAACCCACTTCAATCCACCACAAAAAAATATACCAACTTCAACCCACTTCAACCTACTTCAACCCACTTCAACCAACTTCAAGCCATCTCAAAGAAAAATACCAACTTTAACCCACCTCAACCCTTCTCAACCCACCTCAACCCATTTCAACCTTTTACCCACCTCCATTTACCCACGAAAAGAACAGGCCCCAAGTCTCACCAAGCTTTATACTTTTCTTCATCAATGCAGTTAAAATCCAAATAGAATGGTACCCAATTGAAGGGAAGCCTTGGAGCAACGGTAAGGTTGTTTTCGTGTGGCCAAAAGGTCACAGTTTCGAGCCGTAGAATCAGCCACTGACAAAGTAAGGTTAGACTGTCTATAATTCACCCCTTGGAGTGCGACCCTTCTCTGAACCTTACGTGAACGCGAAATATTTGTGCACTGAGCTGTCTTTTTTTTTATTGGTACCCAATTGAAGTGATTGAACAAACAACCAAAAACAGAGTGATACCCAGGCTTAGTGGGTACAGATCTAGTCCAAAAAAGAATTTCTTTTTGTTTATTCTACTGACAAGATTGGAAAAGTAAAATACAGGAAAAAAAAAAGGGGAAGAGTTTGGAGCGGACCAGTACAAGTTGATTCAATTAGTTTAACACTTGATTCCTTAAACAAAATGTCTTATTCAAATATTGTGAATGTAGAACATATTTAATTGGAGAGCGGTATCTATTTATGGATTAATAATAATTCAACTCTGATAAAACAAATGCCGAAGAACAAAGAAAGGACAGCTAAGGTGGCAACTACCAAACCGCCGTCCGTATTCTGGGGGATGTTTGAGTTGGGCCCCCTGTACTTGAAGTGGAAATTCGGTCTAAAACTCACTGTATCTTGATTGGGCCCTACAACGAAACAGGACTGAGGCCCATAATAATGATCTTTGGGCTTTATGGAAGTTGACAAAGTCTTTTAGCCCAGAATAATTGGAAAAGGATTTGCTTTGCCATGGGCCTTCCTGAGTTATTTGGGCTCGTCGACCCACCAAACTCTAATTGCTTCACGCAATCATATCCATGTAATGTTGCAAAAAAGCACGAGGACTTTGATAATATTTTGGTTTCAGAAAACATAATTTTGACAATATGAGACGGAGAGACTAAATAATTCTTAATATAAGGGTTTTTTTTGGGGTCCGAGAGGGTGAACAAAATGCTAATATATGCTCGTTTAGTTAAGTAAACTATCATAGCCATGATCTTGCTAATAACTATGAAAAGTACGCCAAGTATTTATTTGACAATGAACGCCCGACAATTTTTTGGGCGAAATTTTTAATCTAAACTTCTCACCAGTAAAATAATTTGCCATATTTAGTGGGGAACGGTGCCGACACAAGTTGGTTTAAGTGTCTGACACTTGTTCTCCTTAAGTAAGATTTCGAGTTCGAGCCTTACAAATAGAAAAAATTTATAATGGGAGAACTCTACTCTTTATGAACCAACAGTAGCTCGATTATGATAAAATACAGGCCCGAAGAACCCAAAAAAAAAAAGAGAAGAGAAACGGTGCAAATCTCATATTGAGTTTTTGAGGGAGAAACATAGCATTAAAGAAAACGTTGGTCAATCTGTTCATATACAACAATCTCACATTAAATGATCAAATGCCCTATAAAACATAATACACATAAAATTTCTTCAACGTATGTATCTTTTCAGTTCAACTGTCTCGTTCAGTGACCAATTCTAGTACATATTAAATATAGAGGTATCCACGCATAGTTGTAAATTATAAATCAAGGTATGATAAATAAAGATGAGAGAAAAATAGTATCAATACATTATTATGAACAGATATTACGTGATTTATCGCCCAAAAAAACCCTATCTATCTTATATTTAACTTAATTAATGTCTGTGCTGTAGACTGAAAAAGACAACCACAAAACTATATAAGCGTCACTGTCCCAGCTGGGGTCTATATACATTTTGGAGATAGTGGATAGAATTAAAGCCAATCAGTAGTAGACGCATGTCCTCACTCTTTAGGATAACATAATCTTTTCAAAAAAGGTCAGGCATGATACCATGACGATAAGCTAATCTTTCACGCTGGGAGGTTGGTATTTATTTAATTAATTTAAATATTATCACAAAGCGACAATAAAGCGAGCTAATTTCATTGGTGAAATTTACACAGTACATTCTGTAGATCTATTTAAACATATATACATTCTGCAAAGATATAATATAATATTATGTCATTAGTATCGGTGAAAATGTTATATAAAGACATAATGTATCAAGTTATTGAGTTATTGATGCTCTTTTTAGTAGAGCTGCTAGTTTGACGCGTTACAATGTCACATCCTTAGAAGCGGGAAAAAGCAAAGTCACTAAAGAATATTGCAATTGATTGTTGATGTTTTTGGAGCAAGCACAAACCAAGGAAGATAAGAAAGTAAATAAAGGTGCATGAAATAGATTGTTTACATGATCACTTGAAAGAACAGATCAAAGAGTATCTTTTCTTTTTTTTTTTTCCCCTTTTTTTTTGGGGCATGTCTTTTTCAAGATCCAAATTGATTATCATGGAAGAAATGGCTTGTTATATATGCATGAATGTAGCATATGATTTGCTTTGCTCATGCTTTCTCAAGCACACTATGCTCCCTAGCAAAAGTACCAAGACTCTCTCCACAATTGCTAGCAAGACTTAGACATCTTACCAATTTTATTTTCTTTTTTTAAAATAGAAACAAGACATAATGAAGTGTGAATTATGTGTATGTGTGAGAAGGACAAAGAGAGGATGCTAATAATAATATTTGTTAAGTTTTTTTTTTTTGATAATTAGTGCCAAAGGCAGTTCAAGACAATGATGGTAAGCAAATACAACCGCCTCAAACACTCAGGGAAACAATACAAGATCGCCTCACAGCCCAACTCAAACCAACACAAGCCACAAAACTAGTTATGCAAATAGAACGGGAATAGATCTGAAGTTTCGAGCCAACTCCTCAGAGGATGTATACCAATTCTTCTTTCCAAGCTTTGGTCCACAAGGCAACCCTCCACCTAATAATATTTGTTAAGTTTGTAAGGTCACTAGTGTGCGTAAATGTGACAGCACTTACATGACAACAAATACATGTTGCTGAGGTCACATCTATATAGTCGTTTCAATGCATGCAATGATATATAGTGACAAAATGGTAGTGGTAGCTCAGCTTTTGGATTAGTGTTACATTACATAAAGGATTGGAGGAGCTAATTAATTTCATCCAAAATTCTCATATTAATAGCTTCTTAATATGAGCAAATTATTCATTTTAATTTGTAGTAATATAATTAGGGGTCATCCTTAACTTACAAAACCCTTCACATTTGTGGTCGATATCAAGCGGTGCATTGAGGAGATCAACTTACACCATTAGTTTTTATTCTCATGGCATATATTCACAAAAGAGATTATTTCCACTTATCGGTACCTCACCATTATTTCATTATAAAAGTTATGTTTTTATGAATATGTTTTATGAAGTATGTATATATATTAAAGACATAAAGATCGCTATAAAGAATTGATTTGATTGACCAGCAGTTAAAAAAATTAATTAAGACTCTAGATTTTCAAAGAAAAGGACTTGTGTCAGATAAAATCTTGCATGGAAAATATCCTGGTTAATTAGACAGCAGTTAAGAGTAGTAAGTACTTTGGGGGCAGTTGCAAGAATCCATGTTATGTGACAGCAGCTTGGAAGTAACAATTAGTTAGGTCATTTTCTATACAATCATGAGCATCTGCCAAAAAACTCTCCAAGAAAATAGTAAAATTGAATTCCTTTGTAGTTGAAAGTTGCAGGTCCTTTTGTCAATTCCCATCATCTTTTGGCTTCTTGATTGATTGACCAATTTTAAGGTTTTCTTGAAACTCCAGGTGGGTAGTTTGAGTATTGCATTGTATTTTTTGATTGGTAAAATTTTAAGAAGATTAGAATCTATGTAGTTTTGCTTTTATAAGTTGACATTGAATAATTCATTTTCACTTTTCGAAAGTTGGATGAGTTAAATATGTAAGAATTTAGACGTAGAGCTTAAATACAAAAAGTTCAAAGATTTAACTAACAAGTCTCAGTAGTACCTTCATTAGTTAATGCAATTAGAGTTCTTGCGCACCCTTTCCAAGTTCTTTCTCCCCCTCCCCCTTTCCCAATTGTGCATAGTGGGTTAGCATGTCAACCCTTATTGGCTACAGGAAAGGGTTGTAATGTAGACCTATCCGTTCGGGCGGCGGATCAGGTGTATTTTGGGTTTAAGTAAAATATGGACGACTATATTTCAGTTTTACGGGAAAGGGAGGAGATATTACCAAACCCCGTTCAATAAGCTGAAATCAACTCCTCGATCTATCAAAGAAAATGACCCATACTAAATTCGGGTTTGAGACATTTTAGATGGGAACCTCCTAGGATAGCAGGAGTTCCATTGCATATTTCCTCATTATTCTCCATTATTTTGGCCTTGAATGTAGAATTTGACTAACAAGACAAATTGGTGGGGGAGGAGGGGAAGAAAAAGCCCTTTTTTAAGGACTTCTTTTCTCACTGTGATCTTTGATTCACACGCAAATGATGAAGAGCGTACAGTACAGAATAAGAGCAGCGATTCATAATGTACTGTGGGCGCCAGGAAGTTCACAACCAATTGGGACAAAAAGAATTCAATATAAAAGGTCAATACCCTAATCAAATGCTTATACATTTTTTCACACTTTGTTACTCAAAATTAAATTTAATATAAAATATAAAGGGGAAACTAAAGTGGTCACAAGACTTTGAATGAGCTAGCAAGGAAAACTTTATGGCCATTCAAGCTACTTTTCATGCTTAGATTGTGATTTGTGAGGCTCAAAGAACTAGCTAGCTAGCATAAATTATTGTTATAAATGCTTTTAATTATTGGTGCCTTCACCTTTTCTACCCCTCCTAGCAAGTTGTGTAGGACACACATAGTCACTTCAATAATAATTGATAAAAAATTTGAAACTCAATTTTAAATTGAGCCATTGATCCATGATTTCCCCAAATATACTTAAAATTATCAAAATTCTGTATATTTTTTAAATAAATTAACTTTTATGCCTATGTAAATACATAATATATATCAATATCAGTTGAACCAAGTAGTTTGACATTTATTTCTCTTAAGTGAAGGTTTTACGTTCGAGTATCGTAAATAGCAGAAAACCTAGATGAAAGAGTTTTACAACTTATGGGTCAATAAAACTTGTGATTCCTATTAAGGATCCGTTTGGGAAGGGAGCAGGTTAGAAGACTAAGAGTAAATGACAGTTGAGACAATATATCATAGTACTCCCATCCAAACTAGCCCTGATCAAATTGAGAGTCAGGTCATGAGGGTCGACATACAGGATTTTCTAGACCTTGACCATACCCGACTCTTATGTAGGTCGACGTATCCTTGACCTGGACCCTGACCCTGTGGTACCCTCGGGTCATCGGGTCAGACTCGACCCTCAAGCCTTTCTTATGTTGAAAATGAGATTTTTCACAAAGTTTCATTTTTATTATAAAGCTCAACTTTAAACATCCTATAAAACAAAATGTCAAACGATAATATAATGTTCCGATGAAATGTATTTCAATCACAAACATTCTAATGCGTAATTTAGTGATTAGAACGAATAGGTCACTAAAACGACTATTTCAAACATCAGACATAAAGCGTTAGAAGGTTACGAGCCAGTGACATTTGGAGAAAAGAATGAGGGGGGAGGCTAAGAGGAGATGAGAAAATACGTATACAAAGCGAAAAGGTTTAGGTTTTGAATAAATAAAACCCAAAATATCTTATTTTATTTTAATTTTTAATCTTTTAAAAAAAAAGGGTCAGCAGGTCAGGTCAGAGGATTAAAACCTCTACTCGAGCCCGTCCTTCATCATAGCCAGATACCCTAAATTGATAATCAGGGCGGGTCGGAGATTAAAAAAAGTCAGCTCTAACCCTCAATTTGAAAGGTTAGATTGAGCGGAGACTCAACCCATTGATTAGGTCTAATCCAAACAGACCCTAAGTAAACGATCAAAAACTCAGAAAAATACTGTACTATCATACTTTATAAATTTTTTCTATGATAATTTATGTGTTAGTTCATTGGTTGTAAGATAATGTATATATGCTAGTTCATTGGTTGTAGTTAAACTATCCTTTAAAAAAAGGGTGTGTTTTATACATTATTAGTTATTACACTTCAACTTGGCTAAGGGTTGATGAGTACAAATCCGACTTTGCAAAGTAGGACAACAGTAGAATGCAACTCCATCTTTTTCAGCCGCCAATGTTCTGATTCGGCGCATCGCCGTACACACACACAAAACGAAATTCACGAATTTTAATCGTGGCTGCTGCAATTTCATTCTCATTTTCCTACCATTTATAACTATGGAGAAAGTCTTTGTGAATAGTTATTAAAAATTTGGATTCAAATTTTATTTAATTATATCAATGTATACATTTTATTTGTATAAAAAAAAGTTATGCTTATTTCATAAATTATATTGGACGCATCCCAAAAAAAAATAATTAAAAGGTTGTGGTGTAGTGGTAGCTTACTTCGTCTCTTAACGAATTGGTCAGGGGTTTGATCTTTCATCTTGGGGAATGGAGAGCAATTTTTGGTTAGCCATTTACCCTTCAGTGGAGCTTGCGGGGCGGAAAATTAGTCGCTGTGATTGGCGGTGGATGTGGATAGCTTTGATTAAACCAAAAAAATAAATTATATGATAATTCTAAATTTATAGACTTATGATGTCATATATAGTAAATTTCATTTTTTCTAAAATCTATTTTTTATTTTTGCAATCCTATTTTTAAAAATCTATTTATTTATTTATTTATTTTTTGCAGCAAACTGGACCACATTAAAGTATATGGGCCGGGCCCAGACTCCCCCAACAATGAGAATTGCCATTAATATTATAACCACAGGTACGTACTCAAGTCTCAATCGTATCATTATGATTTGATCGTATGTTGTACAGAATTTGTTGGATCTTGTGAATATATGTTGACAAGATGATGATGTACTACTCCTTATAGAAAACTAAGAGCAAGAACAGTGGTGAGCCAATTTTTTGGCTCACCATAGGGGGCCTATTACTGTCAGTCTGCTACATTAATCTTTTCTTCAACTTTTTGCCTCACAAGTTTCACCATCTTCAATGGTTGGCTCACCATTTTGGCTCATCAAATAAACTAATACCTATAAATTTACACCCCAACACACAACTACTTTTTTAAAATCTAAAAAAAAAACAAAATAACAATATAACCTAATAAAAAACAAAAAAAAAAAGATAAAAGGGGAAGGGGAAGGCTCACGGCAGGCAGTCTCTCGCCGAGCCGCAAGCTCCCCTTGCCGGTGCATGCAGACGGGCCAGTTGGTGGCTCGCCCGTCCCTTTGCTTGGCCCGCGAGGCGGCTGTTGCTACTGCTCTAAGATCATTTCAGGTGGTTCACCACCTCTGCCCCCTCAGCTTGTGATCTAATTTTTCAGTTTTCATAATCCTTGCTTTCTTTAATGTAAGACTCATAATTTTGGTTCACTAAATGAAATAATATTCATAATGCTATGAACCCACTCTACAACACACAACTTTTTTTAAAATTAAAAAAATCAATAAAAGTTAAAAAATAAAAAAGCAAGAAAATCATGGCCAGAGCCAGCTCGAGGCTCACGGCCAGCCTCATGACTCACGAGGTGGCACAGCCGTTGCAAGCGGCACGAGCTGCTCGACGCAGCTTCTGTGGCAAGCGAGCCTCACACTGGACGGACTCTATGATCTTGAATTCACTAGGTGGATTTTTGTTGACCATAAGTCAGACAGGACAATTTTTCAATGACTTACATGACTGTTATGCCAAAAATCATCCCACCAAAAACACATTTACAATGTTATAATTATTTTTATTTGGTCCAGAGTTAACTAGCTTTAAGCAAGTAATATTATCCCCGAACTTAAAATTCTGTAAAAATGACACATCTTTATTCAATTAAATTCACCAAAGATATCTTAACCTGATGGGAACAACGCCACCTTTCACATCTTCCTCTCAGGTTCCGTCCTGGGAGGAGACACACACTGCCTTTTTGTGAGGGTTGTGTGTGTTAATTTGTGCAGATGGTGAACTTGAGTCTTTAAACTTTGGCATTCTTTCTCCGTTCTTTCTTAACATATTATGACTCATTAGTGTCTCCTAAGATTAGAGTCTGATAGGCTTGATCCGTTAATCAAAAAGAAGAACTCATTCAATTCATGAAAAAAGTCCGCCTTTGATCCAGAAAGAATTTATCTAACATAACAATTTTATTATGCATGAAAAGATAATTAATTATTTGGAAGAACATATGTGAATGTTCAACAATCATAACAATGACAGCTTTCAATGTAGGTTCTATTTTCACAGGTTTGAAGAGATTCATATATATATAATCTTATTTATCCCTGCAAGAACTTATGCGACTAGAAAGACCAATTTCATCAGTAAATGATGAATTAGAAACATAACCTATAGTATGCGCACCTAAATAAAATCAAGGTTAGGGATGACAACAGACTAGATTCGGATCGGACATTAGAACATCCGAATTCGATTACGTTGAGAATCTAAAAATCCGATCCGAATATGATCCAACGGACCGGCGAAAACTTCCGAATCGGATCGGAGTTGGATCAGATCGGAGTCGGATTTAATTAGATCCGAATGGATCTCTTTCCCCTCAATAATTTTGTATTATGTTTTTCCATCCAAACTAATATTTAAACATTTAATACTAAGTTAGGGGAGACTGAGAATGAGACAAATGACGCTAATGTACAATGATAGGGAGTCGGCCGGCTCCTGACTGGCCAACAGCAAAGTCAGATTGAGAGAGAGGGGGGAGAGGCTAAGTGACTGATAGGAGTTAATATTAGGATTTACAACTGAGTTTAAAGGGTAGATTATTTTAGATTTGTAAAATCAACAATTTAAAATCAAAAATTGGGGGTTAGATTTGGAGTTTGAACTCGAAGGGTAGACTTTGGATTTATAAGATTTTAGATTTGAATTTTAATTAGTTAATAAAATAGTCGGATCAGACCGGAATATCGGACCGAATGTTACCTTCCCTCCATATCTAATCCGAAGTTGATTCGTACTCGGATTATTTTTGACGGACGCGAACTCGAATATTTTTATTTAGGTTTGAATCGGATTATTTTGGATCGGATCGGATGTGTCTCAAATTCAAATGTAGTTGCCATTCCTAATCGAGATAATGTCGTTGTCCAATGAGGTCTAAACATACTTATGACTGTTTATTATTCCTTACTTCTATAAGAACCTACAATAGATAGGGAAAAATGTAACTGTAGTTGTCATGATACAATAAAGAAAAAATTTATTAAAAGAATAAAAGTAAAACCATTTTTCTGACTCGTTATTTCTCTTATTAAAGTAGTTGATTAGATAGAGACTTGCATATCAGCATCAGTATAGCAATGACCAATGCTAAACTTTAATTATGACAGTAAAAAATATAATAACAGATAGGTTTTCTTTGAGGGTGAGAAGAGAAGAATTTAATGTGGTGAGAAGAGCGTTCAACAAGTCATTGTTGGTCCATGTTGTTCACTTTACATCTCACTAACCACCCATGCATGCCTATAAAACTTTTACAAGGTTAGAATCATTAATTGAGGAAGATCGAGCCTTTTAAATTAAAGTATGAAATTACACTTACCAATTAATTAATAATTAATCCATGAGATGAGGATTTTGAAGTTGAACGTCCTAGACATGCATGGCTAACAGTATGAGAAGAATTTTAATTCGTTGAAAGGGGACCTCTTTCAATGTGGATGAAGACAGCAATTAATAATACTTATATATTTTGACCTTTTATTGTCATAATGTGGATTACCATTTGACTTTTTTTCATCAATTAACTTGGTAAGAGTTAAAACAGTGTAATATCTCTCCATGAGATTAATCCCATTAAATGTGAAGACTCCCTCAATGTCAATAACAATATCATTCTCTGCAGAAATTCAGTGTCAAAGTTACTTTGGTATTACCAAAATCAGTTTTTGGTAAAAATAATTTATATGATACATTGACTTATTCTTTGAGGTATGTTGCTATTAATATATCTAGAAATAATCCTTAATTTTTTATATCTAGATGGATTATATTTTAGGATACAATATATTTTTGCATCCAAGATCTTGTGAGAGATTTTATTTGATCCAGTTTTGGAAAGTTGTAATAAATCAACCTTGATTTGTTTTGTTAATTATTTTGATTGATTACGGCAAGATGTTTGAAGATAAGTCAAGCACTTCTCTCAATAATCAAGATCCATTATTGTCGACAATCAAGAGTCAAGTTTGGAAACACCAAAGTTCAAATTAGTCACATTGAATTCTAGGCAGAATACATTGAAGAATTGATAAGTATAGCTCCAACTAGGGGTGTGCCAAAAAATCTGAAATCGAAAACCGAAAAAACCGAATCAAAAAACCGGTTAACCGAGCAAATTTTTCAAAAAAATCGGTTCGGTTAACCGAACCGAATTTTTTTACAGTTTTCAGTTCGGTTATGGTTCGGATTATTTAAAAATTCGGTTAACCGGCGGTTAACCAAACCGAAAATAATTTTATTCTTTTAAAAATTATATATAAAAAATAAAAAACTTAGGTAGAAAAGTTCACTTTTTTATTATCTACAAATGGTAACCAAAGTTTAATTTTATAAAAAGAATTTAAACATAAAAAAATGAAAAATTTAGGTAAGAAAGTATAAGTTTTTTATTATTTGTAAGCGGTTAACTGGTAACCGAATCGAAAAATCGGTTAACCGAACCGAAAAATCGATTAACCGAAATTTCCGATTCAGTTACGGTTCGGGTTTTGGATGAACCGAAATTTTCGGTTCGATTACGGTTCGGAATTATTTTGAACTGAAAAATCGGTTAACCGAAACTCCGGTTAACCGGTTTTGCACACCCCTAGCTTCAACGGTCAAAAGGGCTTTAAATCTATAAAAGGCAGAGATGAAGCACATTGCAAGATGCAAGAAGGAATTACATCGTGCAAAGAATTCAAGTGCAAATTATTCATATACTCTCTTGTGTACTAATTGATTCATTTGAATATCTTAAAGAGAGAAATTGTAACAAGTGAGTTGGGAAACTCACTTGGTTAGTTCGATATTGAGAGGTCAATATTTAGTGAGTGTGCTAGTTGAAGTTCCTTAGTTGAGTGATTAAGTGAACAAGAAGTAGAAGTGATTAAATCATAAGAGAAGGAGTGTCTTAGACGCTGACTAACCCTATTTGGAAGAGTAACAACAACAACAACAACTCGCAGTATGGGTCCCGCTTTCGCGGAGTCTAGGGAGATCCAGTTGTAGGTAACTTTACCTCTACTGACATTTCTACCCATAGAGAGGTCGATTCCAAGAGACCCACAAAAAGAGTTTTGTGAAAATATTTTATATACGAAAGCTTTTGCGAAAACATTCAATATGAAAATATTTTATGGAAGAAAGTTCTATAGCAAGGATGCCCGAGATAAATAGAAGATAAATACAATATCATTTGCTGAAACTATGAAATAAAAGGACAATATAATGGAAGAAGGCCATATACCTGATCGCCCAAGGTAATCAGATGAGAACCCTTCTCGGAAGACAGTGCAACCTGCATACAAATACCACATACGGAAAAAAAACCGCAGCCAACGCAACCCAAAGGAAAACTACGGGTTCGAGACTCCACGATCTATGGTCTTAGTCCTCTCCCGCCACAACTTCCTATCCTCAGCCATGTCCTCCGTCAAACCAGCAACTTTTAAGTCCTCTCTAATCACCTCGTCTAGGCTCTTCTTGGGTCTTCCCCTCCCTCTTCTGCCTTTGGAGATGTTGATTCTCTCACATCTCCTCACTGGAGCGTCCACGCTCCTCCTCTTCACATGACCAAGCCATCAGAGTCGTGATTCTCTCAACTTATCGTCGATGGGAGCTACTTCAACTAAGTCTCTGATAATTCCATTCCTAATTCTGTCTATCCTCGAGTAACCACACATCCACCTTAACATCCTCATCTCTGCTACCGTTAGTCTTTGAACTTGCGTTTTTTTTAGAGGTCAACATTCCGATCCATAAAGAACGGCTGGTCTAACTACCATGCGATAGACTTTGTCTTTCAATCCACGTGGCACCCTCTTATCACACAGTACACATGAGGAATACTTTTATTTTTGCCAACTTACTTTTATGCGATGGTTTATATCTTCGTCAATATCCCCATTCTGTTGAATGATCGAGCCTAGATACTTAAACTTATCGACCTTAGGTATTGGCCTCTCATCTAGGGTGACTTCTCCCCTCGCATCTACCGTTCCACTGAAACAACAATGAAGTTACTCCGTCTTCGATCTACTCACTCTAAAACCTCTAGATTCCAGAGAGTGCCTCCAACGCTCCAACTTGTCATTAACTCCTTGTCTGGTCTCATCGATGAGAACAATGTCATCTGCAAAAAGTATATTCCAAGGTAACTCATCCTGAATCCCTCTCGTGAGTTCATCCATAACTAGAGTGAAAAGAAAAGGGCTCTAGGCGGAATCCTGATGCGGGTCCATACCAACGAAAAAGTCATTTGTGACCCCTCCTGGCGTCCTAACACTCGTCCTACCTCCTGCATACATATCCTTAATAACTCGAATGTACCAGGGTAGCACTCATTTCTTCTCCAGGCATCTCCATAAAACTTCACGCGGAACTCCATTATCAGCTTTCTCCACGTCAATGAACACCATGTGAAGATCCACTTTTCTATCTCTATACATACCCATGAGTTTTCTAAGGAGGTAGATCACCTCTATGGTCGACCTGCCTGGCATAAAACCAAATTGATTTTCTGAAATTGAAACCCTATTTGGAAGAGTGAATATCGTAAAAATATCATGTGTTTTGTGACATTTTATTTCTACACTTTAATTTTGTTTATAATTACTAACATTAATGGCTAACCTTTAAGGTTGCTCTCACTGATATTGGCAGTACTACAAGATCAAAGCACATCAAATTTTTATAAAGTCTAAATCTTGAAGATATCCCTCGATTCATCTCCCTCTAGTGTAATCTAACATTATCTTTTGGAACTTTCAGAATAAATCTACGCACCTAATATATATATTAAGTGTCGAAATATGGGCCACTAATTAAAATTAACCAAAAGACTTAGAATTATCAAAGAAAACAGGAACATAGTGGGTCTTTCTAAGTTGAAAAGTCGATCAGCAAGCAGATTTGACACGTTCATGGTCATTATTCTCCATTTAATTGAGCAGATTAGAGCACTTATTAATTAAGAAGTGGTTTGGACAAATGAAGTTAATGGAGCGATCATATCATGATCAGTGGCCCCTCTTTGGTGGACATGATTTTTATGATCACAACTGCAACCCATGACTCTTTCACCTAACAATGTAACAACCCCCTCCTTCATGCCCCTTCTGTTTCCTGTTTACATATCTGTACTGTTTTCTTTTCTTTTTCTTGGCTAATGTACATGTCTGGTGCTTAGGAAAGGAAATACGAGTGTGCATGCAAGATCAAACTGGTTAGAGTTGGCCCGTTAACAAAGTGGGTCAAATTAGGTCATTGTCATGTCATTAACAAATTGGATATCAATCAGAGTCTTCTATGTAAATTCATAGTTGGTTAGGTTAGCATTGATGACATACCCTGTTCGAAGATGAAGTGGAGTTACCCCAAAAAAAAAAAAAAAAAATTGTAAAATGATCATGATCATATACAAATTTTCAGATACAGTCTTGGCCTAGTCTAACATGTACGCATGTAAATTATATGAAAGACGAGTTGATGAATATGCTAGTTTATGAAACAAGGCCGTCAAATGATAAATACCCCATCATCAAATCTTTAGCCCGCAAATGTCCTAGGCTGTATAGATGTCTGTCACCTGATTTTTGCTTGAAAATAATACTATTCTTTAAGATTTTACTTGTTCCATTTACTTTCGTAGGTACCTAGTTAGAATTGAGTAAGTGATAGAAATTGGTGTAAAAGTTATGAAAAGCCAACAGGCTGAGGTTTCGATGTTCAAATAATGCTTTCCCGCAAGCCATGTCCACTGCTGCCTTACCAGTTCATACTTATGCTTAATTCAGTGAATCGCCACATCCTGCTTCTCTATGTCTAAGATGAGGCCAATTGCTAATGTGATTAAAGAGAATTGCAAGAATTTTGACATGAAAATAGTTGAAATCCTTGTTAGGCATTTTGTCTGCTGGTTTTGCAATTTAAGTGTCGCAATTCATGAAAATAGATTGTTAAGACACTTAGATTAGGCTTTGACTCTTGAAAGAGAGCTTAGATGAGAGTTGTTGAGGCAACTGACTATCGCGAGATACTATTGTAGCTAGGCTAGGTAAGTTTAGGGCGGTACTTTGAGTAGTTGGGTTCATAGGTTGCAAAATCATAACTCGAGCCCCTTTTAAGCACTTTCTTGAGTTTGTATTTCAAACTTTTTTCTTTGACAGCCATAGCCTGAATCCTTTCGGGAGCTTTGCTACTTGAAAATATGACTCATACTTGCCGGCTAACTACAATTACACCATGCACTTGCGGATATAAGTAATAAAACTTCTTCTCATTGCAACCCTAATGTAGTCTATTTTTTTTCTTTTTTTGGGGGGGGGGGGGGATGAGGGGCCACCTGCACTCGTTAATCCACTATCAACACTATTTATGTGTTCGTATCCACAGACCAATGAATATCAATTCGATTTACCCATCCTAATAATTTTTTCTTCTTTTTTTGGGGGAAGGGGCCACCTGCAACCCATTAATCTATTTCAACACTATTTTTATGTGTGCATATCCACAAACGCATGAATACAAATCAATTACCCACCTTCGTAGTTTTTTGTTGCACGTTTTGATCATGTTTCTCCATCTATTTGCCGTTGACAATAAATTGTACTAGAAAACCTTTACATCTATAATGAAATAACTTAAATACGATAGAGATTATTGTCAATGACAATATAATGTAGTTTCTGTCTTTGTTAAGGTGATTGCAGTGTGCAATAGTGACCAAACCCTAAACTGTCATTTTTATGGTATCTACCATTCATTTATCGCTGTGTGCCTTTGGCTGATAATTTGATGACCAAAAAGAAAGAATAAGATTTAAGGTAAGGTCTGCATATATTGTTGTTGTATTAGTAAAATGTCCCAAACAAAAACAAAGATCATTCTTATGACAAAACTTTCATAAGAATTTTTCTTCAAAAATGGCAAGTGACAAAAACTGAATCAAAGAATGCGACTTCACACCTTCTGATTATGTGCATGCCATCGTTGCACATCCTATGTTCGAATCTGATGGCAAATGTGCTCTACGTTAATACTGTAATTGCTAAAACTGTAATTTACAGTGTGCAAGTTAAAAATTAAAGATTTAAAAAAGGGAAAAAATATTAGCATATGTTCAGGAAGTAGTTATCAGTAGAGTTCAAGCGAACGAATCATCTAAAATGAGCGAGTTAATATTACTAGAGCATTGCTGTTGCGTTGTTACTAAAGAAATCGTTTGTTCTCTAAGTATGACTGTGAGTATTTAAACTCATGACTTAAAACACGTAAAAACGCAAATATATTTTAATTTGTAATAGAGCTAACACTACTACACTACTAGAAAAAGTGCTATTTACGAAGGAAAAAACCGTTGTAAAAAGTTGTGAAAACCGTTGTTATATGTCTTTGACGACGGTATTTAAAACCGTCGTCAACCGTCGTAGAAGGCTTGGTCGTAAAAGGCCTTTTACGACCAATCCGTTGTAGAACATTTTGCATATGTTTACAACGGTTTTTTATAACCGTTGTTATAGGACGTACTTCTTACAACAATTTTTTGTTCCGTTGTAGAAATCCTATATTATCAACGACTGTTTATACCGTCATATTTGGCATGGAACCGTCGTAATTGCAAATTTCTAACAAGAATAATTTTGACGTGATGCACAAAAATCTATTATTTACGACAACTTTTTCCGTTGTAGTTGACTTGATTATCAATTCTGTTGTAATTCTTTTTTTCAATAAATGGTCGTATAACCTAATTTTGAAAATATACTTACAAGACTCGTAACTTAATGAAATTCATATAACAATGAAAAGCCTGGAGAAGAAATGAAACATATACTAATATTCATATAAAGTGAAGGCCTCCAAGATGTTTAGGAATGTACACCTCCAACAAAATAGCCTCAACTCAATACATATGGAAGAGACATACCACAAGACTAGCCCATTCACCAAAAACAATAGGCCTAGGTAATTAATTACCAATTAAAATTACTAAAGATCGGCCTATTTACAAAAACGATAGGCCTATTTACCCAAAAAAGGCCTAGCCATTCCATACAAATCAACGGCCACAACCAAAACAACTAATCTTTGTGTGCCTGATAATATCCACACATCATCTACACTCGAAACCTGCAAAGGTAGAAACATTTCAAACCTTTCAAAGTGTGCATATTTCCCTAATTAATGTAAATAGAGAACCATAAGCATGTACAAAGACAATAAGCAAGCTAAAATATGTTGTATTAAATTTAGATTCAAAGATGTCAGTGCATGACATTGCAACAAAGTAACACACCAGCAGTGCGACGAATCATATTGTCCACATCAATACAGAATCAAAGCAAACAGATGCTGGAGACTTTCATCAAACAGGGGCAAGAAACTATTATCCAAAATGTTCTAATGAGCAGCAACAAAGTAACACATCACATCACAACAAAAGACAAGAGCCAACTCAGTCATATTGCCCACATTACTTTGCTACTTTGCCAGCAAAGCTAAACCTTCATCCCTCAGCCTAAAGCCATGGGCGTTATCATTTTTCTTTAAATCTTGGAATGAAACGGACAGAGTTTCCCCTGTAAACTGACCATTTCCGAGACTTAAAGCCTTACAATAAATTCCCTGCACTGAAAAACAGCAATAAGAACTAACTAACTCAACGGTTACCCGCTAGAGTTCACAGCTCTACGGGCCACCCGCCCGGAGCATCACAACCAACACAGTTCAATGCAGTAATAACTTACAACAGTTGCTTGTAAATCCTTCCCTCTGAAAAACTCACCTATCGCGCAATATATTCTAACCACTATGCAAGAGAAATATCATTTGCACCAACAACGTAAGCTTGAGAATAGCTAAGCTCAATAAATTGGCCATGCAGAATTCATATGAACTCAATGAAAATTAAGGGGTTCAACCCCTTAACCCCAGGCAGCAAGGCTTGGAGGAGGGAAGTAAAGAAAGAAAAAGGTAGAAGAGATGTGAGATGATTATAAATTTAAAACATAATGAAAAGTATTAGAAAATACTTACCTAGTTCATCAAAAACGCAAAAACAGTCAGTGAGCATGAATTTCCATTAATGAGCTGAAGAAGGTGGCAAGATGTTGGATATTTTTTGTAAAACAATCTCCTTAAGCGCCTTGATTTCACCTTGAAGCTCCTCTATATCTTTCTTATGAGCAGCTTGCATATCGTCAATCTTTTTCTGATGATCAGTTTCAAGATGCTCAATGTTATTGAGTCGGCTTTCCAAGTCATTAATGTGCTGATTTTTCTTTTGAAGCTGAGCTTTTCAGGTCAGCCTTGCTGGGTTCAGGTCCTCTAACATCCTTCGGTTTCATACCTAGTCCAAAGCATATTACACGATCTCGATCTTGACGCCCGAAGCATTTCTCCACAAGCTCAAACTGAGACATGGAAGGGTTCTTCTCTAATTCTCCCAGAATATTGTCCTGCGTTGAAAAATACAATGTTCCAAGCAATATGACAATTTTGAAAATTTAAACACAATGCTAACTGACAACAAAATTAGGAAGTTGATTAGCTGTACATATATAATTGCATCTTCCTTTTCCAAAGTCCCATCCTTTTTCTTTCGGGTGGCTTTAAAAATCTCCGCAATGTCCGGGACCTTTCCATCCTTACCGCCCTATTGTGTACAATGAAACAAAAAATTAAACCTGACCCATAATAGTATGAACAACACTGTTTTGGTGAAAACAACTAGAGACATTTGTACATACCAAGTCTTCATAAATGACATCCCGAATCGACCTGCTGCCAGTACGAGGAAGCATAGTCAACTGTGCTCTGTTCTCAGAATTTATTGCACTCTTAATCTATAAATCACACCAATTAATAATTATAAGACTAGAGGCGTTGAAAAGATTTATGTATAAAGAAGAAGCCATCAAATTTCAGCTGACATTAGGCAGCACCTTAAAATCTGGATGCATATAGTGCTCCACTACCAGCCATTCCCAGTCTTCTTTAGTCAAACTCTTAGGGATGTTCTGTGGTTTTAGTGCTTCTTGAACACTGGCAACCCCTTTGAGGTTCTGTTGCATCATTTCACCTCGCCAACCAGTCCATAATCTCCGTGCACGGCTCATGAGCTCCTTTTGACGATGCTCAATACCCCCGCCTTTGAACTTATCCTATCACATGTAAAACTTGTCAGTCTTTTGGATCGAGTTTAAAAACTAAAATTTTCAAAATTTGAGGGGAGAAAAACCTAAAACTTATGCTTTCATACCACAATAGCAGCCCACAACTTCTCCAAGTCTTTGGCATCAATTTCACTCCAACTATGCACTCTGACCGGTAACATGTAACGATCACGAACAAGCTTGCCGATATGTCTCATTAGGGCTGCTCCATTTTTACCCACCGGCCCATTGTTATAGAAAGTCACATCGAGTTTCTCCCCATCTCTAAGAGTAGCTACTTGCCTGACCTTGTTCCTACCCCGAGGCCTTGAATTTGCACTCCGCTTTCTTTTCTTGCTTTCGCCACCAGTAGAAGCTGAGAGCAAAAAAAAAATATTACAAAAATAATAAGGAAATTATATTTTAATTGTCATCAAACCGTTAGTAATGTCAGTAATGTCCAGTACATTATTAATACTAAGAAATACACATCCATTCGTACACTTTCAAATATGTACTTGCATATGTTTCCTAGCTTGTTCGAAACCACTTATAGTAGTTGTTGGCCTCAGAATACAAGACCTGGGAACTATCATCTCATGCATAATGATTAGTGAAGTTCACTTAATCAACACATCTCAAACACCATTAAAAAATAGAATGAAGAATACAAGCAACAACTCATCCGTTCACTTAAGTGACGCTTGCAGTTGGACTGAAATAGCGCATCAACGCAGTCAGTTCAATTAATGGAAGACACCTCAAACACCATAGTTCGATGACATTACTCTTATGACCGCAATCATCCTTCAATATAGCAGACAACTCAGGCAAGGACAATCTATCACATTCACATTCAACCGAGGTACAACCAATCTCGCTTATATAATAAATTTTGCTATCACTTTCTTCAAATTTTCCCCCATAGTGGAAGTGAATCATAATTTTTAAATCTAAAGCCATCTGCATTTAGAAACAAAAAATAGATGTAATTAGTTTCATATTACATCCCAGCCTAATCTAATCATTAACAACTGATGAACTAGTATATATATTGATTAATGTGACATTGCATTCTTTGCCAGTGCAATCAATATGAACAAAATTATATATTTTCAAACATTTTTAGAGTTAAATACACAACAAACAAAGTACTAAGATATAAAAAGAAATAAATACGAACATATGGATCAATCTATCACATGAAGCATAAATACAAAACCTACTGCCACAACAAAAAAAGAAAAAAAGGACAGAAAATATAGAGATGGAATGAACCCATCAGGACAAGAAGCTTAATGTTCACCATAGTAACTAACCAATCTATTCCATTATCCCTCCCCCAGATATATGCTAAGTTGAAATGACCAAAGACAAAATTAAAAAAAAAATCTCATAGAAAAAAAAAAAGACAGAAATGAAGTCTCCTAAGGAAGTGGTACATTTAATTATCAACACATAACTATTACAAATAATGATGATCCTTACTTGCTATTATCATTAGGACAAAATACTCAAGTTTACTAACTCAATTACATATAGAATGATATGATCCAAAACAAACCAGCTAGATTTTCCAAACTATCCTCACAACAATTATATATTGTCTTTCATTACACTAGTGCACAAAAAGCTCAGAAGAGACCTAAGCTGCTGTACACTATTAATAATGGTCACAAAGTGCAATGTGACATGTGAGGCATGAATAAGAGGGTACATTCACCATATGAAAAATATTTTGACATTTTTGTGAAAGTACTCAAGCTTTTGGATAACAGTCTTCATTTTAGGAATGGAGCCTTATCTCTGTGCTTCCACCTCCAATACTATCTTACGACGCTCCACATGTCCCTTCAAACTACTCCAATAAGCAAATAGTTTCATTTTCGTCCCCTTTTTTCGATTTGTTAGAATGCCTTGCATCTGTTTTCTTTAGGCCCCCTTCGCAGACCTAGCACCAAAATCACACCAGAAAAACGTAAATACATAAAAATCAGAATCATCAACTTTACTTAATTGCAATCAACATTGTATGAACAAACAGATTCCATCTATCAGCAAAGTTTTCCAAAACATAAGCAGATGAAGGATTGCAGACCATAAAATTAAACAAATTTCACAACAAATTCACTCAACGAAGAAGAAAAACAAAATCCAACAGATATGAAATGCATCCAATGTCAGAGATAGGAGAGGGGAGCGAGAAAGAGAGCAAATTACTTGAGAAAGACAAGATAGATGCCTTAAACCAACACAAATCGTTGCCTAAAATCGCCAACACACTGAAAGCTTCAGTCCTTCTTCATTTGCTTAAACCCTAAATTTGACGTTGCCTTGAACCGCAGCTTCTTCCAATCGAACCGTGAACTCAGGCTTTCAATTTCAGGGCATTTTTTGTGAAAGAAAGACAATGAAAGTGACTGAGATTTGCGTTTCTGGGGCAGAGAGTGGAAGACCAGATCGGGTAACAGAGAGAGGAAGGAACAGATTGCGATTGTGAGATGAGTGACTGAGAATTGAAGGAGCAGATCGTGCAGAGAAAGAGAATTGCATGAGCAGATTGATTGCGTTTCTGGAGACTCAGGATGCCATTCTAGCTAGGTCGCGATTTGCTGAGGGGAGGAGAGAGAGAGTGACTGATCAGAGTCACAATTCTGAGATTGAGAACAGAGAGAGAGAGAAGCCAGGTTGAAGAAAAACGAAATTATAACTTTTTGGGGGCTTTTTCAATTTTTGGGGGAAATTTTCCCACGAAAAGGCGCCAATACTTCTGCTCAGGCAAACCCAAACCTATTAAGTTATTTACAACGGATGTTGCTAATCATCTACAACGGTATTTTATATCCGTCGGTGATAAATAAATTTTAACAACGGAAAAACTTTCTGTTGTTGAAGATAAACTAATTACAACGGTATTTTTGTACCGTCATAAGTTACTGGTCGTAAATGAATAAATTTCTAGTAGTGTAAACAAAAGTATTGAGAGGATTTTTATAGGGTTTAACATCTAAAATTTATGATCTAATTTTTTTTCCTCACCGAATCATTTTTTCAAAATTTTTTGGTCATGAAATAAATAGAAGCTAGCATTGATTAGGCAAACAGTATGTTTGGTGTATTGGGTGTTGGAACAAAAATGGAGAGCATGACTACAGGTTTGGTAGGCCTCCTAACTCCCAACCTTTTTGCATACACCGCAAATCAATATCCCATTGATTATTAATTGCCCACGTAATAATATGCAACGAATTTGTTAATTAGCTAAAAACCCTACCGACAAAGGTGTTCATTAATTTTATTAAGGATTTCCTGATCAATATTATATTTCATAGTTTAATTCCCAATAATATTCAATGCTGAAGTGTACCAAACATGCAGAAGAATACGTACAAATACGTAGAGCCTGAATGACTCTATCATGCAAAGAACGACATGGTTGCTGATGGACGTGAAGATATCGATTAATCCAGCATATGTAATTACATCATTAAGGGCACGTTAATCATCCTCCTAGAAGACCGCAAATCTCGTCGAGGGTGAAGGAATGCAAGATATTGTAAGGATAAATGACTGTTTTTCAGACTGGTAAGTACAAGTTTTCTCACTAGATTTCTATTTTAGGGTTGGACAGTTTCGGGTCGAGGAGGGGTTGGGGGGAGGAAGATTTGGGCATAAGACTCGTTGAGGTCCCAAAACATTCCTCTATTAGAAGCATCAATCTCGTTGGGAATCAATCTTGGGTGGTGAGCTTGCACTTAGGGCCTCGATGACTATTAGACTATCATCTGGTCGAACAGAGAAGGTGATCAGGAGAACTTAGACCCACAATATGTAGGCTATATTTGGTGAAACTTTTGCAATAACTTCTTGTAATAATTTGGTAAACCTTATTTGCTCATGGTGTAAAGAACTTTAGAAAGGAATTTACTTTGGTGAAAAGCTAACTTTTATAATTTTAAGAATACAGTTCAACCACTATACAGCTACAGATGAGCCACGTCACTACTAGAAATTTTCATTTTCCGACGGAAAATGGCGACCGAAAAAGAGACCGTCGCAAAGGTCAGCGGACATGGCGACGGAAAGATGGGAAAAGTAAACCAAGGAGGCGGATGTTCCGACAGACATATATTCCGTCGGAATCTCCGACGGATCTGTCGGAAATCCGACGGAATTCCGACGGAACGTCCGTCGGAACTCTGGTCAGCATGGACCAGATTTTAGCAAAAATTGATAAAAAAATTTTTTAAAAATACTCTGTCCGACGGAATATTCCGTCGGCCAAAGTTTTAAACCCCCCAGCCCGAGTCCTTCTTCGTTTCGGATGGCGAAATAGAGAGAGTGGGAGAGCACGACTTAGAGAGAGAGGGGGAGCACCGTGGGTGTCACTGCCGTGAGTTTGCCGCCGGCCGCCGGTGTTGCCGCCGCCCTTAGCCCGCCCCCGCCGCCGTCCACTTTGTCGCCGGCCAACCCACCCAATTCCACCAACCAATTTTCTCTTGTAATTTCAAGTGAGTGGTTTGTTTATCGTAGTAAATTTTTTGATGAATTTGACAAATTTGAGCTAGAATTTAACAATTATGTGATACTTTGTATTGGTTGTTGAAATTTTATTGAGTTATTTGTAGATTTTGTGTTTTGAATTTGGTTGTTTTGATGTGAATATGAAAGTTTACTATTTAAATGTTGTTTGTTTAGTTTGTAGCATATATTTTGATGAAATTGAGAAATTGAAGTTACAATTTAACAATTATATTGAATTTGCACGTGTGGTGGTTGTAAGTATTGAATTTGCAGGTTTTGTGTAAATTTTCCGATGAATTTCCGACAAAATTTTGACGAAATCCGACGGGAATTCCGACGAAACTTTAAAATTTTCGGATTTTTATAGAAAAAAGAGGCAGATGGAGCCGACGGACCTTTTCGCCGTCGGATGCAAGCTTTTCCGTCGGGATTCCGTCGGAACCCGATTCCGACGGAATCTTTTTTCCGTCGGAACAGTGCCGACGGAATGGTATCTTCCGTGGGAACATGTTCCCGACCCGCTTTATTCCGACTGCCCCTTTCGGTCGGCTATTCCGTCGGAATATCATTTTTCTGACGGGAAAAGTTACTTTTTCGGTCGGAAAAATCAGATTTTTTAGTAGTAAAGTATCACTGTGACCTTTCCAAATGCAGCTGTAGACTATTTCATATTGTTGCGTGGAAAAAATGCTAAACTATTACATAAAATAGAGTATTCTTTAATCTTTAGATAGGTAAGGCAATCCATTATGAGGCATATTAGTCAAGGAGACATTTTAGGAGAAAAATTTATGAGTAGGATAAGGGGTGTGTCTCCCTATCCCAAATCTCTCAAGATTCAAGATATAATCTCTAAATTAAAGGTCATCATATATATCCTTCTTTAATGGTTGCACAAAATAGTCATGCGTCCAAAAGTCTAATTAGGAAGATTTTGATCCTCAATGTGACTTTAGCTTTATAATTATTGTTTAAGTTCCACCAAACATACCTAATAATATACGTAAGCGGTGGACATGCGCGCATAGATACAAATTCACTTCTATTACAGTAGGGTTTGGTTAAACTTTTTCCTAGCCCCTGGTCGCCCCCCCTCCTTGGGGCGAGCTTGTTCGAAATGCGACCCGTTTACCCCTCCCCTTCATGAGGTTATCAGCCACATTAAGAACGTATTCGACGACAGCGTTTTAGATAACGTTTGGTATTTTGTCTAAATCAATACATTTATTAGGTAATTTTAGTGCTCGGTAACATAGTATTTTGACTAACATTTCAAATAGTATTTAGCGTTTTAAGCAGTTAGCGTTTCTGAAAAGCTCATAGTATTAACGTTTTGCATTCATAAGTAGCGTTTCATATTTTTTGCCAAAAAATATCTGTTCAAAATTTTATCTTTGGAAATTATCTATATCATTTTATATTAATTTACATTAATCAGCTGACCCAACAGCTAAATTTGCCGAACGCATTTATTTCAACTGCTCATCCGAACAGTTATCCCCTAATAGCTAAATTAAAAATGTTATCCGCTACCTAAACAGTTATCTATTACCTGAACTGTTATCTGCTATTTAAACCGTTAATTTTACCGAACATGATATAAGTCTAACCCTAAATGAGGGTTCGATGGAGTCTTAGTTAACTGAAACAAAACGTAGTCAAAAAAAAAAAAAAATAGTGATTACAAAGTATTGTACGACTGCGTGTGCCCACGCCACATACGACCATGCACCACACCATCTTGCCCCTCCGCCATGAGCACCGCCGTATGTCCTAGTTCCCGCCTCCATCTTTGCAGTGCGACCGACGATGTCCCATAGCGTTCCTGCCAAAACCACCTCATACACCAACACATCATGCACCCTATATAATTAGCTCCGCCACCCTTCAGGCACCAAAATCACCTTGTTCACCATCCGCTCACCTCCAGATTGCCAAACCTAACGTCAGCCTTTAACCATCAATCTTAAGTTTTGGCTGAGTTAAATCTTGAATATAGTACCGAACATTCAAGTCTTAGCCGCCCCAACATTCAAATTGTTGAGCAAAGCAAAACGAGATCATTCACAGCATCCACACAAGCTTTAATATACAAATTACAAAGATTCTGGATTCCATGCGTTAAGGGTTTAAGCAACCCAAGTATATTAATTATGGAATTAAGGAGGGAAATAGAGTTGGATCACCTTCCGCCATTTTCGTTGCCTTGGCTTGGTCCATATCTATATACTATTGCTCATGTTTGCTGTGGTGGAAAGTTTTTCTGCTTCAATTTTTTAGTTCCTCTATTTTTGGGGTCATTTTCTGACTAGCTATCAAGTCTTTCCTCTACTCCCCCCTTTTTCTACATGTTATTGCTTCTTTTCTCGTCAATTTCAATTTTTGCCATATTTTGGTCTTTGTTCCTTTTTAATCATGAAGGCTGCATTTAATTTTGAAGTGGAACAAGTACCTATTTACTTAGTTACCCTCTTAATCTCAAAAAAATATTCATTTAATTTTATTTTTAAGGTCAAAGTCTGTAAACCTTGATGAAAATATACATTAATTTACAATATGAATCTTCCATCTTTAAAATTACTTTCATAATAATATATTTTTCTAATTTCTGTTAATACATATTGGTAGAAAATTAATTAATTATCAAATGCTGCATTCGATATTAGAAAATGTCAAAGAAACAATCTTTTTAGAATGACAGTAACATATAGTACGTAATTTAATATTGAAATGATCTTTCCACAGATCTCAATTTGATGAAGTTAAACTTAATTATTTGTCCAATGAACTAAACCAATTCATCTTAAATCAGCTAATACAATCATAAAATTCACTGAAACGGTTGTTTTCCAAGTGTCCATCCATTCTATCTATCCACTCTATCTATCTATCCATTGCAATTGGTGATGAGAGAGACAAGTTAAGAAGTTGTGAAGGGCACGTGGTCCAATCAGATTCCGACAAAGCTACACTCGAGAATATATCCACAACAGTGTAAAATTATTCATCTTTGAGTTAACTTCAGTCCCAACTATTTTGTGATTGGTGAAACGATTGACCAAATAGGAGGTGGTGGGGCCCCAAAAGGACCGCGGATTAATTTGTGCGCTCAAAAAGCCAAAAAGGCCCAATTGATTGGGCTGTAGGGCCCACTGACTAGGCCGAATATTACTGTGGTCCCCTCTCCTAGAAGTCGCCGCGTGTTTATGGTCCGCGTCTTCTTGGGCCCCCACTGGGCCCATTTGATGTTGACCCCAGTCCAACTCTTTCTTAAGCCTAATAATGAGTGAAACAAAAGGAGATAGAAATTAGCCATGGCACGTGCGGACTACACGAGGGTAACTGTTAGCTTATTCAACCCGATTGAGGGGTCCCTTAACGTTGCCCAACGAAATAAATTAAGTTTGTGAGAAGTCCTACGTGGCTCTTTATAAACCCACCACCCTTTCTTTCAGGTGATAATATGTCTCATTAGATGACACTTTGTAAATCATAGCCAAAAAATATGTTGTGACTTAAAATTGCATATTTTTCAATAGTTATAATTAATTATAATTTGTGAAACTTTACTATTCATCAGCTATATCGACGAGTACAGATAACACTCTAATCAGATCAAGTTTATTTGTAAGGGCATATTATGCGCATAATTTATAATTCTGAAAATTTATAAATAAAAATGTGATTTCACGCACTTTACAAATGATAAAGCACTCTCACTATTAAATTACCTCATATTTTTTCAATGAAATGCGTAATAATATATATAATTTTACAGCTAAAACAAGATGCTTCTTTGGAGCAACACATTTATTATTTTGGTTTTTTTTTGGGGGGGGGGGTTTGGAACAACATTTATGTTATAAATTTTAGACATGGAAGCGTACCATATCATGGAGGATGGTAGTTAGCCTTTCTAGAAATAGGGATAGGTTTTAGAAGATTACAAACAATAAATGTGCGTGACTTGCCATGTAAAAATGAAATATAATTTATCATTGTTTCACATTCACGATTCAAGCTTCGAGAAAGATTCACACAAAGCAGATATAACAATATTATCTAATACATCTTACACCTTCAACTCTACAAATTTTTACATTTAATTTTAGTTGAGATAATTTTTGAATAATGTAAAACAAATGAATTTAGGTACCACTAAAGATGACCATAGTATTGCCATGTAATGAAACATGAATGCGTATGACTTGCCGTACAAATAGTGAGGTTAGATATTTAAGTTTGTGGCAGAATTTTGCCTATCGGTGAATCACTCTCTCCAATTATTTTTGTTTTTTTCTTGGGGGTGGTCATTGCATGCATCACATAAAATGCATGCAAGATTTACCATTAATTCTATGGGATCTCGTTGGTTATGTTTAGACATATAGTAAAATACTTCGTAATGATTAATTAGCTTTTTGACATTCACGTTACTCGTATAAATTTCTTAATCATATATATAGTAGTCAAGTGGTATTGTGAGCCTGATAATCATACCTGAGTATCTAATAGAATCGCGGAAAACTCATAATTAAGCTAGGGTTTTAGTTTGTTTAATTATGCGTTGTAATTGTGAGATTCTCCTTTGTATCAAGTCCTACTCAAGGCTTAGTTTCTCATTAATCCTCTTAATCACTTGTAATTATGATGATTAGTTTTTATTAAGTACATGTAGTGATGCATGCTATGAAAATTGAATTTAAATTATTATTGTAAAATATCAATGCTCATAAATCCATCATAAGGATAAGAGGTCATTAATGACTTAAGAATAGGTTTGATATTTCGATTAGAAATGTTGGTATTTTGCAATTAAAGTAATCACCCTTATGGTCTAGTCTAATCCTTTGTGGGGGTTGGCCAATTTAACACATCTACTTTATAAGAGCATGGATAATCTTTTTTTCTAAAACCCAGACACGTGTTGAGCTTGTGGCCTTTGAAAAGTATGTATCTCCCAAAATATGGTAGGAGATGTCTCCCACCTATTTTAACGTAACGCTTACATACGCACAGAGATAAATTGAATCAAATCAAAGTAGCAAATGTCACGCTCACTAAAACATTTGATGCTCATTTGCACCAAAATGGAAATTTATTTTTTATTTCGAACGCTAATAGAAATTGTATGTCACTTTTCTTTGTTTTTTGGAGGGTGTTTGCAAGAATCGTATGTCACTTGAAGTGCTTCAATATATCATTGATAATTTGATACATACTAACATTTATTTTGAATTTTTTTATTTAATGGCTCAAAATTTACAACCTAGATATGTTGTGTTTAGCTCTGATAGCCTCTTTTTTATTTTTAGATGAACCATTCTTTAGATCGCCATACATCTAAACTGTGTTTTTCTTAATAAGTTTTGCCTACGCTATCTCATTCCTAAGTCCAGCCATGCATGCAATATGCTACCATTTCCTTTGATATTGTGTGCTAAGACCCCCTTTCCTTCGATCTTTGTAGGTACTAAGTCGTGTTTCACTAATTAGATTTCACCAGACAGCCTTAGTATTTGTAACGTTAGCAGTATATCTACATGAGATAAATAAATGCTTATGTAAGTCTTGATCATAAGCACATATTATTATACAAAATGAATTAATACAACGAATTAGGATTAATTTTTACAATTATGAATTTTTACAAGGTCTTAGAGGATGTTTATGGTTAAGAAAATCACAATGATATGGTGCAGATATATACGAACTATAAGTATATATGCAGGGCATTAACTGTATAAAAAAAGTATTTTGACAAATTGGAAAGCCTACATTACCTCCATACATGAGTAGAGATGCCTTGGCTATATCCTAGAAATGTGACTCTAAAAGGAAGGCTATTTTTTCCTTTGTTTTTTTTTTTTTGGGGGGGGGGGTTTTGCCCATTTTTTCAAGAAGTTTACAACATAGAATAGTAAATTAATGGAAGTGAAAAGGATAGTAATGGCCTCCACAAATTATGGAGGGTATCTATATTTCCAAATTAGTGTGTGTACCACTGGTACTGTCCCTTAACTTACCTCTTTCATATGCCCTGCGGGCTGCGGCCTTTGCTTTCTCCTTCAAGCCAACTGCTCTCTGTCTCTTTCTTCATTGGCTATGACTCTGACTACAATTTGTTGTTTTTATATATTGCCATTCAAAATGTTACTATTTTATGATGAAGACAACCAAATTTTTGAGAAATTACTTTTTTTTTTTGATCGTTGTTCTTCACTAATTAATGTAAATTGTAATCGAGTTATTATTGATTTATAAGAAATAAAATATTCAGGATATAAAATTTTCTACTTATAAAATTTATAAACTCAAAACTTGTTTAAGATCAAAGCAAGTGTCATTTTTCTAATGTGTTATTGGACATGCGATTTATTAAATTCATTAGATGAGTAAAATCGGAAGGCCGGGGTGAAAGTTTTGGGATTGGATATGATAATTTTTTCAAATGATTGGGACGATCACTTAGTTAAAGCTCAGATAAAGCTTGTCTCTTACGATTTAGATATGAACCTCACTTCTTAGAGCTCATAGTCGATGCTATCAAATAAATAAAGAGGCATGGGTGAGCATAATTAATTTGTGTAGGAATAAGACAATCATAATTTTCTCATCTTTGATAGTTAATGGGCTACTACAATCATTAATCAATGGATAATAACATTGGGGGTGTGGAGGTGTGTAAATTGTGCAATCACTCAAACTCTGCCTTTACATGAGCAAATGAGCAAATGGAAAGCCTAAATTGTAAAGATGTTCGAGAGGTGACTGAAGAGGAAAGTTAGATTAGAAGGTAAAAGGACACTCTATTGTTGTAATAATGCGACCGTAAACGGTAGTCTTTAATCAAAATAACCTTTACAAATTACTCTAATTCTGTTCGCTGGCTCGATCGGCTTAAGCTAGGCTTGTTAAGGCTGCAAGGTTCGAGCTCGGCTTAGCTGAAACTCACCACGAGCCAAGCTTGGTAAGCTAAAAAGCAAGCTGACTCACAAGGACTTGCAAGCCAGCTTAACTCGCCTACACCGCTCGTTATTAATTTAATGATTGAAGATGAGTGAACAAAAATAAGAACTTATCTCCAACCAAATTGAACAGTTAAGCATTTAACCCGTAATTAAACAAACAATTTTTTTTTTTTAAAAAAAAGAAGATTGTACGAATTGTCTACTTATTCATGACCATGTTTTTGAAACTGAGGGGGCCCTCTTTAATTAGTCTTTAGTAGGCAGAAAATACCAAAACAAAGCCGATTGGTTGCGTGTTCGAATGGGACTTTTCATACAAGAAAAAAGCCAAATTCATTGGTTTTGTTGTGTGTCCAACTAATCCATTTGGCCAAATTAAAGTGATCATCTTTTTCACCTCTCACTCCTCTTTCTTTAATTTCTTCCTTTTCTTAGGTGGCCCAGATATTTACATCCTCCTCCTCTCCTTGTGGGATCAAATTTTTTATCAAGTAACCTTTTTGGATTTTATTCATTCGTCTCTTCTTTTGAAATTTACTCACTGTTCGACACGTCCATATGTAATGTCATTATTCTCACAATATAATGGACACAACATCATCACCGATTAGTCATTGCTTACTATGATGTTGTATGTGTTACGGAATTAATTGTTGGTTTCTGAACAGGAATATACGATTGATTTCGATAGTCTTGTGATTAGGCTAAGGGTTCCTCCTCTAAACTTATTAACGCCTGAACGAGTACAATTGCTGTCATTAGTCGCGTGATTGATTTTTTTTAACCATAAATAAATACCAATGAAGAAAACTTGAAAAAGCGTACGCATAGTTGACACAGGTACTCGGAATCAGAATTGAAAACAGTAGTTATAGTTACGGTTCGCACAATTTTGAGTCCCACATAATTTATTTTACAATTAGATATTTGAATTGTGGGTTAATACTTCAAGACTATTGTTTCATTTGTCATGAAGGATCGATTAATAGATACTAGTAATTTTTGCCTTTTTGGGCATTCGCTCTCAAAATTGGGAACTAAATTCTAAACCAACAAAACAAGTTCCTCATTTTTGGGAATCAGAATAAGAACCATAGCCAACACTTTTTGGGAACCGGTCAAACAGATTCCGGATCCATAATTTTGGGAACCTTAACCATAACCACCGATTCTGATTTCGATTTCAGGTACCTGTATCAATTATATATAAACTCTTCAATTTTTTGTAGTTGGTATTTATCTACTATAAATCACATTACCATAGTATTCATCTCAAGGCACATAAAGTATAAGACCTTGCTTTAGAGTTGTTTAAGAACCAACTTAATCAAAAACTTATACTGATGGTTGAAAGTTCAGAAGTAGGTTTATACTCTAACACATCCTCTCACACGAATGTCCTTTGAGTTTAAAATGTAGCTGCTGCGAAGGCTTCCCTCACCTTGCGTAATAAATCAATATGAGGGCTGCTAAATTCGAACTCGAGACCTCTTACTCAAAAAACCTCTGATATCATGTTCAAAAACCATCTTAACTAAAAGTTTAAACTAATGATTAAAGACCTAGAAATAGGTTTATACTCTAACAATAACTAACACATGTCAATTAAAGGTAGTAAATTAAGTGCATTGAATTAATATAATGCAATGCAAGGTTCGTTTGTCCATTTATTAGACAGAAGAAAAAATAATAAATTGAGGCAAAAATTATAAATGTTGACTTGAAAACAAGTTTAACAAACATAAACTTCAATGTGAGGAAAATACTTTTTAGTTTTTTTTTGGGGGGGATTATGGAAGATTGGATTAGAACATTTTACTATATAAAAAGTCAACATAGGAATTAAGGCTGAACCGTAGGCTACGATATTTTTTGCCGTGACCGGTTCTCGGTTCCAATTCCGGCCTTCATTTTAGAAACTGGAACCGATCGAACCAGTTCCTTAATACTAGAAACCGGAGTTAAAACTATTTGACCAATTCCAATAAGATTTCAGGAGACACATCAGATATGCTCACCTCAACCAGTAACTAAGAAAGCATTATTGGTTGTGTCATTATATAACACTTCGAAGATTACAATCTAAGTACCTTAATGTTCTTAACATCACTAAGAGTACTCTTCCATAGTTGTTTGGAAAACATCACATGTGTTTTAATTTTGTGAAATATAATTCAATTTCAAATCATAAACAATAATTTATCCAGAACCCCACATGAAGAATGTGAATTGATTAAAAACTAAGACGTTGATAATAAAGAATTGTGGGCTGTTACATGCTTGAATCTAAGCTATCGATCAAATCAATGACCTTGATGATGTTGAGAATTGGCTAGCTGGTGTTGGTAGTAAATAAGAATTATGGGATGTAGATGTAGTAGTAGAATATGTATATACTTGTCACTCTGAAGAGATGGGGACGTATGAAACATTTGAACTGTCGAAATTCCCTTTCTTTAATTTATTAATTGGCATGCATCATATAAACATATGTACTGCATGGTCCTAGTGCTATACCTTTATATTTGGTTCCATATATATGACATGCCACCGCTAAATTGGTTGCTGTAAATAAAATCAATGCAAAATATAGGTCTTCCATCAATTTATGATTTTTACTTCACTTTTTATAACTTTGACATTTTAAAAATTATTTTCACCTCATTTATAATTAATGTACGATTTTAAACTCTTAAATTGTTAATTAGTAATTAAATAAAATATTAAAGAGCGACTTCAAATTTTTAGTTATTATAATTTTCAACTTTCTGAAAAATACACCAACAGAACAATTAGATTAACTTTGTATACTATACGAATAATAAGTTTATTGGTCGGATCTACTAATTGACTTTTATTATTGACTTATACATTAGTATATACATAACTCTTTTACCTTTCTCCGATTCATGTATATGATATAAATTATAACTAAGCTTAGTTATGATTAAAGTAGGTCAAAGTACTAAAGTGAATTTTTTTTGGTGGTGGGGTGGGGGGGGGGGGTGATGGGTCTCAATCAAGATGCTACACGAGTAAAGGTAAGCGATGGGATAGATAACATTGTAAATCATCAAAGCATATCGCAGGGACCTCCAAAATGGCATGATAATATGGATGTGCACATATAATCGATCATCTTACTAGCTCGCTAGTTACTTGTGTGGACCTAAATTTTTCACATCATAACTTTGACCATATGATCATACGATTCAAAGTAACCATTTAGATCACAATCACATTTAAGTTGGATGGAATGAAGGCCTTCCACTCTATTTACATACTTTAAATAAGACAATGACATATAATTGAGGACTTACAGGGGAAAAAATTCGTGAACTCTTCAGTTTTATCTGAAACTAACCTTGTAAAAAAAACTTTGAGTGTATTTTGAATAATTTTAGTATATAAAAAGTTGTAATGATTAATTATCTTAAATTCTTCGTAAAATGTTACAACTAATTCATTTGTTTTGAATCATTGTGTTTTCAAATTTCTAGTTATCAATAATAGAGAACATGGGTATTCTAGTAATTCCATATCGTATTAGTTGGGTATCTATACATTTTTCAGGCTTCCATTTAAAGTTGGTTGAGTATTCCGGTCTGATTGATTAGTGCCTACAGGTAAAGAGTGGCAAACGAAGTATGCAGACATGATAAGTATTTAATGATAGCATTAGAATTGCTAAATACAATATTTTAGACTCAAGAAATGGCATCTTGATTTTATAAAATGCCCAATGATAACAAACAGACCCAATATGACTTGGGGACTCTAGGATATCAAAAATTACAAGCCTGGCCTCAGCAAGTGCCAACATTTCTCAACTAGACATCTAAACCCAAACATGCCCACAATAGATTCAAGGGAAATGGACCCAAATTGATTTGTTGACGTTTTGAAGAGATTCTCTCTATACTTTCCCCGACTTCGTAGCGTATAAACGTATTAAGTGTAAATATTTGTACTCCTTCATGAGATTTCTAATGGAATATTATGGTACAAAATTTAATAGCCAACATAAGACATATGAGTCGATTACTAAGACATATGTTGAAAATGACACGTGTCTTCTATTTTGCTTATTTCTTCTTCCACACTAATCCAAATGTTATGAGATTGGTACCATTAGAAACTAGACATGACAAGCTTTCAAATAAGAAAAGAATCCCTTAAATCGAAATTCGGGCAACAAGGTTATGGCTCCAACAATTTGGAATGGAAAACCTACCGGTAGGCTTCAGAACCCGACCCGGTTCGAGCTAGATGACTTGAGTCCAATTAGGCTCAAGCCGGTTCATTGGCATTGCTTCCAGGAGCCCTAAAATTCCGCTTTCTACTAACTTTTAGACTCTCCAAGGGGCAATTTACTCCAGAAATCCTAGAAAAATCCTTGTTCTCTACACTTATAAATACAACCCTTCACTTAACCTTTAGATACATGATTGAGCCTTAGAGAAAACCTATGAGAATAATAAGAGTTCAAATAACTAACAAACCTTGCTCAAATCAATCCCCAAAATCCTCTAAGGCGAAAGACAAAGTTCGAATTGAAATTCCCGATCCTAGGGTTCCCTAAGTCACTCAGGTAGGTAACCTGAGGGCGTAATTCTTCAACCCTACCTATCTTTTTCTCTTTCTTCTTTCCTTTGTTTAATTTATTTAGTTTTAGTGTTGTAGTTTTCAAAAGATGTAGTTATGGTTCATTAATCTAGATCTCCGCCTGATGTAATATGTATATGTTACTGCTTTCTTCTATTCTAATTAGCATTGTAATTATTTGCATTGTAAGTTTGTAACTGCTGTTGTATTGCCTGATTCTATTTTAGTGTTATTTTATAATTTTCTGTTTTGATTAGTAGAGATTGTTAGTGATGACAGACATAATCAAAATGCATTCTATCTTATTGTGAAATAATCTTCATCCTCGAATATGCATCTTTTGATTCTAATCAATAGAATCAAACGGTCCCCGCATGACGGATTATTCAAATAATTCTTAGGCGTATCTTTTCACTGAGTCAATGACCCTTTCAATTGTCCCTTCAATTTAGGTTGGATAAGAGGAATAAACTTCAATTTTTGTAAGTTTTTCTGATAAGGCTCAGTGACAGCTCTAATTTCTGTAGAATTCAAATAAGATTCAAATATGAATTTCAACCCTGAAATACCAGAATGTGATCTCACCTGGGCTTTCAAAAGGAATTTTATAAACAATTAGGTGTCTCAAACTTGTTAACTTGATTAATTAATGAGTGGATTTTTCCTTTCCATCCATCCATTCTACCAGAAAAGTAAGTAAAGCATTTGTTTATTAATTGTTGAGAGGGAGGGGGGAAAGTATGTAGATTTACTGGCAAGGTGTCATTTAAACGACACTTTCAGGAGGAAATGCAGGGGGTTAGAATAGGGAAAGTGTCAAATGCTATGTGACACATAACAGTGCATCGCACTCATAAACACACCCTTTATGGAAAGATGTAGGACATCAATTACTCAAATTCCCCATTTGTGGTACATTTTCCTTTCTGTCCCTCATCTGTCACACTTACCCTACTGTGAAAAACAGTTTCACTTCATTCCATTCACCCTTTGTGATAAAGTGGATTTTCATCATTACTTTTTTGGTAAAATAAACGGGTAAAATAGAAATGGAAAGTTTTCTTATATTATAATTAATCACTAGATTTAATACGCGGCTCTCGTTCACTGGACTCTGTAGTTTGAGGTTAAATTCACTTTTATTCTGTATTAGGATAATATTAATACAAGATAGATTTTTTATATCTTGTTACACATCTTGATTATCACCCTTGCAAAGGAACAATTTATATTGAAAGTTAAATAGATATATACTCTATGATCTGAAGAATTTACTGTTTACAAAAAGCATATGAAATTAATGTCATGAATATATTTACCTATGAAATTCATTAACTCTATACATTTATTGATATGTCAGTATGAAATACACATATATGTACACATGCACATGCATCATTGCATATACCATGAAGGATGGAGATTATATCTTCTCATGTAATTGTAGGATGTGCAATGAGAGGATGAGAGCGATAAATGCTAAGGCATTTATGCGTACGCGCTGATTTGATAGATCGGAGGATCAACTATGTTCATCTAAGATTATTAGCAACACAAAGGATTTTATCGAATAGGTGGTGGGCACTTTGTATACGATCTTCATGGCATTGGTTTGTAGGGAATTTGGTGGAGAAAAAAATACCAAATAGAGAATTTTCTGAGGGGATCACGTAGTTAACAGTTGCCTCCTTCTTCGGGGCTTCTCAAATCAACTGGGTCAGAAATGGAGGAGATGTGGTGTTGTTTGCAGTGTGTGGTCTTGATGTGTTGGTTACAAGGCTGGATCAGGAATCGATAGAGTTTAGGCAGAGAGGTTAGACTGCTCTCTTAATTACTTTGCTTCTTTAATTTGCTTTTTGCTTTTGGCTTTTGTGTACTCTGTTTTTTCCAGCCGAATCATGGCTTATCTATAGAAAAAAAAAATGATGTTGTAAATTCTAATTATAATGAGTAACTGAATTTAGAAACCAAATTACCCAACTCGAATGATCATTTTCTTTATCACTTCATCCATATTCATAAGAGTTCATTTGTTCAAATATCCTATATATGCCTCTCATCAAAATTATCTTGTCATATATATCCTCACTATGTCCCTACTTGTGCTTGCTTCATTTCATTCCACGCAGGCGCGAACTTAATTACTTGTGCACGATAATTGAGTCAATGCTTATCAAACAAGCAAGCAATATAGTTCATGCATTCTTATCACATATGAATTACTTGTAGGTAATGTTTGAGTGGAAATAAATAATTTTGTAATGCAGGTAAGTTTGTACCTGTATGTTCATTGTTTTCTTTAATTTTAAAAAAGTGTTGTAAATAGCAACTATCTTGTAATTATGATTATTACAAACTATGTAGTCATCATTGCATTATAAAGCTGATGACATTTTATTATATTCAGCCAAACATTTCAGCAGTAATATTACATTTATTCTTATTCTGGTAAATTGCACAAATACAATTTGTGCAATATGAAGTTGTCTTATGGTAATAGCAGGCATTTATTATCATAAATCATGATCTGTAAATTCACATATGTACTAGGTTTTCGAAGGAACGATTACTATATTTTTTTGATAAAAAACAAATAAATAAAAAAAATTCAAAAATTGTCATGACTAAATAGTTGAATATATAGATTCGAGACTACTATATATAGATTTGAGACTATCATATAAAAGTACCAATTAAAAAAATAGTAGCAATTGGACTAATTGGAAGTAAATTTGTCTCATGGTGGTTGGTGGTTTCTCTTTTGTATTATTATTACTACCCCTACACCCTCCTCTCTCTCTCTCTCTCTCTCTCTCTCTCTCAATCACTCATTCTATACTCCTCCAATCAACACCACAAAAAATTCAAAATAAAAAAGAAAGCATGAGAAAAAGACAAGAAGATATTTAGAAAAATTTAATTAGACAGGGGACCCTCCTCTGCCCAACTTTCTCTGTTTTCTTTCTCCCCTCTTTTTTTTTTCTTTTAAATTTTTACTTATATTTTTTATTTTTTTTTTTCTGCCCCTACTACCCCCAATTTTTATCATGGAAGAGGGGCTTTATTGGAAGTAGACGTTTCCTCGTTTTTCAGCTGTTTGCATCTCCCTCTGCCCCACTTTCCAGTCATCTCCACTCCCTCCCCCCCTCTCTCATTTTTTTTTTAATACTTGAATTCAACTGATTTTTTCTTTTTTTTTTGAGCTTTTAAATATTTTTCTATAAATTTAATCATCGCAGATGTCCCAGATAGCTTTCAATATGTATCTCATCTAAGAGTTTTTTCCATTATTTTTTTTTTAATACAGAGAAAAGGCTGCTTTCTCAATCAGTTAGTTCTCTTTTGTCAGTGATTTCCTCAAAAATATGTCAGAACACCTCCTGGCCTTCCACCCCCTCCCAATATAAACCTCCTTGTCAGAATCCCCTCTCTCTCTCTCTCTCTCTCTCTCTCTCTCTGAAATCTAGTATAGTTTAGTATTTTTCCCCAAATCAGTTGGAGGAGCTGCAGATATCAATTTCTCTGACAGAATCAACACACCACTGTTAGAAAGTAACACATGTGAGTCTACCCCCCTGAAGCCCCCCACCCCCCTTTGCAATTCCCTTTTTACTAATTTTTGAATTTAGATGTATATATTTGTCCCGCATGGAGAATCAGATGTAGCAGTCTTACAGTCTGAATTATAAGAACAACTGATTCTATTGAATAAATTAAACTTGATTTTAATTTCATTTGTGTATGTATATTTGTATGTGTGAGTATGTTATTCCTGTTACATCATGTTTGAGTTTGCTGTTCTTCAGATTGGGGGAGAGAAATTAATTATATTTCTTTAATTTTTAATCATTTTTTTGGAACTTTTTAATTATTTCAGGGTGGATCAGAGGCAAGAGGAAAAAGGAGGGACAGTTTTTTAAGGGTGGTCAGCATCAAATTCCAAATAAAATTTTTGGCATCAAGAAAAATGGGAATAAATAGCGAGCTTTGATGCTCAGGCCTTGTGTACTAAGCTAGTTTTAAGAATAAGCTAACCAAAGCAAGGGAATTTATCCATTTTGCCTTAAAAAACCATATATACTCCCAGATTTATCATATCCTACTTTTTCCCACCTCCTTTTTCCCTCATCATATCATTTTAAATCAAAATTCATTTCAGAAGTTACATTTTCTGGGATTTTTTTTTTTTTTTTTTGAGGTTCTTCCCTGCTCATCATCCAATTAAGTCAATTAGATGATGGCGACCTACTTTCATGGAGGTTCTGATATGCAACCTGGTGATAATCTTCAAACACTTTACCTGATGAACCCTAACTACGTAGCTGCGTACACCTCAGAAGCACACAATAATAATCACCCATCCCAGCCGCCACCCACCAACATGCTCCTCCTTAACCACTCTGCTGGGCTCGGCGGCCCGGGCAGCCTCCCGGGCCCGCAGCAGCAACCGGGTCATCAGCAGTTCATCGGAATCCCGCTCGCCGGGCCCCACTCGGACAATCCTGGCCGTCCATCTCCCTCCAGCTCGATGCACCATCACCATCACCATCAGATCCCCGGCTCCCTGCATGGCATGGCCGTCTCCCGGGTCCACTACAACCTCTGGAGCCCGACCATCGACCCAAGCCCAACCCATCCCGGCCCGGGCCCGATTCCCACTGCGGTTGTGGCCGGTGGGGCCCAGGGCCTGTCCTTGAGTCTCTCTCCTCATCAGCAGCAGAATAATAACCATAATAATAATCCGGCCGGGATGGTTGGTGCGGACGACGGAAGGATGTCTGTGACGGTGGTGGGAGGATCGTCGTCAGTGTCGAATGGGGTGCAGGGAGTGATCCTGGGGTCGAAGTACCTGAAAGCTGCCCAGGAGTTGCTTGATGAGGTGGTGAATGTTGGGAGTTACAGTAGCAAGGGGGTAAATAATAATAATAATAACTGTGAGTCCAGTGGGCCCCACAAGGATAAGGCCAAAGCCGCCGCCAAGGAGCCGGCTGCCATTGAGGGGTCGAGCGGTGGTGCCGGTGAGAGCAGCGGTGGTGGTAAGAAGGCGGCCGAGCAGGTCACTGCTGCTCAAAGGCAAGAGCTTCAGATGAAGAAGGCCAAATTACTCAACATGCTTGATGAGGTACTATATTATACTATCACTTAGGTCTAAACTGCTGAACTATTTACAACAACTTACCACATCAATAACAAGTTAACAACCACCACCATCACTTAATATGCATCCTGCTCAGATACGCTTTATTTAAAATTTGAATTATATACATCCGCAATCTTAACTTGTTATAAACTATATATCCATCAGACTGTTTTCAAGATATATTCACAAATAAAACTAGAGTATCAAACATATAAAAAAGAAAATGAGACGATATGTTTTGGATCTATTATATTCAATATTCGATAATCATAGATTGAAAATCAAGCCACAAAAGAGGGAATCCCCACCCTACCCCAACCCACAAACCTTATCTTAACATGTTTCTACCTTTAGTTCCTAGGACTCTGCTTTCTGTTTGGGAGAACTATATATTCCATCCCACTTGTTGCTAGCATCATAAAACTCTTGTACATCAAAAACACTAACCATTCTTATACGTTCACATCTTCTTAAATAGGTGGAGCAAAGATACAGGCAGTACCACACCCAGATGCAAGTAGTAGTATCCTCGTTCGAGCAGGTGGCAGGGATAGGGTCAGCGAAATCCTACACATCCTTGGCTTTACAGACCATATCAAGGCAGTTCAGGTGCCTCAAGGACGCGATCATGTCTCAGATCAAAGCCACAAGCAAGAGCCTGGGGGAGGAGGACACCACCAATGGTGGCTCCAAGCTCGAGGGGGGTGGAGTAGGTTCGAGGCTGAGGTTCGTGGACCACCAGCTAAGGCAGCAGCGGGCCCTACAGCAGCTTGGCATGATGCAACACAATGCTTGGCGTCCTCAACGTGGGTTGCCTGAACGCGCTGTCTCTGTACTTCGTGCTTGGCTCTTTGAGCACTTCCTTCACCCGTAAGCATTTCGATCATTTCTTCATTTGTTATGTGACATTGATTAATTACCTCAACAAATAAACATTTTAGCTTAATTAAACTCTTTGATTAAGTGATCGTTAAACTTCCATTATGAACAGGTACCCTAAGGACTCAGATAAGCACATGCTTGCTAAACAGACTGGACTTACAAGAAGCCAGGTAAGAAAATTTCATTAGACATCATACTTTTATATATAACTATCTTCAAATTTGTGTGCTCGGACGCATTCTAATAAGACTTTAACATGTCGCTAGTTATCTATGTTAGATACTTATGGCCAAGTGTAAGTAATAGAGAGTCCAATATTAACATATACATATATTTGGCTTTCTCATTCCTCGGGTCATCTATGCTACCTGCTTATGGAAGCCAATGGTGTAGGAGATAAATGGTGCTCTTGTCTTTTATCTCTAAATTTGTAACGTTTCTGATCCCTCCAAAAAAAAAAGTTTATAATGTTGAGATGAATGGTGTAGGTGTCAAATTGGTTTATCAATGCTCGTGTCCGCCTATGGAAGCCAATGGTGGAGGAGATGTACGTGGAGGAGATGAAGGCTCAAGAGCAAAATAGAGGCAATACTGAGAATAACAATAACGAGAACACCAACATCAACACCAACAATGGTGGCTCTTCTACAGGAAATGAACCCAATAGGGACCGGTCTACCTCAAAAGCAACCGTTGCTTCCCAACAACAACAACAGCAGCAGCAGCAACAACAACAGCAACAACAGAATGCTGGTGGTGCTGGTGGTGGTGGTGGCGGGCTAATCCAAGCCCATCAACAAGGCGACCACCACACAACGAATGACATGATTTCCAACCTCTCTGCGATGTCCACGGCTTCCATGTCATCACAAGGCTTCACTCTGATTGGCTCATCATCCGACATGGAGTGTCTAATGGCACGAAGCCCAAAGAAGCAACGAAGCATGCAGAGCTCCCCAAGCAGTATCCTCTCCATGGACATGGAGATGAAGCCCCCAGACCACCACCACCACCACCACCACCAAACTCGAGAAAACCTCAACAAGTACGGAACACAAGACCAAAGACAGACTCCCATGATAATAGGCAACCACCACCAAGGGGGTGGTGGTGGAGGGTTCAGTCCCTACATGGTCAATGACATAGGCAGGTTTAACCCTGACCAGCTCATAGCCGCGCACCAATACCATGGCCACAACGGTGTCTCCCTCACCCTTGGCCTCCCTCACTGCGAGAACCAAAGCCTCTCGCTCTCAGGGAACCACCAGCAAAACTTCATCCCTAACCAAGGCATGCAACTAGGAGGGAGGAGGCTCGAAATTGGAGGCGAAGATCAAGGTACCGATTTTTGTGGAATTAGCATGGGAATGGGGCAACCTTCGCATCCCAACAATGGGTACGAAAGCATCGACATTCAGAGTCGTAAGAGGTTTGCTGCTCATCAGCTGTTACATGACTTTGTGGCATGATCAGCATCACTTCTTTCTTTTCATTTTCTTTATTGATGAACAAGAAAAAGAAATAAAAAAAGGATTGTGTAGGGGGGTTTGGTATAGGTTTCATTTATACTTGGGATTAAAAGTATAAAAAACTTTGCAAAACTTTCATAGGCTGTTAATTAGGGATTGTTGAGGTCGTTTTCTCACTATTTTTGTTTGCTTTCCCTTTTGTTACGTTTTAGTAATTGGTGAACTGTGATATATAGATTGGTACTCGGTAGGTTAAGGAAGATCATATTAAGTATGCAATCAAAGTAGCTATCTCGTTATGTTGTAATTTAGAAAGGAACAGTGAACTTGGAACTTGTGTATATGGTGTTGTAATATAATATATGGTGAATTTACGTCAAGTACATGTACGTACGTGTGAACCTCTTGCATATCTTGAAGTTCGTAATGGTGTGTTTTCGATGATAAAAACTCTCTGCATGCAAGTACAATAGTATATCCATTTCAATATTGCATTGGCATGGCAGATATATATTATATATATTGTTGCTTCGCATTCTATAAGAAAGTCTTTAATCATTGAATTGCTTTGTAACATATCATTGTACAATCAAGCTAGCTAGGCCCTCGGCCATTGACAACCTCATCATTCAACTCCTGCATATTATATATTTTGTCAAAGCTAGCTAGGGTTTTAGATGAACTTTGTCATTAGCTGGGCATCAATAGTATCATTATTACCCTTCTGAGTATGCTTAGTTACATAGAAAGCGTGGTTTTGAGTAGTGCACCTTTTTTCTGATAGTTGTTTTAAGTATACTGTACAAATATGATCAATTTCAGTTCTATCGCGTTCATAAATAAAACAATATATAGTGATCATGCACGTATATTGTGTGAAAATTCTTATATAACTCAATTTATTATGAGATGTGTTGTTTTCTTTTGCTAGATGCACATTGTATTCAATATTTATATTGTGATTTTATTGGATGAGCAACACACTTAAGACATCCTGCATAATAAACAAATAGAAAGAGTGTGAACGATACAATGTGAAAATTAAGGGACCTTATTTATATATTGTTTTAAGAGAAAATGTCAGGTAACTAGATAAACAATGGATTTCAAACCAAAATATTGAATGAAACTAAAGAACGGGTTGTAAGGCTTATAGAGTAGCTTATTGTTAGAATATAAACTTATTCATGAGTTTTCAACTATTAACTTAATATTTTGGTTGGGATGGTTCCTGAACATGATATCAGAGCCTTTCCAAACGAGAAATCTTGAGTCCAAATCTCAGCAGCCCCCATATTGATTTATTGCGCAAGACAGAAAAAGTCGTTGCATATAAGGGAGTATGTTAAAGTATAACCCTGAACATTTCTAATATTTGTTATAATGATACCTTATAGTTTGCAGAGAAAGAAATCAGATAATAACAATGATCGAGGCGGTCACCAAAACGAACGGCCACATAAATAACATCAAAGTCAAGCATCCCAATGACAAGATCAATGATTAGAAAGCATCCACAAATTGGAAACCCATAACTTAGGACCAGCTCAGCTATAATTAAGTAAATCCAAGGCTTCCTTCTATGGCTTAAATTAAATTGTGAATAAAATATACTCCACTTTTTGATCTAGCGGCGCACTTTTAAATTACGTACAAAGTGCATGCATTTATGCGTTCTTAATAACTTGTTCAACCTTTTAGTTGATGTAGCTTATCGGCTGATTTAACTCCTCCTTAAATGTTGTTTGTCATGGACAAATGAAAGAGCCATATTCACCAATGGACGATATGTGTTGCTGCAATTCCTATATCATATTTATAAGAGTATGTACTCTCACAAGCCATATATACATACATATATTTAGACTTGCATTTATAACAGATATGTACGTAGGTAAAAAATATCACGTGATTTGTGGGATTATATATTCTCGAAAATATAATACAGGTTTTCGTGTTATTGTGTTTTTGGAGGCATAAGAGGTCAATATATGAGAAGTTAAACACAAATTCCGTAAATTTATAAATTTACATCATTATATGCATGCTCTTCATAGTCGACTAGCTTTTTTGATGAGAGGCCATTAATTAGGTTAAATTTGGAGGTTATGGCAGAAGATATATAGAGTACTACAAAACGGAGTTTATTTAGCAATTTAGGTAAAATTCAACAGGATTGTTACTGATGGTGGCAAGGAATTAGTGATTCAAGCATTGAAAGAAGATAGTTAATTACATCCCTTGGCAAATATCCAATATCATTCAAAATATTCACCCTTGGTTGAAAAAGGTATTCAACACACAGTAAGTCATGTTTACGGAGAGGCAAATGTGACAGCGAATTGGTTATCAAAATTTGGACATTTCATCACCGTTATTTCTCTTCAGATGTAGTTTTTCCCCATGTCTTATTTGGACGATTCTAGCTGTGGATGTAGTGAGGTGTACTTTTGTGAGAAAAGATATTTAACTTTTAACCTTATCCATTTACCATTGTAAGCGCCCCCCCCCCAAAAAAAGAAAACCCCCTTCTTTCGTCTACATATTAAATTTTATGGCATGCTATATTTAAGAATGAGATGTTGAACCCATTGCAACAACAGCTAGAGCCAAAATTGAAATGCAAATGTGGAATAATGACATGCTAGAAATAAGATTGTTGATTCATCAAGCTCAGCAACAATATACCACAATCTTCATAGTGGGTAACTCCGACATGAAGGGGAGAGATTACTCGTATGAGGTGGACTAAAATCCGAGGAGATTTGTCAAATTCAATTTTGGTCAATCCAGGTACATTTTTTTTAAGCAGTTGATGATCCGTCATTAGGAGTTGGAATTACTAATTTATCTATGAGGGAGATTCCAATCTAGAGCTTACATATGCATCATTAGGAGTTGGAATTACTAATTTTTTAGCAGTAGGTAAAAGTTGTGGAATAAACTCCACATTTTTTGGCCCATCTTTAAATTGACGTACAAGTGGGCTCATCTGGTGCAAAATGAAAAGCAATAGTCCATAAAAGAGCCCAATAGCATGTTCAGATAAAATAAAAGGGCCAGACTTCTAAACTAGAAACTGGATCACAAAAGGCTCATGGGCTTGCAGTGTCTCTTTCCTCTTTCCTCTTTCCTCTGAACTTCGAAGCTACGAAACGAATAATGATAATCAGACACATATTTGAAGTATTTCTGGGATAAGTCTTCCTTTTTCATAAATAATTTGGCAAGCTTAGACGGGGCGCAAGTAATGAGGGTCCAATAGTCCAAAATATTCACAGGGCTAGTTGGGGTCGTGGGGATGACAAAGGGTCGAAGTTAGATTTTTGAAACGCTTTATCGCTCTAATGTTGGTCGAATTTGAAATTTCTAAATCCTATATCTTTTGATCCTACAATTTAATTTATGAGATGGGTATCTAGGAGGCACACATGTTCGTTTTAATGTCAAACCATTCCCATGGTTAGGTCGAAGATAAGTGGTTCTTAGAGCCGAGTAATAGTTTCAACTTATATCAAGCCATTCTGTTATCATGTTATTTCGGGTTCGTACACTAGAAGCCATTTAATTTTATCAAAGAATTTTGAATGTTGTGCTCAAGGGCAAAAGGGTTTAAATTCACGTCCAATTTGAGTCATGAGATCTCCATGTGTTTTCTTAATGTGTCTCCTATTCACGTCATGTTATATCAGTACTCGAATTGGTCATATATGAACTGGGCTCGGGTTTAATGAATCTCAAAAGCTATTAGAAGACAAAAATTCTCAAATTTAAACTGAAGATCTAAATCTTGAAACTTTAAACGCACAACTCACAAATGAATAAGCAGCTAGGGCCGTATGAAGTAAAATGAAAACGGCTGAATTGACAGTGAAGAATGCCTTCGCTTTTCAATAATAATGGTAATCCAACATATATAATTACAAACTAAAAAAGATTTAATAAATAAAGTCAATCGAGCCAAAGTCAAGCCTAGCCATGACAAACCCAGGATGAAGTTCAAAGCAGAATGAAGCAACTCAAGCACAGTTGGGATCCAAATCTAACTCGTGCATTGACGAAATCAAATCTCACGAACTTACTCAGCCAACTCGATTCATCTAAAATCCGATACTATGCAAGTATGAATTATCTTTGTATGCATCACAAATCTATTCAATGGAGTTAAATTAGCCGGAAGGGAGTTAGGTCCATACGTTGATAGAACACATGTTTGACTATGAATTTTAGTGCTTAGTGATATAAGGAAAGTAAGGTTCAATTCCACTTCTAGACGATGTCAAAGACGGCATTTAACTTGCGTTGTCTCACAACAAGTGCAGAGTGCCATGCATCTGTCTTGAAATTGTGGGAAGAATGTAATTTTGGAGCCATTTGCTTGGCTTAGTCTTTTATATTGCGTGTGTGTGTGTATATATATATATATATATATTACATTACATTACATTTTTTAGGTTGTCTGCATCTGAATCTTCCAAATCCCATGAAAGCGAGATTTACACTGAGAGGTGTTGTCATTGTTGTCATTTAAGTTGTGTTTTTTTGAAGGAATATTTCACGTAATATTTTGTAGGGGGCCTGCGAAAATGCATGGTCAAATGGGCATATTCCATCAAAGGGGCTGTGGCCGGTTTGACGGTTTTGTTTGCACAAATATTTTCGAAAGTATTATTATTTCTTCTTTGGACTCTATCAGTGGTAGATCAGAGTTAGCTGAAAATGAATTTCTAAATTCAAATGTTAAATGCTCCACAAATTTTAAGTCTCTTCAATCTCATTAACATATATAAGATGATGAGAAAATACCAACATAGATTAGTTTAAATAATTTAACACTTAATCCCCTTAAACAAGATCTCTAGTTTGAATCTTGTGAATGGAAAAAATTTATTATGGGAGAGCTCTACCCCTTATTGAGCAATATTAGTTCGACTCCAATGAATAGATGGAAAATTAAATGATAAGTTGGAATGATATAAGAATTATTATTATTGTTATATACCTCTCAATATTTGAATAAATCTTAAATTTAATCCTCTATTTTTAGAACATATGATAAGTTACCTAAATATTGAGGGCATACATGATAATTGTTTAATAATTTAAGAATGAAAATATTCATTAATTGATCAAAATCATCGTATTATCGATTCTTCAATTTTCTCAATATAAGACGATAGATATCCTCCCCCCCCCCCAACTCATATATGAGTTCATTGATATGGCTGATCAGCTAGGATGTTTTTTTGTAACTATCCAAAGTTTAGGTGTAGTTATGATAATAAAAATCTCTAAAGAAACTATTAGTTATCTCAATTAATTATTAATTGTCATCATCAGAACAACTATCTCATGAGATGTACTTGTATTATTCAAAACGGTCTTACGGAAGACTTACTAAGCTTCATAATTATGCCTTATATCTTATGAATTGCAAGAATTTTTGTGTCTCATGTGATGATACAACAATATTGTAAATATTTCATTAGATTATCATCTGAGAATATTTTTTAAAAATATTAATTAATTTTAACTTTTTCAAAATCTAATATTTGCATTATTTAAAAGGAATATCAATGAAGTTTTAGCCTAGTGATAAAGACTGAAGTACCAAATACATAATTAGATTTTCGGTTCGATTCCCCCCTCCTAATTATATTTTATTACCCTTTGTGGCTCCTATTAAAAAAAAGAAATATCAGTGTCCTATAGAAAATATAGATTTTGATAGGCACAATATGGGAAGGAATAGAAATGTCAACAAAGTTGAATTTAAATTTTTGTTTAAACAAAAAACATGCTTCATCAAGGTGTTGACGTCAATGCGAAAATTGTTAACTTTGTTTACCAAATACCCAAATATGGAAAATAGTTTGGAGGCTTCTATATGTTTTGTATAACCCTTTACTTTGAAAAAAAAACACAAAAACAAAAAAAGCCATCATCAAAGGACATATGATTTAGCCACCGATTTATTTATGTTTACTGATGCCCATCTTGTGCATGACTTACATTGTATGTGGACGAAACTATTCCTAATTATTATTTAACTTTGAAAATCTGTAGATCGTATACATATAATCATCATATAAATCAAAGTATAAACCTGAAAGTGTATTTTGAGATTGTTTTTTATTTGAATATTTGTAAATTGTTATAAACCCAAACACGAGACAATCTACAATATATTTATTTCTATTTAAAATCTTCATAGCCCTTCTATTTGGATTCTTCAACCATCACTTACGCTCTGTTTGATCCTTAAAAATTTTGATTAAAAAAAATGTGAAGGAAAAAAAAAGTAGAGAGAAAGTGAGTTTTTTTTCTCTTGTTCGAATTAAGGAAAAAATAACAGAATTTGGATGAGAAATTTGAATGTTGATGAATTACTTGACTCATGTTGATATTATCTAAGTAGTGTGAGATTGGAGGAGGTTAGACATTCTTTTGAAAATTTTTCCCAAACTTTCTTCATAATTTTATGATGAAAATTTTATCACTTATTTTTAACAATTTTTCCACCTAATTTTCCTCTATATTTTTTTCTTTGTGATTTTCTCTAAACCAAATACAAGAGAAAAAGTTACTTTTTCAAATTTTTTTCTTTTCACCAAATTTTTCAAGATCCAAACAGAACCTCAAGCTAATAAGATCCAAATAAAAGTTTTATAGTATAACAAATTTTCTTCCTCATTTTTTCAAACGGTATCCATATATATAATATTAGTTTTAAGCTATTAGTATATGTATAAGTTTATCCTGTATAAAGTGAGAGAATTTCTTCTACATTATTGTATAAATAACATTGTACGACAATCTGTATAATACTCTTTTGTGTTAGTAGCTATGTCTGTGACAATTGTGGGACCTTCTTAGCTACTTTAATGTTTTGAGCTCTCCCTCAAAGGTCAAGATCCACCAGCTTGAGTTAGAATAATCAACTAAATTGGGGGTGGGCAAGAAGATCTGTTGGAATTGAAGTCAATTTATATAAATTCACAATTTGAATTTGTAGATTTTATTCATAATTTGAATTTGTGGGTTTTAAATAGTCTCAATTTTGATCTACTTCTTGATTTAATATTTCTGAGGATTATAATGGAGGTCTTGAGTCTCGATAAACTTGAAATAATAGAAATTAGAAAATCTACACCAAAAAATCACTATTTGATTTTGAAAAAACACAAACAAAGAAAGAGACAATGTAGATATAATATTGTCTTTGTTCCAATAAATAAATAAATGATCTATATTCTTGTTAATCCTCAAGATCTAATTAGGTTCGAATGCTATTAATGTAAGCCTTCAAACAATAATTTATGATGCTATGTACTCTTTCCATTTCATAAAAGCACTATGTCGTGAATTTGATTTAATGACATATAGTATAATTTTTTTTTAAGCTCTTAGACAAACGGATCATTTCTACAAAAAGTTATTTTAAAATGCTAATGAAAATAGTTTTTTCCAAAAAGAGTTGTTTGGGGCTTGGCATCTGATCTTGGTGTTCAGCTTGTCATTCTTCGGAGAATTTTATCGAGCACATGGTAGTATGGTACGCGTATAATTAAATTTTGCTCAGCATTTCCTTAGCAGTTTAGTGTCTTTCAGGATACTCTGTTATGGCTGCCGTCATAGACATCTTTAAAGGTTTCCCTGCAGTCGTCGGGACCATCCTTGTAGCTGACAGTGTCTTGGGTGGGAAAGATGTGTGCTTTAGGAGTTGCCATGGACACTTGTATGCTGCTGCTTCGTGGCATTTTTGGGTTGTTATAGTTTCTTTCCTATGTGGATGGAAATTTAAGCCTTTTTTGGCACTATTAATTGGAAAAAAAATAGTTATTTGGGGTCAAATAGCTATTTCAAATAACTATTTATCAAATATCTATTTAACTATTTAACTTGGTTAAAACAGCTAAAATTTCCCCTAAACAACTTTTTCCTCAAAATTGCTGCAACCAAACAAACCTTTTGTATATTATGGTGATTTCTTTATTCATTTGTTTATTGCATGGCACTTTTTTGGGAACTATTGACACTTTAATATTTTATTATGGGCCACCAAATAAAATGGTCCACCACTGCGTGAAAATTACAATTCACTATCCGGAAGTTTTAATGAATTAATAATTTAGTCCTCTTTCTTGACAAAACATTTTAAAAATTATGTTTTCATTTCTCAAAAATGAGATATTTTTTTGTAATTTAGTTACTATTTTAGTTTTTAACACAGCTCTGCATCTATACATGGTGGATGGTGGCCACGATAATGTCGGCTATTTTTTGGTGAGGGCAATAATATTAAATAAGTCACAACTCACCATATATTAAAAACAAACATAGTTTCTTAAAAATCAACAAAATAATAGTAAAATTGTACAAAATGCTCCATTTCTGGGGACTCAAAACATAAATTTTAAATCACTACGTTAAGAAAAAAGACTACATTATCCATTCATTAAAACCTCAAGTCTCACGGTAGTAAATGATTATTTTCACAAAGTGGTGAAGTGTTTTTATTCGGTGATCATATCTCATAGTACTGAAGTGTACCTGTGTGTGTAAATAGTTCCTTTTTTATGGATGCAAACACTATCACACTATTCGAAAAACACTATCACGCTGAGATAATTTCTCCCCTCCTTTTCGAATCCCTTTTTCTTTTAAAAAAAAATGCTGTGTGAATATGGGTTGGCAATAAACTATATATGCTGTGATCCAAAATAGTTTAGGTTCGATAATCTTGTAATTTATGAGGGCCAACTCCTGATTGCTTGGGACTGAAACATCTCGGTCAATGACTAAATTGCAATTTATTTTCTTTTATATGGGTTGGCAAATAAATTAAAGAATTCACGTTATTGTAGTTTGAATATGCAACTTCCAATTAAGGTTGTTAGTTGAATGTTCAAACAACCTAATCCCAAAGTCTTTGTCATTGCATGCATGAAAAGAACAGGGCAAGAAAAAGAGGGTTGTGGTGACTGTTTGCCTGTTGTTAGACTATTACACTTATTCCGGAGACTTCAATCAGAACCCGAGACTTTCAGTTGAGTTGATTTTTGAATAATTGAAAGTTCCGAACGTGTTATATACACTTTAACACAATATTAATATTTTGAATTTAAAATGTCAATGTTGCAAAGAAACCGTCTCGCCTTCTGCAATGATTTAATCTAGGGGCTGCTAATATTAGAATTTAGAACTTCTAATTTAAAAAGTTGCTAATAGAGATGTGTACGATAAGTTATATACTCTAACAGAGACGATTGTGTTGTCAAGGAAAATAGATGGGTCCTAAAAACAACAAATTGCCGGCTCAAAATGGGATGATGCTGCGGTGCTTGAATATAATGGCCCTTCCATCTCTTCTTTGTCCCCTTTAATTTCTTTAATTTCCTCGTTTTTAAAGTAAATAAGTTGAAGATTTGCATGTGTTTTTAACAGAGACAATCAGGAAATTAAATAAATGAATAGTATAATTCATGAGACTGGCCCTATCCTTATTTATTTTACGACTAATACATATATTATTCTCAGCCTTCCAGTCGTTTTAACTTGCATGATAATTAATGCCCCCAGAAGAAAAGTAATTAAGTTACTAGAAAGCCGCAATTTTGGAATACCATAAACTCTAAGTAAACTGTAAAAGAGAGAGAAAGAGAACATGACCAGCTAAGTGATACTACTAGAAGTTGCTTTGCTCTATAAATTCTTTGTTTATGGCAGAAGGCAAACTTGATCCTTTTCCACACCTTCCTGTGTATTAAAAATTATTCTTTGTAAGATATAATTAAACTTGATCCTATTTATATTGATGTAGAGGCCTATGTACAAATTAATTTCACAAAACTGTTTACTTATTTAGAATCATATTTTCATTGGAAATTTTATCATATTGAACTATGTTAGATATAAATGTTTGTAATTCATTATGTCAATGATACAAAGATTAGTGATGGGTTTTTTTGGGGGGGGTGTATGCGAATGAGACACAAAAGTCAATATACGTAGACTGGATTTCAACCTAGTTATCTGGTAGCTACTCCCAACAATTTTATCAGTTGAACTAACGGACATCCACAAATTGAATGTAATGTGACATGCGTAACTTGAAAATAACACATTTGATAAACAGAAGAATTGAATGGAACCTTACTATATTCTCAAGAATGATTTCAAGCTGCTTATGTGTTAGTTGTCTCTTGTACAACGCAGTTGATTCTCTATGTCAATTAAGATAAGGTGAGGGGGAACATTTCAAAATCCAAAGTATATTTGTGTGAGAGGGCATGTCTACTCTTAGATCTTCAAATATGAGGTTAAAACTTTAATTGAGTCAATTCATAAATATGATACCACAACCTTTGTAACTTGTAAGTGAGAGATCTCGAGTTTAAATCTTAACATTTTTATATTAGATAATTACAAAATGTGATATGGATTTTTGCAGCATTCATGCTTCGAGTATAAAGGCAATTCATGTGATAGGGCATGTTCAAGCTGAGTATAAAACCTATTCATGAGTCTTTAACTATCAATTTAAATTTTTAGTTGAGATTATGCAGATACACACATATACATGCATATGTACATGCACACATGTATACGTACATACACATGCATACATACATACATACATCAATATTTAAGTTTATTTACCAATTTGGGAGAAGGTACCAAATTCGAGTGCAAATCCCATCAACCAAACGTACTAAGATCTAAAACCAACTTAATGATTCATTTACCAGATACAGCTCGATAGGGATTATCAAAACCCATGAATTAGAGTTTCTGTTATCCAAATTTTCGATTCACAAAAAATATACCCATGTATATGGGCATTGCGCCTCAAATAAACTCTGCCAAAGCCAATCCATTCCCTTAATTACTTTTTATTCTTTTTTTTTTTTTTAATTCATAGAAGCTGCCAACTTGAATTCAAACCAAAATTCAATCTCTCTTCAATTTCACCTTCGCCTATTTCCTTTTGCATGGGTCCCATACCGACTGCCCACTCTCTACTCGCCACGTGTCATTGTCCTGTCACAAAGAATCTGAACTTTAATAATGCTTTAGTCACATATTCTCATTATTTGACCCATCAATAAAGACAAAATGAAAAAATATGACCAGTGAAAATACCAAATTGAATCAAAGATATCGGCTCCCCCTCATATTTTTATTTTTATTTTTTTTGAATGCTTAGTCTCATCCAAGCTAAATTTATTACCCATGTTTAAGTTTCATAGGTTATATATTCAAACAATCAAACCCTCTTTTTTCTAGTCCCTTTCATCATCATTATTCATTATCAATTATACATTTATGTATTATATATTAGTCAAAAGCAGCCGCTTTGTCTCACCATTTTGTATATATAAGATCAAAAGCTCCCATTTTCTTTTGGCCCCTCTTGCATTTGTTTTTTCCCCTAAACAGAAGTACTCAATCAAAACATGGATCAGGTCCATGAGGATGAAGTCCCCCAATACTTCCTCTGCCCAATCTCTCTCCAAATCATGAAGGATCCCGTCACGGCTGCCACCGGCATCACCTACGACCGCGACAGCATCGAGCGTTGGCTCAAGACGGCAGCTGACCCGGTCTGCCCGGTCACCAAGCAGCGCCTGGCTCGGGACTCGGACCTCACCCCGAACCACACCCTCCGAAGGCTCATCCAGGCTTGGTGTGTGGCTAATGCCAAAGACCGCATCCCTACACCCAAGGGACCCCTGGCTAGAACCCACGTTCGCAAGCTCCTCAGGGGACTCACGGTGTACCCTGCGTCACTCGATCAGCTCCTCGCCCTCGCCGCCGCCTCTGACGACCAGCACAAGGTGGTTCTGGCCGAGTGTGGGGTTCCCAAGGCCATGGTTTCACTGATTATCACATGCTATAAAGAGAAGAGCACCGTGGGCTTGGATCAAGCTATGAAAATCCTTGCCGCAATTTGGGCCCCCAATTCGGAAATCAAGGCCCAAGTCGAACAGAATTTCGACGCACTCATCGATTCGATCACTTGGATTCTCAACGGCACCACCGAGGCTATAAGAAACCTCGGGATTCTTCTGTCAAAGCATATCGTAAAGGTTGTGAGTTCGAGTCTCGTCGAGAGGCTAAAGCCAGAATTCTTCAAAGCGGTCGTCAGAATTTTAACTCTAAGTGGCGGGGACGCCACTGGCATGGTCCCCACCAAAGCCGCCCTCCGAGTTTTACTAGATGTTTGCCAGCACGGCAGGAACAAGTTCAAAATCATCGAGGTCAATGCCATATTCGAGCTCATCGAGCTCGAATGGGCCCAACTGGGCCCGGCCCATCCCGATAAGAGGAAGATAATCGAGTTGGGCTATTACCTGCTGGACCAACTCTGCTCGTGTGCGGATGGCCGGGCCCGGTTCTTAGCCCACTCCGGGGGGATCGCAATCCTATCGAAAAGGATCCTGCGGGTCTCCCCGGTTGTGGATGATCGAGTAGTCCATATATTCGGGCTAATATCCAAGTATTCGGCCACAAAGGAAGTGTTGCAGGAGATGCTGGCAGTTGGAGCGGTGTCGAAGCTCTGTATGATTTTACAGGCAGATTCGGCTAAGTACTTGAAGGATAACGTGAGAGAAATTCTAAGGATGCACAGCCATGTTTGGAATAACTCTCCCTGTATTCAGGTTTACCTTTTGACGAGGTATCCTATGTTGCAATTTTGATACCAAGTAAATACAGATGTCATCATACTTTTTATCAAAAATGTGTACAAGAAAAGCAAAATACAGGAACTTAGGTAGGTATTTGGCAGGCCCTAATTTTTCCCCCCTAATATTGGTGGGTCTTCATGAAACTGTAAATTACGAAAATATAAACACTAAATAATACTTGTTAATTACAGTGTTTTTGTACAGATCGTTTTTGGTTGGATGCATTGTACAAGAATAGTTACTTATCATATGATTGTGTAATGACTAATGACATTTGAGTTTTGTACATACTCAACTTACGCCGATTGGTTTAAGTCGATCAAAAGACCTAAAATTTGGTAATGAAGGTATGATACTTGGATAAAATGTATTTATTACTATCCATCACATTGATGGCCTCTACTAATCAAATCGAAAAAAATAATAACTACAAGATCACACAGATAATTAGGTGACATGTAACCTATTAAACCCTCCAAGCAAATAACATAGTTATGATGCTACAAAAAATACAATGGATATATACAATGATGGGAATTTTACTTGATTAATTAGATTGCTTTGCGAAAAGAATAGAAGAATAAATAGAGTAAAATGAAAAAGAATTGTTGCCCCCAGGTTAATTAACTGACCAAATCAACTCGAGAACCCAGCAGAGCATTGGTTAAACTAGAACTAGGATTTCGACAAAGTTCCAAATATCAACGCTCACATTATAATGTGAACTCAATCTCTTAATTAGCTCCCTTTGATATGTTATCGCATCACCCTTTTTTCCATCATGGGTCTGTGGAGAGGTACAAAGCGCATCTGGTTGTTCAAGGGTTCTATCAGCAAGTTAGAATTGACAACTGTGAGACATTCTGCCCTGTAGTTAAACCTGCAATCATTCGGCTTATTTTTTCCTTAGTTGTTTTGTTTCAGTGGACTATTCAGCAGTTAGATGTCAAGAATGCTTTCTTGCATGGCCATCTCACTGAGGAAGTTCATATGAAACAACCCGTAGATTTACTCATTCTGATTATTCTCATTATGTCAGCAAACTTAAGAAAGCCCTATACGATTTGAAGCAAGCTCCCGACTTGGTTCCTCCGCTTTAGCAACTTTTTTCTGTCTCATGATTTTGCGTGTAGCAATGCTGATCCCTCCTTCTATGTCCTCCGCATTGGTTCTCACATCTTGGTTCTTCTTCTTTATGTGGATGACACTATTTTGACTGGCAGTTCCTCTACACTTCTTCACTCCTTTATACCCATTCTATTTAATTAGTTTGCTATGAAGCATCTGGGGGACCTTCATTATTTTCTTAGCATACCGGTGAAGCGTGATTCCACGGGTATTTTTCTTTCACAACATAAATATGTTGATAATCTTCTCCACAAATTTCACCTTAATACTATTAAGCTTGTTACCACTCCTTCTGCTGCCCACACTCTTTTATCCCTAACTGATGGTGAACTGCTTGCAGATCCTACTGAGTACCAAAGTATGGTAGGTGCATTATAATATTTGACCATGATTCGTCCTAATATTGCCTATGTGGTCCATGTAATTTCCCAATTTATGTATGCTCCCAGCATTACTCACCTCCATGCTGTCAAGTGCATTTTCAGATATTTGCAGGGTATCAAGCTCAAGGGCTGTTGTTACGTCCTTCTGCTTCATCGTCTATCATTGTTGCTTATTTAGATGCCGACTAGGCTGGCTGCAAGGATTCCTGTCACTCAACTACGAGTTATGTAGTTTACTTTGGTCTCAACCGCATCACCTGGTGCCCCAAGAAGCTAAGCAACCCACAGTCTTCAAATCATCTATTGAGGTGGAATACCATGCTCAAGGCTGTACTGTTGCTGAGACGATCTAGATTCGAAAGCTTCTCTACAATCTTAGGATTGTTATTCCTAATGTTGTCCGATTGTACTGTGATAAAATCAGTACCACATACATGCCTGCTAATCCAAAAACGTGCCGTCGACTATGCTTTTGTTTGTAAGTGGGTTGCAGCTGGAGATCATGTAGTACGATCTATTTCTACTGGTTTACAGGTTGCTGATATTTTTACAAAAGGATTGTCTTGTAAACAATTCTTATTTTTAAAGTTCAATCTGACCGTGCATTCCCCCGATCAGCTTGAGAGAGCGTGATAGTGTGGGGATAGTATTGTACTTTTACAAGTACATTACTATAAATACAAGCCTAGGATGCCAGGTTAAGGTGAGCAGTTCCAGTTATTCACAGTCTAAACCCTAAGTGTCGCGTAGAAACTGCATGGCTAGACTGGAAACTGCATGCCTTCCATGCCCAAACCATACCTAGGTTTTAGGACGAGTCAAAAACAACATGGCTTGCTTTCAAGAATACAAATTGGATTTAAAGTATCCCTATTGCAGTTATATAAAAAATGAGACACTTTTCTAGGTTTCTATAATCAAACCGGTATAGTTTAAATTATATAAACTCAGTTGAATCGATTTTTAGCTTTATGATCTCCTTTGTATATTTAAGTACGTGTTGTGTGATATAATCTCGCTTAAGAGTTGGTGTAAGATGAACATACTTAGGGTGAGTTTTAGCAATTTTGAAAATGACTAATTGCTCTTTTAGAATGGTTTTGTTTGAGTCAAATTTAAATAAATTTTCGGTCATCTGTAAATTAATAAGTTACCTTTAAATAGATTATTAGTTACGTCAATTCTATTGAAAAGTCATCATCGAGAAACCAATCTCACTATAATGATTCTATGTGGCGGTTTTATCCAAGAGGTTTTTTTCATACTTTTCATAACTTTACAAAGGCCATTGCTTGATCCCAAAATTGTTTCTTTTTGAATTCAATTCTAAATAAAACATTTTCAAATTAGCAAAATATTCAAATAATAACAACAACAAAATATTCAACAGTTTGCACCTTTCTACTTCATGAAAATTTGTCCCCACTCTAGGCTAGTGTATATGTCCTACTCTTCTCTGGACCCTTTCATCGAATTAAGCGCAAGAATTGAATTTTTGAGTTCAAATATAAGGTAATATTCAAAGTTTTATTTTTGTTTAATGAACTAATTGATTTATTCTAGAAGAGAAAATATATTCTAGAATAATTTAGAATGATTGATTCTAGAATACACAAGTAGTGTGAATAATTATTTTGAATTGTAATTAGATTTGTATAGTAAAAATTACTAACTTCTTATGTATTTAAGTGTCACAGAAGTTAATTATAAAATTAAAAGGGGAGGTATTAATTTCTATAAACAAAGTAAGGGACTGAAGGATAATCATATTTGTACTATTTTGATTGCATATAATATAATGATTTAATTAGCATATCTACAAATAATTACTACTCTATGGCTTTTATATTTTTTGTGTTTCAGTTGTTTAAAAATAAGAAACTTTAACTTTTAGTGGCGACGGACAAAAATCTTTGGTGTTTTGTAAAAACTTTTATCAATTTACAAAGGAATTTAATTGGATATCATTACATCCACTTCAAACTCTTTTTAATCTTTGATTGTCATATACATAGCAAAAATTGAGTCATGTCTATTGACGCATACGAAATAGAATTTTTGATAATTAATTTTCTCCATTCAACACTCAAACATAAAATTAAAATCTTAAGAATAACAGATACTAAATCACGGCAATTAACTTATGCTGATAAGCATCAAATTCTTTGCGCGCTGTGTGTTGCCATTGATGAATTGAATAATTATCTCCAGCTAGTGAATACCGTGAAATGAAGAAAAGAACCTATTTTAGACGAAAGATACCAATTCAAAGCGATCCTTTCTGGCTTTCCCAGTCCAGAATCTCCAATTGGATTTTGGTGGTTATAATGGTAAACTAAAAACATCAATTAGAGACTTTTAACCTTGATTTTGGTCACATTTTCCACCTCACATTCATTTGTCCACCACATGTTCTCAACCTTAATAAATGCAATATTATCGTCAAATAATCAACAGTCCACTAAAAATGTATGGACTGTGGTGCAACTGCAAGGGGTAGGAAAGAATTGAAGAAAACAAGCTGCACAACGACCTAACTCATTCATCAAGTCCAACGTTGTTACTTGGTGTTGGCATTCAATGTTCTTGCTAATGGGTTATTGGCCTAGCTATTTTATTATCGTTGTTCTTTCATAATACTGTCTCATAATAATTATTACACTATTTTTGTCAAAAATGGACTTTTAAACACACCAAATCTTAATCACATTGTGTTCAACACTCTTTCATGTCTTTTGGAATCAGCCTCTCTACGGGCAGTGATACCGGTAGAGGTAAGATTGCTTATATCTGGATCTCTCTAAACCTCGTAAAAGTGGGACTTACACAAGGATGTGGTGTTATTGTTATTGTTGTACTCTTTCGTGATACTATGCATTTATACCAACATTTTTACGCCATCTATGTTGTTATACAAACGAAATATTTAAATGACAGTTGCTCTATTCAAATAATTAACCAACATATAGCATGATTTTGGACCATATAAGCTTTAATTTTTTGGGAAAGGGTCAGGGGCTATAAAAATGGGGGATGGATTTTGAAAATTTAAAAAAAATATTATCTATTGTAGCCGTGGTTAATTTATAGACGACTAGGTCCTTCCTGATACTTTGAGATTAAGCAGCTTCTTTTTACACTTGTTTAGGCTTTAATGAGACACAAACACAAGAATAATGCCATTATATATAAATGGGGAAATGAATTGAGACCTAAAATGCTCAATGACAATTGGAGCTGACCACTGTGTTGGGGCCTTGTTGTTCTTGCTAGACACATAATCTTTACTTGATGGAAGAATGCTATTCTTTTACAAACTAAGCAGTAGCTCAAAACTGTTGATCTATTTGCAGCAGATTGACATGCTTGTTTTTACTCCACCCTCCTCACCCAGGTTCGAATCTGGGTTGGGCCTTGGACCCTCTGGCAGCTTTGTCTCTCTTCCCCTGAGCTGGGTTGACATGTTGGATCTTTCTTGAAATGGGTGACCCATATTTACCATTGGGGGGGGGGGAAGTAGAAGCTCAAAACTCATAAAATAGATGCCTAAAGCCTTAAAGGTATACCAGATATCCCCCAAAAAAGAAAAAACCTCAAAAAGTAAGATAATATTATCACATTTTTATCAGTTAAAAAACTATTATTTGTAAACTATTCATAAATTGTAAAGATGGGGTTTTGAGTTGTGACAACACAATGCTTTTTTCCTTAGGCCTCAAAACATTGCCACTGCTGAAGGCATGCATGCTAGCGCCATTGACAGTCGTCTGAATTTGATGTCTAATTTTGCAAGTTGCAGTGAGGTAGGAAATGGTCGGGTCTAAGCCGCTTTGGAGCCGCCATTCAAGTCAAAAAAAGTAGAAGTCAGGCGCAGCCCAGGTCCATTTCTCTATTAAATACCTACTGTTGCGTTCTCTTATTCAAAACTTAGGGAGTGTTTGGTAAATAATTTTTTAAAGAGCTTTTTTAATCAAAATTAGCTATTTGACCTAGTAAAAAATTTAATTGAAGTATTTGATAGAATAGCTTTTTGGAAGAGCTTTTTGGGTCCAAAAAGTTAATTTGAAAACGCTAATTTGATTAGCTTTTTCGAAGGGTTTTATGGAGAATTAGTTTTTTGTCTCACAACTTTATTAGAAACAGCTAATTTTACCAAATAGTTTTTCTACAAATAGCTAATTCAAACAGTTTATACAAACAGTTAATTCCAACAGCTAACAGCTAATACAAACAGCTAAAAGCTAACAGCTGATAGCTGTTTGCCAAACAGGGCCTTAGTATTTGCCCCAAAGCCTATATCATACACTTGAGTGTATGTACTCTCATATGACACCTAAGCAATTATGTATTAAAACATAAAATATATAACAAATACACCCAAAAAATATATATAAAATAGTGATGGCAGCATGTGCTCCCGAGTTTACATAATAATTTGCCGTATTTGCCCTACAACGTAAGTACATTAATGACAGATTTCTATTGTATCCCCAAGTTTAACGTTGTAATTATTGTACAACAGGATTAACGGGCATCTGATAAATAACTTTTTGAAGAACTTTTTGGCCAAAAATAATTTTTTGGACCAAAATTAGTTGTTCGACCTAGTTAAAAAGTTAATTTGGGTGCTTGGTGAAATGACTTTTTTGAATAGTTTTTGAGTCCAAAAAGCTAATTATATTAGCATTTTGGAAGAACTTTTTACAGAATTAGCTTTTTGTCTCACAACTTTATCGGGAAAATAGTTTTTCTACAAACAGCTAATTCAAATAACCAATTCAAACTGTTGATAACTAACAGTTAATACAAATAACTAATAGCTAGCAGCGGTTTGCCAAATAGAACTTAAGAGCTAGCTCGTTAATTACGTCTGGAAATGTGGAAAATTAAACATTTATTTTGCATGGCTTCACTTTAGCTCTGACTTTTTGTCCTATCCTTCTTAAAACTAGACCCTCCCAGGCCACACTCAAGAAAATTAGACTATTCTATGCAATGTGCAATGCATTGTACTCCCAATAATTAACGTTTCAGTCTTTTCTAAATTTAAGATTCATATTTTCAATTTCCTGGATTCATTTAATCCCTAACTTTTATAATTTTTATGCAAAAGCAGAGTCTACGATTAAACCAATTTGATTGATTAATTGTACTATAAGGAAGTATAACGCAATATGCTTAAGAAATTGTAATCTAACTGCTACCTGCACTCCCTTAGAAAGGAGGGCAAGAAAGAGAAAAATATTCAACAATGATAGAAGTTATCATTCTTATTTGTAGTAACTTAAGAAGTACTGGAACAATTCCAGCATAACTTAAGACCTAATGTACTAATTTGTCCAGGTAAACATAATGCAAGCTCAGTTACTATTGATTCATAATGTAGATCCAGTATTTTTTGTTCTATTTTCTCGACATTTTACCTACGATCTCTTTAAAAAAGGGGGAAAAAATCAATATGTACAATTGACAATATAGAACATAATCAACGTACATAGAACTAATGTGTCTATTTAATTAACACTACTGCATATAACAAACAAGCTTATACTTCATAAGATATCAGCAGTCCATTTGTCTTATGATCAATATCCTTTTTTTTCCCCCTTTTCTTTAATTTCTTTTCCCATGATGTATGTCGAAAGAAATGGTAACAAGCTAGGTATCATGCCATGATATCAAGAAAGATGAGACTAAGGCTGTGTTCGGTAATAGAGGTTAAAGTAGAGGTTAGTGATTTATAGTGGTCAAAATGTTATGGATTATACTACTTAAATATGTTCGTTAAAGTAGTGGATGAGGTAGTGATTAGGAGTTTGTGTAGCGTTTTTCAAAAGCTAATGAAAATAGCTTTTAAGAACCTCTACTTAGGGGTTGAATTGAAAATTACAAAATTCTTCTTTTTTTATTTACTAAAAACCTTTATTTATTGTGTAATTTTTAGTCATTTTACATAAATCTGCTATTTCAACAGCTACATTTATTAAACGCATTTGTTTTAAGTCACTAGTTGAACAGCTAACCACTAACCATTAGTGAGCCACAGCTAATCGCTAGTAAAACCGCTAACAACTAATAAAATAACTAAGCATTACTAAAACAGCCAATTTTACCGAACATGCCCTAAGTTTTGATCACGAAATCTGGCGATTGGCATTAATAAATAATATTTTTGCCATGTTTATTGGACATATATATATATTATGACGAACCATTCTTGGTACAATACATAAATAATGTATCACAAAGGCCATATTTGGCAAAGAGCTTTTGGGGGGTATTAGCTGTTTGACTCTGATCACAAAGCTCTTTGGGGTGTTTGGTTGATTAATTTTTTAGATTAGCTTTTTATATCCCAAAAGTTCTTTTACAAAAAGCTCTTTGGGATAACTTTTTCAAAGAGTTTTTTGATATTTACTATTATAATGACCATATTAATCTTATAATTTGAACAAATTTATATTACATGTCATTCACAAATGATATTCCCGAATATTGGATGCTTATACTTTAAATTTTTCAATTTATTTTTTTCTTTTTTAGGACAAGAGTTGTGGATGGTCATAATGTTGAAGATAATGCTTTTAATTTTAATGCTTTCCTAATTTAACAAATAATTTATGTTAGTTAGTCTTAAATGATATATAAATATTTTTTATATCACATCATTTCAATTGCTATTAAAAAAGAAGACATTTAACATTAAAAATATATCTTGATAATAAGTACTAAAATTAGGAAAAAGTACAAATGTAATTTTATATATCATATAAGTCTCAATTCATAATTCATATCAAAAAGAAAAATAAATATCCAACGAAAAATTATTTTGTTAGAAAAATAATGAAATTGAGTAATGGGCATAAGTGGAATTTTATCAAATAGTTTTGTTAGAAACAGCTAACTTCAGCAAATACTTTTTTCACAAACAGTTATTACAATAAGCTAAGTCAAGCAGCTAATACAATTCGCTAACAGCTAATGCAATCAACTAACAGCTAACAGCTAACAGCTGATTGCCAAACAAGGCCAAAGACGACGTTGTGAGATTGCTTTTGTGACGAACCATTACTAATTATGACGAACCATATTCTTTCCTTTGACATGATCGTAACACGTTGCATTAAGTTATCATTGATTCATGAGTGACAAGCTACATACACCTGCCATTCATAGTTAATTCTATCATTAATTAATTTTCATTCCTTATTGTAACATTCCGTTAATTAATTTTCCATTCAGCAGTTTTTTAAAAGTTGTGAATATATCATTGACCTCCCCCTACCGTTACCTTGGCCTCTTCCTTTTTCTCAAACTACATCCCCCTCCCCTCGGGAAAAAGTCATATTATGATATAAGATTCTTGTGAGCTATCGAATTTATCCTTTGAGAGGGTATAAAAATGATATTCAATATATTAAGATCCATGTAAGATATCGATTTTACCCTTTCAAATGAGGGGAAGAAAAAGAATTTCAATACATGAATGATCTATTCTTGTTATAGCATAATTGTGATAATGAAATAAATTACATTACAAAAAGTGTATTAACCAACATCACCACCTAGTCCTTATGTTCTATACAATTTTCATGGTGTTAATGATCAATTATGTAATGTACATAAATCTTGTGCTAAACTTCAAGTCTCTTTAAAAAATTTGATCCATACAGAAAACTTATCTTCCATCCTCATTGTATTATAATCATCTAATCAACATACCTTTTTTGGTAATAATCTCAAACTTAATCAATATCAATTGAAAGGGAAAGATGCAAGCAAATGAGGAGGAATGCAAGGTGACATCTTCCAAACCCTAGAATGCAACTTCAAGATCTCCTTAGCCCTTTCCTTAGTCTTAGCCCCACAATCCACTTGCATGACCAAGCACAACTTGGCCACCACCCCTACCTCCACCATCTCCACCAACACTTTCGTCGTGGCGGCATACCTCGAGATCGATGCCAAGATCCGGACTGCCCGTTCGCTTGCCACGTGGGACACCCTCAGGATCTTCTTCGAGACCACGGCCAACCCTGCACCGTGCTCCACCAGATCCGCCCTCCCTTCCGCACACCCGCAAAGCTGGTCCAACACCACCAGCGCTATCTCACTGACCCGGCGGTCCGACCCATCCAACAGCAGATCCACCAGGGCCGACACCGACCCGCTTTCCACCGCCTTGACCCGGTTCCTGGCCCATGGGTTCAGCTCAACCAGGAGCTTCAGAGCACATTTTGTAGCCTTAGTGGACACTTGATCCTTGATTATATTGACAATTTCAAAAAACAGATCGAGCTTGGCGCTAGCCAGCTGATCCGGATCTGCCACTTTGTAAACGGATCTAAGCAACCCGATAGCCTGCTCACGTGACTGAGTTGAACCCGATCTCAGGAACCCAATAAGCGCGTCGATCAATACGTCGTCGTTTTTCTTTATTATCGCCTTCAACTCACCCTCGGATCCATCATCCAGCTGCGCTACTATGCTTAATGCTTCTTCCTTCTCTCTCCTGGAGATGGTTTCGAGATTGTTCGCCTCATCGTCGTTATGTACTAAAATGGAGGCGGCATACTGGAAGGCCCCAGAAGATTCTAGAAGCTTCTTGGTTCGGGTATTCGAAGAAGAGGAGGATAGAAGGGAGTTGATCCGCTGTAGAGAGGTGTACCTTAACTGCGGTGATCGTTTTGCATCAGAGAGAACCTTGGCGATGCAAGCACGATCAACGGTGGGAGGCTGCTTAGGAGTGGGAATACGCTCGATACCATAAGACGCATGAAGAGTACACCATGATTGGATCAGACGGCGGAGAGTGTGGTTAGGGGTGATGATCACATTCCCATCATGATCATCAAGCACCACCTGCTTGGTGATCGGACACGTCGAGTTTCTACACTTAAACAGCCATTTCTCGATACTCTCCCGATCATAAGTGATCCCCGTCGAGATCGTGACGGGATCCTTCATGAGTTGGAGAGAGATTGGGCAGAGAAAATGCGAGGGGATCTCAATCTGATCTCCTTCCATGGCAAACTTGGACTGCTTTTCGGCGTCGAGTTGGTTCCAGTTGGTCAAAGGTACTTATGTGTACGATTGAAAAATTGAGATCTGATCGAGAAGTTCATGAACATGGTAACGAGGAGGTTGCGAGGTTTATATAGAGAGAGGGAACGTATCAATTGAAGCCATCAATCCAAAGAGAAAGTCAAACACGGGAGTTGTTACATTATAAGTGATGAAGGAAGATGAGGATATTATAAATGGGTTTTTGTGACGACGGTGTTTATGACTTTTTCTAAATATTTTTTGGCGTGGATCAACGAAAACTCATACTCGGACCTGTGCTGGCAGAATAAATGCGCATATTAAATTCAAATCCCCATATTTTTGTTTTTGGGGAGAGAATTTATCATATATTATTCAAGTCATCTTTAAGACTTTCACATTTTCATGGGTGGTTGTGTAAATATAATGGAATTAGGGTAGTGATATATGTCTTATCGCAAGCTGCAAAACATTCTTCATCATAAATTAACACGTTTTATTATTTAAAATCACAAATTTTTCGATGATTACTCTTAATTATGAATTGCTAATCCTAAATATTCGTCGACTATGCTGACAAAGTATTAAATGATACCTTAATTGCATTGACCCTATCCGCGAGTACATATGATACATGTATTTTAAAAATGTGATAAATCATAGATAAAAAGATGATTTTATGTAATTAATAAGTTGTAATGTGCTTCTGCTATTCGATCCTACTATTTTTTTCCTTTTTAAAATATAATAGTATGATTTTTAAGTCAAAACAAGACACTTATGAAGTGTCTTATAACAAGACACTTATCATTTTGCAATGAAATTATTAGAGTCGAACTATATATTTTACCATGCATTATTTTTTACTATATTCAACACCAACATTATTTAACCCATTGATGAAATGTTTTAAAGAATTCCATACTGTTTTGCATTTCAACAGACTATTCAAAATTTGTAATTAAACACCACTTTTCATTAATTGTCGAATTATTTGATCAATTTTTCTCTTTGTTTCACAATTATTTTAGATAAAAATATTTCATCTAAGATATGCTTGTTAAAACTGAATCCACCAAATACAATAGAATTTCAAAGGCTTAAACCTCTAGCTCAATGTCAACTATAATTTTTCTTTTCGTCTGATTATAATATCAGAAAGAGGCAAAAATGAGGTAATAGGTTAGCCACCTCACTGTCTTTGTTTTGATCCAAAATTGAATGTATAAGCCTCGAAATGGCCGGTGGGCACCCTCCCTTTGACTCACTCTCTTTTTTTCTCAAAAAAGAAAAGTCTGACCATTCAAAAACCACATGCAAATAACACAACCGTGCAAAGACAAATAAATCAAACCTTATTTTATATATTCAGCAATACCACTATAAATGTAATTACTTATGATTTACCAATTACTTTTTTGAAATCAGTATCTCTCCAAGCAGATATGTTTTCATAAGCAGATCTATGTGGAGATGTGGGATGTCTATGGACACCCTTAACCAAATTTTTTTTTAATAATCTATATTTTAAAGGGAGTTAGATTAATATATATGCATACTTCTAAATTTGGTAGTTTAATAGATAAACACCCACCCCTATTTTATATGTCTAGATTCGCTACTGATTAAATATTTGTACAAATAAAATTATATAAGATCATGCAAAAACACAACCCATAATGACTCATTAATTAATTTTTTTTGGGATATAAGACTTATATAATTAAATTGGCACGTATGTGTATAATGTGCTCCCAAATATCATGCATGAAGAGATTGCATTCATTGTGCCGACATCTGCTGATCAAAGTGTAGTTTCCGTATTTCTAGGAAGGCCTCCTTACCAAGCACCACCAAAGGGATTAAGATCGTTAATTATCTTAATTAATGAAGTTGCACTTTTTATTTGGTTAAATGTGGTCCTTTAAGCACATGGGACCCTGTGTTTAATAATAATGTAACTTCTGATATGAATTTACTTGGTCCAAAATGGTTGATTTTAATAGCTAGATATAGGTATAATTTACTTGTATCTACAGGAGTATTTTACTATCCAATGGTTTTTATTTGGCCTTGTGTTATACCTTGCTTCTCTTATCGAGTCTAGGTATAGAAAGTTGATTGGATCAAATTTAGAAGTCTTCCTATCTCTTCTATAGTCTTCCCTTGTTTCATAAATGCTTTCCTATTTAGGCCCCCAAGCCTAGGGCATAACGACATAGGATGGTAAACCTTTCAAGTCAAGGTCGAAAGGCAAAGGATGTAAATTAGGCCTAATCTAGTAATGTCAACTGTCAATGGTAATCCCTTATAATGGAAAATATATTGTTATCGGAATTAAAATTTTAATAGAAGAGATGAAAGTTAGTCTTATCTGATGAGCTAATTGAGGTGTGCATTTGAATCGTGTTCAGCTAAGTCTAAGCTTAGCTTGGTCGAATTTCACTAATCACGTCTTATGGCTTAGCTTAGATAAGCCACATAGAATAGTACAATATACTTAAAATACAATGTGTGATGAGAGAATGAAATTTGAGACCGGCCTAATGTACGCACGGCCTTACTTTGACCAATTAAGTCAGGATCTCATTAAGTGAACTTGTTATTTGATTTTGTATTTTTTGCAACAGCTTGCCTTTGTAAAGTGTAATGTAGCTCAAGGGAGTTGATCGGATCAAATGTAGAAGTTTTCTAGGTCTTTTATTGATTTTTTATTTAACTACATTTTATTTGAAAAAAGAGAAGAGGGATTGAATACATCAAAGAAGTGATGAAGAAATTGGAGGTGGATGGCAGGAGGGGGTTTGAACAATTAAGCCAATCTAGAGTGCCATTACTGCTGAGCTGCCTGAGCTGCCTTGGTATGAGCATCTGGATTTGATGAATGTGAATTGGTCCTTCAATATTTTTTAATTATTTTTTCAAAATTGGCCATGGACATCACCAACCAGTGGCTGTGTGATTTCGATCTATCCTGTGAATCCCTATTTTGCTGAATGGCAGCCCATAAACCAACATGATCATGCTGCTCTTATACAATGGTTCTGAGACCATATTACAATATAGATCCAAGACACATACTCATATAAATTAAAGTATCAAAAACTTTCAGAAATGTTCATTGTTAACCCTAATAAATGTTCATACCGTCATGCCTAATACATAGTCATGCCAAAATAACTTCGGAAATGTAATTATAACTTAAGAAATGGGCAAACCAAACATGAAGTGTTAAATTTGAAAGATTTCCATAACATTCCTCGTTGTACCGAATAGATGTCACGTTCATTGCTATACCTATTAAATGTTCATCTTGAAGTAATGTTAAACAGGCAAATGTTCATCAAGTATTACTAGCAAAAAAACAACAGTGATGTATTTTCTGAAACATTATTACGACCTCGAAGATGGGCAATTCAAATATCAAATGTTAAAATATCAAAATTTTCAAAATGTTTATTGCTATATCTAGAAATATTCATCGCAAATGTGGATGTGATGCACGCACAACCATATTGCATACTGCTACGTCCTATACTAACCTTCAGCGGGGTGCTTCTGTAGCTCCGATTAGGGGCGTAATATAAGGACTTTCTGAGAAGCCAACCATCCTTGTACTACTTTTTCCCAAATAAACTTAATGTGGAGTTTTGATTGGATTTGGTGCATTAACGTCGGTATAATCGCATACAAAAAGCAAGTTGAACAAGGTATAATAATCTTATAAAGTGTAGTGGTTGAAAATTAAATTTTTGATAAATTGGGTCTTAATTAAACAAATGAGCAATGCCTATTAGCTCAAGAGTGTTAGATTCTAGCATTACATTTACACAGATGTTTGAACCGGCAAATTCTTATATGCACCTATGAGCATGAGTTCTCACTTATTGCATGGATATATTTTTTTTCTTATATGTATTTATAATATAGTGTATTTTAATATATTTTTACCGACGTGATTTTTGAGAGTTTATATTTCCAGAAGCATGATAGATACTCTGGATTGAACCACTCGAGGAATATCAAATTTGAGGTTTATTAGTTATTATGATTCTAGCTCATATCCACAAGGATAAGTATAACTTGCATAAAATTAAACTCAAATTTTCTTAGAAAGTATTCCACACGCCAACTAGACAGACAATGCACAAATGATTCGTAACTCATGAAACGATTCTAGAAATTAAAAGGTGTGGTTTATAATTCCAAACTCCCATCCTCTCCTCAAAGGCTCAAATCTTCAACGCCATTATTGTCTCACACTCTCTCTCTCTCTCTCTCTCTCTCTCTCAAACGATGGATAGAGAAGAGATAGACAATTGAATGCATTCCTAGTTAAACTGTATTATCATGGCTTTAGAACTAATTAGTCGAATTACTATTGGTCCAATAAGAGGTTGAGCTCTCCCATTACAGATTTAATTTTCTTTATTTACGAGACTCAAACCCAAAGCCTTACTTAAGGGAAATAAGTATCAAACCATTTGAACCAATTGGTGTTGATTCGACTGATAGTATATTGTTACTCTTTTGTACGTTGTAGCTTTAAATTGAAAGACATTATTTTGATCTCTTGATGATCTAATCATCGAAAATTAAAAACTAGTTGTGCATAAATATTATCGTCTTTCAACGACGTCAGAAGTTGCTTCCTCCATCTCAATTGATAGCTTTTTCCAACACAGAATGAAAACTATTCTTCAAGGATCCTTGAAAATTAAAGCCCTTCAATTCCACTATTTTCAAAGTAATTATCACATTGACTTTCCTACATCCTTGAATTTGCATCAAAAGCAAAATAAAGTACTACCTGAACAAACATCCTTGATTGCATGTGTTCAAAATTATAGTTGAACAAATGCATGTGTTAGAGCTAGCTTTATGCAATTAATCTTCATGTTGTGCATGACAATGTTGACGATAATGATATATGTCTTGTAGTAAGACACTTCTTATATGTCTTATAGCAGGACACTTTTTGATCAAAACTAATATGTTAAAGGATTCAAAATCACCAAACTTTCAACTATTAAAATCCATTATGAACGTTAATGCTATAATATCTGTCGACGGGTGCACAATGACACCCTAATCGAATCAACCCCATTTGCAGAGGCATATTATATGCGTAATTTTGTAGGTTATAGTCCTCTTTCACTATTCAATCATATAATTTTTTTAAAATTCAATGCATGATAATATGACTTTTAAGGTCAAACAAGACGCTTAAAAAGTGTCTTATAGCAAGGCAGTTATGATTTTGCTAACGTTAATATATTCAATACAACATTTAATTAAGTCGTATTAAATTAAGCACTTTAACATTCACGCCGTATAGTATGTCAACATCTACGCACGCAGATTTGCCAGTTACTTTAGTTGATTGAGTGAGTAAGTTCTTATTGATACTAGAAAAAATTTTCAATTGAAATGCAATAACAGCTGGTATTAATTAATGATGACTTAAGAAATTAAGTAATTAATAGAATAAAAGGATTAATAAGCAGTCGAATAGTATTATATCTCAAATGTCAACGGTCCAGAAGAGTATTAACCAATTAAGGTCAGATAATATTACAAATTAAATTAAGAGAAGATTGTGATAATTGGCATCACGTTGCATTGGCAGGCAGGGCGTAGCCAAATCAAAGCAAATACGTGTGAATCTGATCTGATATATGGTCAACTTACAGCAAATCTCCCTTCTCTCAGATCACTCGCCACTCCAGTTGTAGCTAGGCTATATATTTATAAATTACAAAATCATACATTAATTTTCAATTGCAAAAAAAAAAAAAAGAATATTGACCCCAGGTTGTTATACCTAATGATAGAAACTCATCCTAAACAATTTTCTTAATTAGGACTGACAATAAAATTTATATCCATCTAAAATTAGAAAAGTCTGTCTCATTCAAAATTCAAATGGATTGTGAAACGGTTATTGAAAAAAGAGGTGCGAATATGAATCGGTCTCACCCGCATGATTGGAAGCTCTATAAACAATTCAAAAAGCAATAAGTAAGGGTTAGAGGGCTATTTACATCGTAATTACTTTTATAACTTTCATTAGGGGATTAAAAAAACACGAGTAATTAATATTAATAGTGGAAGTAACTATAGGAAAGTAGGTTCAAATTTAAAATCAACCGAGTTTGATTTAATTTTAAACTTTGAAAAAAAAAATCATAAATTTGATCTCGACCAATTCCTATTTTATTTCTAAAGTTTGGCCTGAAATGGGAACTATTACCATTACAATTAGATGAGGAAAGGGGAAACTAAATTATAAGAATATACCCAATCTCAATATGTCTCCACTAATCTGAATTCAAACTTTTCATTGAAACTAAATTTGAGATTCACCCCAAATTCTTAAATTGGATACCAATCTTGTTAATCACTACCTTACGTACGCCATATATGTATTTATCAAGTGACTTCATAGAATACCTTCTAGATACCAAAACGTTTGGTCTGATGTAATAAATCTTTTAATTTAAACAAATTTGTAATTGTATTTTTATATGATATAATTGCATTTTAAGATCCTTACATTACGTGCTGATTACATAGTATCCAACCACACATCATGTAATATACTATCATATATTTGCACTCAAAAAGAATTAAATAATGTGTAAAGGAATGATTATCTTGGTGTGAAAGACCACTACCTCTTAAATCTATTTATTTCATACAAACATGTTGTATTCCCCCCCCCCCCCAAAAAAAAAAAAAAAAAAAAAACCTGCAAACACTAGCCCAACTAATAGGTTAGGTTGATATTATTTATTTTGGGCTCGATACGTATAATATACTGTCAACTCAGAATGAATCCACTTTTCTGCGCAGGCCCAAAACTTGTGGTGTTATTATTGTTTTGGGCTGCATACTACCCCTCATGGATTAGAATCACAAGCTTCTCACATAAGAAGGCCCAAATGCACTGTATTATTGATATCTTAATATTGATACTTGACAAGCCGAAAGAGTTATATTGTTTGTTTGGATACTTTATGAGTAAAACCTTCAATGTGCCTTAGTCATTTTAGGCCCTGGTCTTTTCGTTGATAAATTTCAAAATACTAACCTCAACCCACGAAAAGAACAGGCCCTTAGGGTTCCCACTCCCCTGCATGACCCTTTAAGTTATAGAGGATATGATGGACCGATTGATTGTTCAATACAATTTATTATAATTTATCTTTTTCATGATCAAATCATTGAATACAAATGGTCCTAGCGCTTGTGGCATAGTTGACACTTTTCTAAGAGGTTCACTGCGACCTGAAGTGTGAACTATCGACTTAGGTTTAGTTACATCTTTTGGGGGGAGATTTCTTAAGAGAGAAACCAATTTTTGTATATTGGTTACCTTATCAATTGACCTTATGCATGATTAAAAACTATTTTTACTTGCTTTTATTAATTAAAGATAGATAGATATGTACATACATATATGTACAAATGTACACACGTACACATATATGAATATATACACGCATACACACAGACAGGTACACATGTATATAACTCAACTAAAATAATTAAAAAAATTAGAAATTATCGGTTTTTTTTTGTTTTTTTGGTTGGGGGGATGAGCTAGGGGATCTGCCACTCGAAATGCCAGTCAACCACTAGCCAAATCCTGGATACTGTATGCTAGTCAGTGCATTACTGAGATATTAAAATAAGACAAAAAATAAGTTGTAAAAATGCACTAGCTAAAGTCTCCCATATACGGCAAATTCTGATTTGATATATTTCTGCTATCCCAAAATGGCTAATTTTTTCTAGGCTTTTTGGCTTAGCCATCTGTGAAGCAACATGTGGCACAGCTATGCAATTTTCAAAAATAAATAGTAGAATTATTTTAGAAAAAGGTAGAGAAAAAACCAGCTGGCGATTAATTGAACCGACATCTTTATTTTTATATAACCCCTTATAATTCATTATAGCTCCTTTTAATATTTTCCAACTTATCTCTTTTAATTGAAAAGAACAAACTCTAGATTATATAAGATGATTTTTTTAATAAAAAAATAAAAAATAAAAATAAAGGTGTTATTTGATAAGCATCCAACATTAAACAACATATACAGCAAGTAACTATCAACTATCGAGTGTTAACCGATGGATGTGGACCGTTAGTTTGGTAAATACCCAATCCCCTCTTGATTGAAGAAAATAAAGCAATGAATCTTGCACCTTTTTATGTGATGCCATTTTATCTTGTCCTTTTAAATGGTTGCTTAACCAACTATAGAATTCAAAGTATATGCCACATAAAGCAGGAAAATAGCCGAATATAGCAAATGGATTATTACTCCATTAAAATACAATTAATTAATTAGCCATCCTAATGTGTGCAAAGTAAAATTCCCTATCAACATGCTCAATTATGCCTTAATCCGGATAGCCTTAGTAATATGCTTTTCACACGACTCATTTTATCCTTTAAACAGATAGATTCATACCCTAATTAGTTCCGTTTAAGTAGAATGTCGGAGTTAGATTAAATGTAACAACTTTACTATAATTATATATATATATATATATATATATATATATATATATATATATATATCCATGATATTGAACTACGTACCTACTACTTGACACGAAATAAAAGTGAAGGAAGATTTTATATGGCATTTAATATCACAAAGTCACTTTTTTTGTTTGTCCATTAATCATTGATTTATCTTTTTCTTAACAATAAATACTTTTTAAAAGAAAAACTGGACAAAAGAAATGCCAATAGCTAGCAAAGGTTCAAAAGGAGCTCAATTAAGAGAGCAATAAAAATGAAAAGTGTTATCAAATTGGGGAAGCCGAATGGGAGGATTACGTGCGGACATTACAATGACAATTGGATCATGTCCCTTGGCTTAATCCCTAAGCATCTGTACTGTTATTTAAAATTTCGCTTATATTTATCTTTATTTTTCTCTGAGCTAGAATTATGCTGTTAGAGTATAAAACATTATTTTTGAATATTTAACTGTCAACTTAAATTTTTAATTGAATTGATATTATTTTTTTAAGCAAGAGGTTTCGAGTTCGGATCTTAACAATTGATATTGATTATTTCGCAAGGTGGAACATGGCCTGTGCAGCATCACATATCAAGTCCAAATGACATTAGGATAAGAAGGTGTGTCAGTTTTACAATATAAAATTATTAGTTGTTCTTTAATCATTAGCTTAAACTATTAGTTGAGCGGATTCTTGAAGTCTTAAGAATTTTTTTCATTATCACTTTGAAGAAGAAAAAAGGATAATGGTAAAAGATGTACATCAAATAAATTTTTTTAATCTTAATTTGAAATAAATATGTGTATTAAATGGTACAAAATCATCAAATTATTGGTTAAGTTACAATAAATTACTCCTTTGTTTGAAACTTCACTACGTAAGGCGACAAATACGAAACTAAAGCTATAATATACTAATCATGTCGGCAAACTATATGTGATTTCAAAATTCAAACTATTGTTTCAAAAACCATATACTTCATTGGTAGTTCATTATTTTGCGGGTTTTACCCATGCATTTTTATTATTAGTAGCTCATGTTCTCGCCAGCTTTCAGCTACATATGACCCTAACATAGATTAACAACAAACGTGAAAGGATTATATAATTTCACTGTCTTTTCATTCTTTGGTACAAATCTTTTCATTTGTGTTAAACAAATTAAGATTAAAGATATATGTACACACTAGATATTTATACGATTGAGCAAGATTCTCGAGTACCCTGAAACCTGTTCGGAACCGGTCAAATGGTCCCGACTCTGGTTCCGGTTCTCAGAAAAATATTCGGAATTGGAATCTAAAACCTGTTTAGAGAGAGTAAAATGATTTTTTTTTTGTTTTTTACTACCTTTTCTTTTGTTTCTCTATTCTATTTCTATTTGATTCTTCTTACTTACAAAAATTTACTTTTAAAAATAGCGAATTTAATCAAGATTAGTTAATTTTCTAGTAGTAATTGAAGTATAAATCATGATATTTTTCAAGTAAATAAGATGAAAAAATACAAACATAATAAATTAACTTTCCTTTTTTGTGTGACGATAGATGATGAAAGTAGGAAAAGATTAAACGTCTCCTCTCCTCTCCTAATAAATAAGAACATTTAATTTATTAGGTCCTGAAATTTGAATATTAGACATGACGAGTACCCTAGAATCAGAATCGAAACCTAAGGTTTCGGTTCCTAAAAGTTAAGAACCTATTTGATCAGTTCCAGTTTCGGTTTCCAATTTTTTGAATAGCACCCGAAACCGCTCACCCTTAGATATATAAAACTAATAAAGCCTGATTTAAGTAATTTAATGTTAATTTTTCTTTTGTCTTTTAAAATTTAAGTGTTGTAAATAGAGCAAATTTATAATAATAAAATTATATTTCTAATAACCTAATAATAATTCGGCTTTAGTTAATGATATATCAAAAACCAAAGGGGAAAAAAAAAAATACATAGAGACCAGCTGATGAGGCATGAGCATGAAAACAAATTCTAGAAGATGATACTATTTTTTTCCCCAATAAAAGATAATACTAATTTTTTTTTTTTGGGGGGGGGTCTAAAGCATTAGGATGAATCAGATTTCGCTGACCTAATAATACTTTTGAGAATTTTTAACAGGAAGTCTACTCCGTCTCTACTTGAGAATGTGCGGAAAGAGAAAGATAATTAGGGTGCGTGGGCTCATCCAATTGCGCCATGCAAGCAATTCTATTTCCCATGCACGCCACACTATGAAGTTGGGCCCCCTTTCTTTTTTTCTTTTTTTTTCCCTAATTATTGCTTACTTTTTCCCTCTTAATTTCCCACCACATTATTAATTTTTTTTTCTCGACCCATGCTTCTTCGAGAAGGAAAATTCGAAAAAGATATCAGTTCTTCCCCAAAAAAAAAAAAAAAATGATAACCATATTCAGTGTTTAAATATTGGTGAATCATTTTATTTAAAGTATGAGCAAAATTGATTCATTATTGGGTCTTTATTTAGCTAAGACAAGTCTGATTTATTAACCCTACAATTTTTTTACAAGATGTTTCTCCAAAGACTTGAATCCTAATGGAGAATATGGAACATCTGAGTGGAAAGAAACTAGTCTACCACTACTTTGAAAATTTTCTTTCTTCTTGTCTCTTGCTAAAAGAGCGCACCAAAAACAAAATAAAAACCCCACACATCAAGTATTGAGTTAACGATCGAGTTATATCAAACAGTCATACATTGACAAATCGGCAAAACTATACAAGAATAGGAATTAGGAATATCGAGAAATCTAAATTCAAGAAACAAATTGATCTAAGTAAAACAAAAGAAGACAAAGGAAAATAAATGACATATAGTTTTAGTACATTGCCAAATCAATAGCTTTTGTAATGAATAATATACTCAAAAATATTTTGGATAGATTATACCCCAGAATAATTATTAATCATATCTGTAATATAACTTTTGACGTACTTGAGGTCGCTCTTAAAACAATGAAGCCGACTTGAAAATTTCCAATAAAATGAAAAGGGAGAATAAAACCACATCCCGACGGCCCACATTCCCCCAAAAAAAAGGGCCAAGTGCAAATCGTATCAACACGCAATAGACTTGCACACTAAGCACACTAATATCTGTTAATTCAATCATTCTAGATACGTACACTCACACAAGTTATGGTAACTCACATATATGGCTCAATAGAAAAAATTTGAAAATTTTTACAGCATAAAAATAGAGGATTTTTCAAGATAAGAAACAAAAATAATTAATTAATGTTTTCATTGATAGAGAAATTAAATCAAAATTATTAGTATACTTTTAATATATTTTTACCTGTGTAAATATAATTTTTTTTATTAATCAGAGTCTTCCCAAATAATAATTTCTATTGCATAAGCAATCGTCATTTTAATTAGAAGAGATAAACACCTTGTCAAATCATAAAAAAGGACCAAAAAGGGTGCCAACTCCCTGGACAGCCAAACACCACATAACAGGGATAGGTATGACGTTTACTTCACTACTTCTTTGAAAGGGATTTAAGTACAAAACCCTATGATACTATATTAGAATAATTTTACAGAAATTTCCCAATTACTACTACTATTGATAACAATAATAAGGGGAAAATTTTTTCTAACTACTACTCTTAATAATCATCATCACAAGAAGAAGAAGAAGAAATTGTTCATGAAAACTATCATGTGATCTCAACTTTTAACAAGTCACAATACATATTTGTTGACAGCAAAGAGTCATTTTATAGATTGATCTTACATATATTAAAATTATAAAATATTAAATTTATATATATATATATATATATATATTGTACATTTGGGAGTATGTACTCTCAGTTGTTATGTACACATATTTTTATATATGTATTTGCCATATAGACAATTTTAAATATACCACCACTTATGTGACTTGTGAGAGCATGTACTCCTAAGAATATAATATAGATATTAATATGTATAATGTTTAGACTATTAATATCATAGGATCTTTAAGGTATGTTTACTAATTTACTATAGCCTCTCTCTAACTCCATTTTTTTTGGTCCCCCCACCCCAAAAAAGGTTTGGAGTAGTTTCCTTTTAATTGAGAGTCTAATTATAGACATATTTTTATTATATATATATATATATATATATATATATATATATATATATATATTGAATAACTATATATAATCTTCACTTGAAATACCATGTTTTATTTTGTGTTAATTTTATGTGAAACTACTACAATGTGCACACCCCCCAAAAAGGATACCAGATAATAATAAATTTATTCGTAAATTGTATGGACTACTTACGACATAATCATTATTTGGCCCTACGGAAAAAAGATATAGTACAGTATGACCTGACGATTGTATATAAAGGTAACCTTTTATGATCTTTTTTTAATATTTATCAGAATAGATGCATATTATGCGTGTCAAAAAAAAAAAAGGTAAGATAAAGAAATCAAATAGGAACCATCCTTGTAAGCCAACATTCGTGCTAGGCTGGCTAGCAATTTCCCAAAAGCAAAGACCCCCACCCCACCCCTCAGACATTAGCCACCACTGGTCTCACCATCATATCATGCATATATACATATTGGCTTAAAGAACAGGCTAATTAGGGTTTGGACCACGAACCAAGCTCATAACCCCATGGGTTTCAACTGCGTGGTCTCCCGCACTTTTTGACAAGTGTATAATTCCTATTCGTCGTATTCCAAAGAGAAATGCTTTTATCTATGGAAACTAGTGCTCACTACAGCACCATAGATTCTCTATCCTTGTAGCTAGTCCTTTGCTTCTGTGCCATTAGATCTTCCAATCCAAGTTGATGATTTGGTGGGAGATTTTCCCAAGAGAGAGATATAGAAAGAGAGGAGTGACAGAAAGAAATAGTGGGGTTTTACAGCTTTTTGTTACATCAACAACTCTCAGTATAGATTCTACTTTTGTGAGGTTCAAGAAAATTCATATGTGGATAATCTTACCTCTTCAGATATCTCTATCATCAAAAAGACCCATTGTAAAGACCCACATAAGTGTGTATATATATATATATATATATATATATATATATATATATATATATATGATTTAACTACATAGATAGACACAAAGTAATAAATATAAAAGCGTGATTTCTCATTATTGAGATATATTAAACCGAATCCTTTTATTAGGGCTAAAATCAATCTTGAGAAAGGAATGTAGCCTCTAATCATATTGGGAATTGAATAACTATCGCAAAACATTGACTGATAAACATAATTAATACGAAACCCTAGAAAAGCAATAACACAAATGAGAGATAAAATTTAGAAACAAACTTGGATTAATTGTAGTAGAAGAGACGAATTGATCTTCAATTTCAATGAGTTTTCAATCCAAAGAATCTATCCAAATCTCTTTAATCAACCCAAAAAATTGCTTTCTAAATTTTTTTAAAGATTAAAAAAAAAACCCCAATCTTCTCTAATTTTTAGTCTAAATGAAACTTAAAAATCGCGAAAATAGGAAAACGCATGGTCGTGCCTCGATGCATGTCCTACCATGCGTTTCCCCAATAGCCTTATAATGCATGGTTGTGCACTCCTGTTGATCACCAGTGCCTAGCTTTAGGAAAATTGCAGGAAACTGCGAGGTTATGCACACATGCATGGTCACCTGTGCTCTTCTCGGGCTTCTTAAATCTTCAAGAAATCTCTTTTCTTCCTTAGAAATCATCCCCATAGCCTTCCTTTCTCATCAAAACTTGTGAATTCCTCATTTTCTTAGCAAATATTCCTGAAATAAGAGAAATACATCCATAAGTACAATGTAAACTAAAGGAAGCTAATTTGATCCCTTTCTCATCATAATCTAATATAGAAATACGAGGAAAAGGGGCGTAATAGTGGGCCAAATGAGGCCAAAATAAAGGCTTATCAATCCCAACCATCCATTACTTAGCTTTGTGTAAAATTTTATATGAAACTAAAAGAGATAACATTCCACTTCATCGCTAAGTTTAGGGGTGTATATCGGTCCAAATTCAGCCCGAATCGGACCAAATTATATGAATAAAATTTGTATTGCTCTAACACTCAATGTTCCTATAAAAAAAGTTCAATTTGTAATATTAACAGCTCTATATATTAGTACTCACTAAAATTAAATTTGGGAATTTAAGGTCAAGTAATATACACACAAACTTCACTTCGCGTAAAAATTAGATAGTACAATATGGTTAAAATTTTTCACCAAACAGTAAAATGTTAGAGAAATTTTGAGGAAAATGCTTGTGAATAAATTCTTTGGTAAATCGAAGGTTGGTCTCCCCTGAAATATTCTTAAGGGAAGAAAGGGTGGTCAAACAGAAGCCTATGAACACTCATATAATTGTACAAATATTAAAGCTGAAGCATATATGGAATGTTCCTTATGCCCTAAGATAATACCTTTCCTTTTTTTTTCCCTTTTTTTTAAATCCATTATCAACATGCAATATTCTCTTCTAAATTGGTGCCTTTCATGCAATATTTCATCCACAAGTACAAAATATCAGAAACTTATCGGAAATCTGCGTAAAAAGAAATAATTGTTCTTTTTTTTGGGGGGGGGGGGGGAAGTTGCATTAGATGTTTTAAATTTTGGCAAATTGGAGCCCTAAGATTTTTTTTTATATCAAATCAACTAATTATATATTTTGATCAAGTTTAATTTTGAAATTACCTTTTTTAAATAATTTTGTACTGGTTGTGTTATTGATAAAGTTAGTCAATTGAGTTAGTATTGGGTATATAAATCTATAGGTAGTAATCAGTAAATCATTGAGGTATCTAGAACATAAACACAACAAAAACCTTAGTTTTTGCTGTAAATCATCTGCTATATACATGAACAGCGGCAGAGGGAGCGTGGTGTCAGTGGGGTCAACTGACACCCCTCCCCCACTAGGGAAGATGAGTAGTATGCTCAAAACCAAACAAAGTTGTATACATAATTATTGCTGCCAACATGCTCAGCGGGAGGTATTTAGCCCAACGGTAGGAGCACATATGATCTGGCTGTATTTGAAGGCATTAATGGTTCGAATCTTGCTGGACCTATTTGTTCTACTTTTTCTTTGGTTTTTTCCCGTCAAAACCTTCTCGTTTTCTTTATTTTTGTGGTCAATGGCATCTCTCCAATTTAAAGTTCAAAGACTATTAATTATAGTTTAGTACTTTAATTGACTTCAATTTATTATTCAATCCTTAATTTGTAAATTAATTATTTTAAGTTTATTTATGAGTTTAATTTGAAAATTTTAATTCTAAACTTGTTTAATTTGTGGGTTTAATTTCAATTCTGGATCAAAATATATAAATATTTCAAAAAGATAGCACTATATTACCCTTAGTAATTCAACTCGTTGATCAATCCTTTAACTTGAGGTTAATTTATTTTTTCAGTTTTAATTTATAAATTTAATTTGTCAATTTTAATTCTAAAGTTGTTTAATTTGTGAGTTAATTTAAATTCTAACTCAAACTACATAAATATTTCAAAAGGATAACTAAATAGTTATCATTCTCTTCAAATTCTAAATTCGAAAACTCACTATTGAATGAAGAAAGTGGCAAAGATATCACTCCATCATAATTACCATTCTATCTCCGACACCCCTCCACCAAATTCCTAGCTTCGCCACTGTACATGAAGCAGTTAACATTTGCGTCAAATTCATAATTGCAATGCATATTATGAGTAATATATTATTCTTATTCCGCACATAATTCAAGTACCTAGTTTAACAAGGACAGATGCAGGTAAGAGATGCCATGGTGTCAACATCGAGGGAAGAAGGGAATCAAAAATGAGACTATGTGGCCATATACATAGCTCAATTTGATCATATCTCAAGCAAGACATGAGAGAGATTGGCTTGTTCGATCATTTGGTGAACAGGAAATGTAGATGGAGAATATAGCATTCCAAAGCCATAAAAAGAGCACAAGTACTAATTAATTAGCTAGCTAGCACAGCTCAAGACAAGAGGGACACCAAATTTTTATCTTAGGACCAAACTAGACAAAGAAACATGCCTGAAAAAGACGTCCATAAGTGTCACTGTCCACAAAGTACCCCAACAAAGACAGCCAGGAGGGATCGCAATTACAGAGAGAGAGGGCTTCGAGTAAAATTCCTTTTTTTCCTACAAGTATAAATTGCCGACTGGATAAATTAATTCTCCTTGTTGTGCATATCGTTTTATCAATTGCTTGTCAGTTTGGCTTGAGAAAGATCATATGTATCGCAAGAATTTATGTGAGATAATAATAATATATTAATCGACAATTTCTTAGAGCAAATCCAGCAGCCTCCTCACGAGGCAAACATGAGGAGAGAGAAGAGGAGTGAGGGAGGGAAGTAGCTGCAGTGGATGGCTCACAGCTCGTGCCTCACGAGTCGGCTTGCGGCCATGAGCAGGCTCACGGGCCAATTTTTTTAATTGTTTTTTTCATTTTTTAAAATATTTTAAATTGGTTGTAGATTATTTTTTTAATTTTAAAAATAAAGTTGTGTATTGTAGGATGGGTCCATGGGTATTATTTTATTTGATGAGCCAAAATAATGAGCCTTCTACTAAAAAAAGTGAGGATTGTGAGGTAAAAAATTGGAGAGAATGTTGATGTGACAGTGGTAGGCCCGCACTAGTGAGCCAAAAAATTGACTCACCACTAGGTTTACTCTTATATAACTTTTAATTAAGTGTTAAATCAGGAGTCTTAGAGCCAATTATAATGGGACAATCTCATCTAAGAATAAGGCAGTCACATTTGAATTCGAGATGAATTCGACCTATTCGGAGGCGAAATAATATAACTTGAATATAAAAAAAGAAACCTTCAATTCAAATAGGATAAACAATAGGTATCCGAATCGAATTATATCTAAAAATTCGAAACAATTCAATGACGGTAAATTATTCTTCCTCACTCTTAGCCAACTCTTGCGGTAATCTATCTATATAATCTATCTATTTATATAATAACTATACTTAAAATTAAGTGATCACACCTTGACTAAGCACTTGATGATCACTTATTGGATGTGAATATTGTTTTCTTTTATCTTTTCTATATTGTTGATTTAGATATTAATTGAGTTGTATTAGTAAGAGTAATTAGATCACATTAATATAGGCATTCAATTTATAGGTTTCACTTTGTATTAGCAAATTTAATAAGTTTTCAATTTTGTGTTTCATCTTTTCTTTTTTTCAAAAATTAAGTGTTAGTATATTCTCAGAACCTGTGTAAATTTTATATTCGTAATTTTAATATAATAAGTATATATATTAATAGATCAATAATATTAGACAAATCATTTTGAAAAACTACGATTTAAATTAAAATTATTTTATTATACTTTCATTAATATATATTTTACAATTATTTTAGTTCACCAACTTAATTTAAAAAAATAAGTTTTAGTTGTAGTCATAATATTAATTAAGCATATATGAAATGTCTTTCAACTCTCCAATTTTTCTGAACGCTTTGATACTTTTTATATTTCCGTAGGGAAGTATATTTAATTAATGATATATTAACTTTCTTTGAATCCAACTTTTGTAATTAATGGATATTTGAAACTGGGGCTTCTTCATTTAACTTATTATGTATGGATTAATTTTATTATGTTAACGTTAGTTACTCGTAACAACTTTTTGCCCTTCTAAAAGGTGGAATAGTTATGGTCAAGAGCGATAGAGGAAGGCAATGATGGAATCTAGAAGTTATATTTCAAAAGTTGTGGACAAAGGTGTATTTAGTAGCTATATTAATTTTAAATACATCAATTGTTGACTTAAAATTATCTAGGGCTTTTAAATTATTATTTATCAAAATAGTTAATTTATTTTGGTGGATGACAAGAAGAGTTGTACCAGACAATATATTTATTACATATATTTTGATATATTAGATAGAAATTTATTGAAGTAGAAAACTATACCAATCCATGTGAAGCATGGGTTTAGCACTAGTTACTTATGAACTTTCAATAACTCTTTTCTCTAAACCGCAAAATAAAGTTACAAAATCTCCTATTAGGATGAAATGTCATGTAAATTTTTTTGAAGGTGTAAAAAATTATCTAAAATACACATCTACAAAAATTAATTAAAACTATGAAATATTAAAAAGCTAAAGAGAAAAAGAGGATATCTTTGAACAAAATTTCTGAATGTTCCATCTACAGGGCTATCTAATTAAGTGAAGGAAACAAAATACCTCATCATGTTTTCATTACACCTAGCAAAGGGGTCATTTGTAGACTGTCAATACGGATAGACAGATAAATTATCGGTCAGTTGTACTTTAGGTTTATGTTTGAAAGTATTAAACAGCAAACCTAAAGTTTTTAATAAAACAGATCGATTAGAAGTGCATGTTATGTTTTCTTCCTATAAATATTATAAGCATTAATATAATTTTTTAAAAAATAATAAAAAAGGCTCTAGTTATCGAACTTCAAACCTTTGATGCTTAAGCTTTGCTTAGGGACTGATTTACTGAATCTGGGATTTATTGACTTTTTGGACAATATTTTCCAACAACAAAGTAAAAAAATAGAGAAGAGAAAATTGCACTCATATATAACCAGATTTCCAGCGAAAAATTCTTAATGATGTGGCTATATATCGTTTCAGAAGCGATGGTCAACCACATACAACTTCTTGTTTTCCCTACACACATGCCAGTTTACGTAGTGGCGTAGTTGATTTTATGAGATGATAGATAAAAAAAAATTAGTTTGTTGTAGCTAAAAAAAAAAAGAAAAAAATAGCAGACTACTTCCTATAATGCGTTGTAACGACAGAGTTGTAGGAATAAACTATCACTGGAGTGATGGAGTGGAAACAAAGAAAAAACTTTTAAAGATGATGAAACATATTCATTCAAAGTAAAAAGCCAACACATGTATTATATTGATAAAATTTTCGCATAAAAATACATACAAAAAAATTAGTCTAACTCAAATGGGTGAACTCTAATTCAATAGATTTGAACCAAATGGAATCGAGGTCTGTAATCTTCTCCAAGACCACAACTTTTTGAGTGGGTCTGGCTCTGATTATTACATCTAATCATTCAATTGAGTTTTAGGTTGTTTTAAATTTTAATTAGATCATATTTGAATCGACAAGATTCGGCCAGGATTCAAGCTGCCTTAAGGTTTGTTGAGGAACTTTCCAACAGGTTTTGCAAAGAAGAACGAACTTCACGAAAAAAGTTTGGGTCAATCTGTGTTCAATTTTTTGCTTTGGGTGTCGGGTCGAGCAGGTCATTCAGTTCAGGTTTCGGATTGTTTCATTAGTCTATCAACGTGTATTGGTCATGAAGTAACAGGAATCGTAAACATACACACACAGTACGTCAGAGAATTTGTAGGCATTAAATGGGGTATGCATGAGATTGGGTAAAAAGGGAATAAGGGTGGGTATTGGTAGACAGCACCATATGCTTTTTATTTCCACAACGCTTCCTCTCCTTTTCTTGTTCATCTGTTTGATATTCTTATCCGATAATGACTGTGATTAATCAGGGGGAGTAATCCAGTCCAAACTAGTCACAGGATTGCCGTTGTACATTTTGGTACCCTATATATGTCTAGTGAAAATCAAAACATAATAACCTCTAGATATTGCACGGACTTTATGTGTATTCAGTTCTTTTCTCATGTTTATCTATGCTGGAAAGTATAACATTAGGACTGTTTCACATTGATAAATTGGGAAGTCTAGAGTATGTATATAAATTAGTGAGTTACCTCTAACTCACCCATTATCAATTGATTTTGGATTGACGCTTTGTTGGAGCCGCTGTTCAAAATCCAACTACGTACCTATATAAGGTGATGCTGTGACTTTTTAAAATTTCTGTTTAGAAGTTAGTCACGCATAACAGAAATTAAGTGAATGGCATCTGCCCAGATGTTCTCTTTCATAAAGAGCCACAGTTAAGAATTGCTTAATTTGTAAACCAAGAGAAAGCTAGCTAGCTAGCCAGCTAGATTCTACCCGAATGTGTGGTTTGTTTTATTTAGAACATAGAAAATTCTAGAAGCTAGGGAATACTTTTCCTTCCAATATTACCTAATGTCTTTGCAAAAAAACTAAGCATATGTCGTCGTGTATGCTTAGCTAGATGATCACTTGGTTGATCAAAATCGAATCTCCACTATTTGCTTTGAAAAGTTATCTTGATAAACATCTCAACAATAGCACTATGTTATTGGCCCTCTCGAAAAGCATGTGTGTTTGATAAGTCTTCATTTAATAAAACAAAATTAAAGCAATTCATGAATTATTTACTCTTAAAAACAAACTAAACTCAGTAAGTAAGAAGACTTTTCAGATGGAAAATTTCTTCAAATGGGGTCAAAAAATGCGGAAGGACGAAAGAGTGGGCCCATGTGCAGAATAAACCGTCAATATTAGTCTAAGTTATCGGATACAATTTGGTCAAATATAAATTAATTAGTATATATCCATGCTTCTTAATCACAATTAGGACCACTTTTACACTAATTAGGTCCAATAATTAACTACCGAACTATATGGTCCTAATTCCTAATTAGTAATTATTAAGTCTATTCTTTTTCTCTCTCTCTCTCTTTTTTTTTTGACAATAGATGATTTTACATTTTATACTCACCAAGAGTGATCCTCCCACTTTACAAGAATGAAAGCGTACGTAAAGGGATCAAGTAGTTTAACTAGTGTAATTTTAAATACTCAATGAAATCCAACCGTTACAAATCATAATGAAGATTTTTTATTAAATTATTTTTAGTCAATAATTAATCTATTTTCAGTAATTAATACATATGTATTCTTGTTTTCATGATTGTTGACGCATAAGTAATTAAATATATACAATTTGATAAGCCTATTGCTTTTTTGTAGTGAATTTTTGAAAAACTCTAACTGTCTTGCTGCAGCTTTTATTTATTTTAGTTTCATCATCAAATTTATTTTAACAATAAATGATTTCATAATCATTGAATATCATCCATTCAATTAATGTAATGTATATTTTAATTATTTTAAAATTATAGAAGTTTAATTTCATTAGTAAGAACAAATGTACAGCCCCTATTACTAATAATATTTTCACTTTAAATTTTCAACTTTTACCCGTGCTATTAGTTATTACTTAATGGACAACCCATGCATCCCATGATCGCAAAAAGATGCTAATTAATTATTTATCAAATGTTTGCTTAAGAGCCAAAAAGTTAAATTTCAAAAAGTAAATGGCAAAAAGACTCATCAAATTTGCATTTTATAAAATCATTTTTTAGGGAAAAGGTTATTTCCAAAGCCAATTAACAATTAACTTTTATGAATTACAACAACAACTACTATCACCTCCTAATGTGAGTCCCGCTTACATGAAATTTGAGAAAATTTAGATGTATACAGCCTTACATTTACAAATATCGCTATTTACAGAGAGATCCATTTCAATAGACTCACAAAAAGATTTGAAAAAACATTTTGTAGTTAGAAATCCTTTGATAAAAATATAAACATATAGATAGTAAAATAATTAAAAGACTTGTACTGTGTAAAAAATGAGTCACATAATAACTAATACAAGCATATATAAGAACTGAAAACTCACAATAATTAACTTTTATAAACTGTGCAAATTAAGAACCCCAAAAAACCATTTATCCACTCTTGTGAAAACACTTTTTTATGTTAAAAAAGGTTGTATAATAAAAATAAGAGATAAAATGGCGACACTCCCTCATAGATTTTACTGTTAAAGTTACTATATCCCAACCGTACGACATTGTGTGGCAAATTTTTGGAGACATGGAATGTAATCCGAAGCTGTATGCAAACATAATTCTAAGCTATAACAAGTTGTGTTATACTTATTATAAGGGGATTAAGATGCAAATAATACGAATTTTAATTAGTGGTGGTGATAGAAGATAACACAATTTTTTTTAGCTGTTGTTGATTGGCAGTACCAACTTTGATTTCATTTATTTTTAACATACCACTGCTGTGTTACATGATGATTGACTCAATAGAGCAACGACATGGATAAATCTTTACATATGTAGATTACAGATTAAAGAGATTTGATTGACTTTTAGGACTTATATGTACCTAAAAAAATGTAAGAATAAAATCCCTTAAATCCGCCTTCAATGTCATGCTTTGCTGAGTCAATCACTGTGTAACTTCATGGTGATATGCGAAAAGTAAATGAGCTCAAAATTAGTACTATTGGTGGCAGGGAAAAAAATTCATAAATTCATAAATTATTACTACTGGTAATACAAATATATATTTTTAGAGTGATGATATATGTTTTACGGCATGACACTTAAAGGTTTTGTCTTAACCTTAATTAATGTATTATATAATTTAAATGTCCAAGTTTTGAAAATTATAACTAGTTAACAATTGCAAACCTTTAGTATCTGTCATCTATGGCAACGAATACAAATGATTTCATAATCAAATCAACCTTATTTACGAAGACATACAATATGTGTAATTTTATAATTATTAAAAATTATGGATAAAAAGTTAATTTACGTAATTTATAAGTGATTGACACTTTTTTACTATTCAATCATATCATTTTTTAATTTTAATATATGATAATACAATTTTAAAGTTAAAACTAAATACTTAAAAAGTGTCATGCATCAAGATGTATATCATTTACATATTTTTCTTAAGTATATAATAAGATGTGAAATACATAAAATCCCAAAATAATAAAAGAAAAAGACACCTTTGCATGGGTCATGTCATAAGTCTAGTTGCCTGGTTAAATCCAACAGCTTGCATGAGGCCACGTCGTCAACACAAAAATATGCAGATGCTAACGCCTGTCATTCCATCAACAACCAACCGTCCGTACAACTTTTTAATTACATAATATTTCCTGGGACAAAAAGGCAGGGTTGTCAATATAAAATTAAATAAATTTAATTAAATATTAATGACAAAAATGGAAAAATGATTTAGTTTAGAGACGAAGATGAAAACTAATCAAGTGCGTGCGACATATTGGATTGAGAATCTGCGGACCCAACTCTTACTTAAGCCTAGCTGGCTGATTGTTAAATTAAATTAAATTAAATTAATTATTATTTAATTAATCTGTCATTTCATGCTTGCTTATGGCCACCCATCCCATATTCTTATCTATCTTTTTAACTAAATGTGATTAATTATGTTTGTGATGGGGCGGCATCAAGAATCCAAAGGTATTATTGTCACTTGTTAGTCAACCTCGAATCGATTCATCTAGTTGCTCTCTACTCCTAAATTTCTATTATTCCTTATTTAAAAATTATCTCAATTGAAAATTTAAATTGACGACTGGAAATTCAAGGGATATAAAATTTCATGCATGTTTTGATAGATAGACGAAAAAGGATGGTTTGATTTATAAATTAATTGTTTTATTTAGGAATCAATACGCCCAATTAGCACAAGTTGACTTAATTAAATTATTTTCCAAAACTTAAAACTATGAATAAAGATGGCTACAAGTAATAGTACGTACAATTAAAACTATTTTACATGCACTAATATTATTATACACGAAGCAAGGACAACTAGAGCGTATATCCATGGACCATGGATATATCTGACGTCATGGATTTTAGGTAGCGTTTGGTTGGGGAAAAAATGATTTTCTCGGAAAATAGTTTTCCAATTTTCCGTTGTTTGGCACAATAAAGGATGAAAAATGATTTTCTCGAAAAATAATTTTTCAATTTTCCGTTATTTGGCACAATAAAGAATGAAAAACTATTTTTCAAGCAAGATGATTTTTCCCCCAATGGAGGCTTGAGAAAATAGAAAGTTGATTTTCCTTCTTCAATTTTTTGATGATATGACCAGCTGAATTCAAGTGAAAAATTCAATTTCAACAGTTTAGATTGAAACTTGACTATTCGATATGAAAGATTAGAATAAACTCAAATCTAAATTTTCAACTCAAATTTCTTTTATTTGATTGACATTTATCTCCACTACGACAACTTAACTGACATTTTTTGCCACTAAAATAATTCTGTCAACTTGCCTATAAAAACAACTTCAATGATTTCGATCGAAACTTGATCATCAGATAGAAAATATTAAAACAGGCTCAAATTCATATTTTGAGGTTGATAATCTTTCATTTGTTTAATATTTTTTCCACAACGACAATTTAATTGATATTTTTCGCCCCTTAAACAGTACAGTCAATATTTTTCACCACTAGAATAATTTCAATAGTTTGGATTGAAATTTGATCATCGGATAGGAAAGACTAAAATAGGCTAAAATTCAGATTTTGAGTACGATATTCCTTCATTTAATCAACATTTTTCTTCGTCACGACAATCCAATTGATATTTTTCGTCACTTAAACAATCTTGTTGATGTTTTTCGTTACTAAAATAATTTCAACTACTTTGATTTAAACTTCATTATCGAGAGAAAGTACTAAAAAAAACAAATATGAAGCTCAAAATTCCTTCATTTGGTCAATATTTATATTAAGTACGACCATTTAGTCAATAGTTTTCGCCATTTAAATAATTTAGATGATATTTTCCTCTTTTTTATAGAAAATAATTTATCTTGTACCAAATAACAGAAAATGATTTTTCGAGAAAACTATTTTCCTTCCAACCAAATACTACCTTAGTTTAAAAAATTGCAAAAATCCAGAAAATTTAATTAATATATATAGTCGAGAATATTAATATGATATATTTTAATAATTATACGCATATGGATGTAAATCACAGGGCTATAGCTCAACAATACAACGTCTTCTCTCTCTCTCTCTCTCTTTTTCTTTGCCCTTTATATTGTCATAAATTGCTCCAAAAACTGTTAATTTCTCTCCCAAATCTACAAAAGTGCACGGAATCATGTTGAAGCATTGGAGTGTTTGGTAAAGAGTTGTTAGCTCAGCAAGATTAGTTGTTTAACTGAGTAGATAGTTACTTTGAATGCTTGGCGAAAGAACTTTTTGAATTAGTTTTCGGTCCAAAAAGCTGATCCTCAAAAAACTTATCAAACTAAAATCGTTTTGAAATTGATTGTTTGACAATAGAGTTTTCTCCCTTATCATTTTCAAAAACAACTAATTTACGAAACACTTCTTCCCCAAAACAACTAATACAAATATTTATACAAACAGTTAATAACTAACAGTTACAACAAATAGCTAACTGATAACACCTAATTAACAATTATTTGCCAAATATAGCTGTTGCAAATTGCATGCACAAATGATTTGGATTAATTAATTAATTATCTAGAGGAGACCAAGTAGGAAATGGTTGTTTTTGTTGCCAACTTTGTGTTCCAAATCAACCAAGCAAATAGTGAAATTGGATATCATTATGTATGCAAACAAATAAAGCTAAGGTTAATTAAATAGATACATGAAGTGTGATTCATGTGGTGTCTCTCCAGCAAGCAGTGGACATCTTTTTCTCATGCTGGTAAATATCTCTTTCTTTTACCTTTATTGGATGGAGCCATTCCCATCTTACATGCTTCAGTTTGATTGGGAATAGTAATAACAATTATTGACAATACATCTGTAAAATTTCTTTTTTATGTGAGGATTTGGCAAATGAATTTAGGTATAAGTTGATGAAATTTCGATCTAGGTTTGATTTGTGTAAAGTTGATCATTTCTAGTTAAAATGATTTTTAACGTTGTTTAGTTTGTCATGATTGTTGAGGTCAATCGTTTTAGACCTGAATTTGGAGATATAAATAGCATTGAAAGAAAATTTAAATCGGATTTATTTAAGTCATCTTAACATGAATCAGGCGAAAATCAAGTTGTTAAATATAGTTATGAATCATCCTTATCGACAAATGAGACTTAAGCTAACATTGTTAGATAACTTGCTAATTTGCTATTGGATTTTGTGTTTTCATGATGTAAACCATTTTTTAGATAGTTTGGCAATCTTTCATCCGCGTTTTCATGTTGATAAGGGAGAGATTCCCTATTCATTATCGTATCATGCATCTTGACAAATTCATCTAAACATTGTCCACCTAAAAAAAATTTTGAACCGCCAACTCTATCTGAGTTGTTTTTTCGAAAAGTTTAAAAGTGAAATTCATATAATATTTGGAAAACTAAAGTTAAAAAAGAAATAGCCCTCCATCACCTACAAGTAGGGTTGTAATAGAATCAAGCCGACTGAGCCCTCGAGTTCTATCTGATCAAATCTCTGCTTAGGTTCGAGCAAAATCAAGTGTGAGCCCAGCTTGAGTTGGCTTGAAAGCATAAATAGTACAGCTCGAGCCCAATAGGCTTCACTTGGCTTGGCTCTATTATTAGGCTTACTTTTGCTTAATATAATATTAATTCACTTTTTTTCTTCATGCTTCTATGTAGAGAGTATAAAGTTACCATTAAGATCAATAAAAATTGATTCCAATCTTTATTTCGTGAATACAATGTAAACATATAAAATTTTAACTTGGAGTGTAATTAACCTCGAATTGGGAAACTTTTTAAACAAGGGAAAAAAAAAAAAAAACAGAATATCATGTTAAGCCGAGTTTCGATCCCTACAATGCACAACCATGTTCAAGCCAAAGCTTGAACTTCACGGGCTTAAACTTCGAGCGGAACCCAAATTCAGTTTTTATATGACCAAATCAAAAGTTAACTTGATTGACTCGAATTCGGTTCAGTTCAGTTTCACCCTACCTATAAGTGACATGAGAGAAATTAAAGACTTCCCATTATTTTGATGTAAGATGATCCGATTTTGCCTCTTCTACAAATTTTATTAGCCATATGTTAATTTTTTTATTATTTTATTTTTTTAAGGCATTTGTATGTGCGACTGTATCTATGTGCATGTATTATTAGCAAAGGAATTTTAATTTTAAAATTGTTTTTTAAAGAATTTTGCATGGTTTAAATTGATATTCTTTTTGGCATAGTGGAGTGATGAATGATGATATAGATTGTCCGACTCTCCCATCCCATCGCATTGAAAGTGATTCCTTTGCTTTCCTTCTTAAGCCATTTTCAGCCAATCACTTCCAACTTTTTGTTTTTGTTTTCATTTTTAAAGAACTTGCATGATAAAGTTATCATATACGTGTCTGCACCTATTTAATTTGGCTATAAATGGAACATCTTTGTCTTGTCCTTTTATGGAAAAAAACGATGAATCCAAACACCAATGTTAGGTTAAGCTTCAATACATGATTTATGCATCTCTTTTTGCTTGGAATATTATTGCTGAAGTGGGAATTATCACTTAAGAAAAAAATTGTTGGTGTTCAAATGGAGAACGAGTGGGAGAGATTTGTCATGATATGGTGTTCGATATAAGATGTATTAATTATCATTGATAGAATATCTAAATTTATTAATGTTTCGATTCTTGAATGGATGTATATATATTGTATATTGCATATATGATTGAGAACAAACATGTATGTCTATTGGGATGTTCATGAAACAATCCTCTTATATTTATGTCAGACGGAATTCTTCTAAACATCGTAAAATGATGTTGTAACTCCCCGACCCTCTCCTGGATCACAGACAGTTATCAATAACGATTTCAAGGATCGTCGACTGACCCCACAAATCACTATAAGCCTTTCTGACGTACTTCGTCCTCGCTCACACGCTACCTGAGAAACTTCTTTGGAGGTCACCCATCAAAAGATTGCTCAACAGTAAGCACTCTTAACTGTAGAGTTCTTATGGGTGGACTCCCCGAAAAGAAAGGTGTACCTTGGTGATATAAGTAGTCACTTTGATCCTTTTTAAACCACACTCGAGGTGTTACAACCACCCCCACTTGAAGCGCACAACGTCCCCGTTGTCCTTCACTAACTGATCGACTTACGCGTCCTCTTGATCGAGGGTTCATCCCAGTATCTTTACCCCGCTAGATAACTATCCAAGGCTCTCCTATCCACTGACACAGCTAACAGTTGCGGGTCGGTTTTGATACCATCTATAAGGCCTCGACCCCTATTAGAGTTGCAGACAGTTACCATGAACGACTTTTAAGGATCGTCGACTGGCCCCACAAATCATCACAAGCCTTTCCAGTGTGCTTCGTCATCGCTCACATGCTGCCTGAGAAACTTCCCAAGAGATCACCCATCAGAAGATTGCTCCATAGCAAGCGCACTTAACTGTAGAATTCTTATGAGTGAGTTCCCTGAAAAGAAAGGTGCACCGTTGATAATATAAGTAATCACTTCGATCATTTTTAAGCTACACTCGGAGTATTACAGATATACTACTGAAATACATGTACTTAGGAATGCCATATAATGAATGTGGCAAGGCATGATTTGAATATCTAATACCTACTATGTTGATATGCATATACAATTTATAGCTCTTTAAAGACTATCTAAAGTAGAATGGTGATTTTATTATATTATTCAATCTTTCAATTAAATTAGCACAACTAAGGAAACATTTGAAAGTCATAACCAAATACGTAAACTAAGATGTCCATCTATAAATATATTGGAAGAACCTTCCATTACAAAATAGAATCACTTATTATTATTTCACTAAATCGTTAATTTCTATTAACAAAGAGGGTGTTTGATAAGCATCTTTTTGAAGAGTTTTTTTAATCAAAAAGAGCTTTTTGCATCAAAATTTGTTATTTGACCTAGCAAAAAAGTTAATGTAGGTGTTTGGTAGAAGAGTTTAAAAAAGCTAATTTGAAAAAAATCTAATTTTATAAAATTTTTGGAATAGTTTTTTTGAGAATTAGTTGTTTATCTTATAATTTTATCAGAAACAACTAATTTTATTAAACAATTTTTCTACCAATAACTAATTCAAGCAGCTGATGCAAATAATTAATTCAAACAGCTAACAACTATTTATCAAACAAGACCAAAATTATTTTTCAAATAAATGATGCCTTTATGGCTCAATCTATATATAATTATATACAATGAGGGGTAAAAACACTCAATGCAATCATGCCTCAAAGCGAAATTCTCCTTATGACAAGAGAGTACAGAGTACACTAGCCATTACACCTAAAAGGGTTTAAAAAAATAAAGACGAAATAATTTATTTAAAAAAACAAAGATGAAATAATTTATTAAAAAAAGACGAAATGATTCATTTAAAAAAGAAACAAAGACGAAATAATTTATTAAAAAACCAAAAGAAGAAGAGAGAAAAACATTATAATCAATCTATGATTGAAGCATGGGCAAGGGAGCAAAGACCAACTTAAGTTAGCTTGGCTTACATGCCAAGTTCATGGCGTGATTGATGTTTTTTTGTAGCTTTGCCTTCCATGTACTTGTCGGTGTCTATACATATTATTAATTAATACTTTATTATTAATTAGTGTTTTATGAGTAAACTCAATGCTTTCCAAAGTTCGTCTTTCCATTAATTATTTACTACGCTCTTTCACATATTTCACATGGCAAAGATCCAAAATTTGTTTGTCTAATGGATTTTGACTTTTGAAAGATTATACAACGTAACTCTGTTTAGGCTTATAACATGATCAAATACCATATTAAATGAGATCGAGTGAGATTGTACATAGCTGATTAAACATTTTACTTCGAGTAAGTAAATCTTTATACGCAGGGGATTTAAAGTTAATTTGAATCCTAATTTTTTACTTGGAAGATGAGTACACCAATGCTCATCTAAGTGTCTTTCCTCATAGCGTGATCCATCCTCAAAGTTGCTTTTATATAGTTTTTGTTTTTTTGGTTTATAGCCCAATAATCTTATTTTATTTTTGTTTGAACGAGCGGTAAAGGAGAATATAATACAATTGCAAAATACAGTGAGAGAGGAGGAATTGAACCAGGACTTAATAATGAACTCAGTGCCTTAGTCTTATCCATTAGGCCAATACCTCATTGTTTTCTTTTTTTTTTTCATGATAATTAATTTACCTCAAAAGAGATATACGAAGAGATATATTATTATTTAAAAGATTTTTACATGTTAACACTCTATATGATAATTTAAACTCCTACGAACATTTATAAGATTTTTCAATTAAAAGTGAATGTTTTGATAATATTTCTTTTATCTATAAGTTTTTTCAATCAAAAGTGTGCCGAGAATGTTTCTACTTTCTATAAAATTTCTTTTATCATATAATTAGTTATGCGAAAGCTTTAGATAAAGTAACCTGTATAAATTTGCATCTCCTTTACGATGTTTATGTTTACGTTATTAAAGATCTTCTATTAGGCAAAATCATAATTTGACGTTAAATTCTAGAAAACATCGAAGAATGAAAAAGATTCATCAAAAGTCTCAGGGTCCAGAAGTGTATGATAAATAACACCAAAGCAGCAAAGCCCAATCCTACTGAGGAAATTAAGTGAAGTGCTAGTCATGTAAATTCTCTCGTCTTGGAATCAAAATAATATTCATTAATTGAAGTGACTGTCCTGCATATTCATTAAAAAGAAGGAATTTATTCGAATTACATCCAGATCGTATTAAACCTTCTTGGAGAAATGTTGAGAATATATTGATCATCTTGTTGACTAGATCATCATAATTTGTAGACCACTAGCTCAACGTGTTTTGGTATGTATATACTTAGCTAGTTGTAACTTTTGGATTTTCACTAGGCTATATCTCTTACTAAACCTTTCAACACTATAATGAAGTCAACATATTTTTGGAAGCTAACTTTGTTTATGTATCGTAAGATAATCCATGATAATAAGATATTAAGATTTAAAACAAATGACTATATGTACTACTGGTGAAATTTGGATTCTTAATCTCGTAATTTTAACTCCGATCCACATATTTTACAATGAAATTCTATGAGGGATTATATTTAGATTGATAAAAAAATAACTAAAAATATGCCGATTATTTTGATTGATTTATCATAATTTTTATACCAACTTTTCATTTAATTACCATACATCATGCTAGTGTCTATCAGTTTAAAAATTAAGGGAGAATAAAAGAAAACCTACCCTAATGCACCTTTTAAAACAGTACCATAGCTGTTTTTGAAGGTCCAAAAACCGCAAAGGGGGCACCCAATATCCACTTTGAAGTGTCTATTTTTCATGAAAAAACTAAAAACAATCCCTTGTATAGCAACCCTAGTACCCTACCCTTCTTTATGTTTGCTGCATTCAACAACATAATAAATAAAAAAGAAAAAAAAATTCAAGAACCATCAAAAAAAAAAACGAAGGGAGGAAAAAGGGAGCCTTTTTCTATGGTGGCGTCAGGTGGGTCCTAGTGGGGTGGCTTTTTGGCCAGTACAAATACCCCCTCTCCCCTTCCCCTTCGTATTTGTCATTCACAACTCACCCCCCAACAAGCAAACAAGGATCATTCATGCACAAATACTAAAAAACCCACAAAACAGAGCAAAAACAGAGAGAAGTAACCCACCTCCCAAAAAAAAAAAAAAAAACTGAATCCCTTGAATTTCTCATTCAGTGGTATCCAACCTGTATAATCAGGTAAACGTCTTTAATTCTGTCTGTGTTTTCTGGGTATAATTGACAGACACCTATGTCCAATTATTTCTCTGATCTGTAACCATTTTCATGCATCTGCAAATGCTTTGTAACTTGATATTTTGTTACTACCTTCTTCTGTACAGTTGGCTCGTTCTAATTTAATTTCCACTTTTTTGGCTCTGTTTTTGGCTGTGCAGAATCATATCGTATTGTATATTTCTAGACAGATCTCTGTGTTTCTCTTTCTCTCTCTGAGGCTTTCTTTCTGCTTCTGAGGCCTGAATCAGTTGCAGAAAGAAGAAGAGATATGTCAGCTGGGTGCCTTAGCAACGTGTGCCCATCTTCATCAGCCCATTATAAAATGATCATCAATGAATCAGATCATTATAATCATACCCAGAACCCAATTCAAAAAAAGGGGTTTTTATCCATTCTCAGTACCACAACCCCAGATTTCAATTCTCTATCTTCATCTCTGATTTCTCACCCACTGCCCAATTACTCCATCCGAAGAACCTTTTCTGCTGATATGTTAGCTCTTAACCATAATGGGTTTTCTCTGAAACGAGCCCAGTCATCAGAGCAGCTTGATTTCTTGGGGAAGAATGACGATGATGATGATGATCATCATCATCATCAGGAGATGAACAAGAAATCTTCCTTCAGTGATGAAAAGAGGGGAGCTTTTGAAGATATCTGGAGCTCCATCCAGAAGAATGGCGGGTCCGGTTCGGGTGATCTCCCTCCACCCTATGTCCACCCCCTCGTGAGAAAGTCTGCTAGTTTGCTGAGCCAGAGGAGCCTCGAAATCTGCACCGAAAGCCTCGGGTCGGAGACCGGGTCAGAGACGGGGCTTGATGGGCTCTCCTACCCGGCATCCGACCCGCGTGGTTCTGAGAAAGACGGAGAGGGTCATGCTCATCAGGAACAAGATGAATCTACGGTGATCAAGATCAACTGTGCTGTTATTGAGGATGATCATCAGCAAGTGGGGACCACCAAGTTCCTGAGTATCAGGAGAACATCATCGTCACCTCCTGCGGTGGTCCCCATGGCAAGGTCATCATTCCCTCCTCCTCTGCCTTCTCTGTCTCACCGTGGGGGGTCTAACCTCCACATGCGGTCCCACCGCCGCGACGGCCGCCTCGTTGTGGAAGCTGTCCCCGTCCCCTCCGTCAACCGCCTCCGCGCCCAGCGCCATGACGGCCGCCTCCTCCTCACCCTCACGGCTGACGACGACAAGGCCGAGGATGAACCAACCATTGATGGTGAAGAAGATGATGATAGTAGTGATGGAGGAGAGCAACAAGCTTTACTTGATGAAGATGGTCCCAATAAAGAGAACGATTATCATGAAGATGAAGATCAAGAGGGACAGGAAGATGAAGAAGAGGAGGAGACTGAGTTGGAAAAGGAGTTGGCTATAGTGATGGAGGCAAAGACAACGAGCTTCAAGACGAGTTCGTCGTCGTCGTTGATAATGAGCAAGCTCATGGAACTGATGAGCACCAAGAACAAGTCAGCATGGCCTCACAACTTCAACGCGACAATAGTCAAGACACTGGAAGACGGGGCCATGCTGGCAAAGTCCTCGCTGCCACCGAGGCCAGTCAGGCTGGTCTCTGCGGCACCAGGGACTACCAGCACGGCCACGGTACTCAACGCATACGAGTACTACTGGAGGCGCGGCAAAGGCAACACCGTCGCCGTGCTGAAGCCACTTGCGGGCCAGAAGAATAACGCAGGCGCTACACATGCTGGCCCGCAAGTGGTGAAAGATGCCTACAGAAACAAGTTGCTTTTAGCACACAAAGGAAAGCCGCAGGAAGCCGGAGGAGAGAAAGAGGTGGTACTGGTAAAAGCAGCTGATGGGGTAGAAGTTGAAAAGGGAGGACTAAGGGCAGGAGACTATCTCGTTCCCTTGTTGAGAGGCTGTAAAGAGCCCAGGAAGAGGTCACTCTTGTTCTGGGATTCGGAGCCCTACTGCATTGTCACCTCCTAAGTTAATTAAAACTAAGGCTGAACCAAATTAAAAATTTAATTGCCCCAAACCCAGGCCATTTCATGAAGAACCAACTAATTATCAGCAAAATCATTTCAATCAAGTTGTAATTTCTCTTCTAATCATCGCTACCAGATTAATTAGGATTTAGCTTTATCTATGTTAGTCTGAATAATTGCCAAGCCTATGTGTAAAAAAGAGGGAGAATTGAGCTACATGTTATATAGTAATAGTATATTTATGTGTACTAATTCTCCGGTTCAGAGATCTGAGAAATTTCACAAATTCAGGGACATCCTTAATCCTACACTATTTGTAACATATTGGAGAGTATTACATATATATGTACTCTTTGATACATACAGATCGACATGATTTTGAATATATGAAGAACTTAGAAATATATGGCAACAAAATCGAATAACAATTAATTCAATGTGTGATTGCTCAATATGGTTCAAACAGAAATTAAATGTATGTCCTCATCTATTCGTTAGTTAATGTAACAACGGATTAGATTACTAGCTGCTAATTTTACGACATTGTAAATAATGTTCTAAAAATGGAGAAATTTTACCAACAATGACCAATATGTAATAAATCATGACACATCTAAAAATGTTTTTGAATTAGTAAATTGCAAAAAATATAGTGACAAATTTCTTATGCGAGTTTGCTTCTATTTTAGTTGTCAATCCGTAATATTCGAAAATATACAATATAAGTTTAATATATTAATTTAAGTGAAATTACACTAAATGACCCTATCTTTTAAAAGCAAAATTTTAAAAAAATATACCATGGACAGTGGCGGAACGGCTGAACTTTATAAGGCAAAAGGGTGATTTTTTTCCTTTTTGTACTAAGCTTCATTGCCAAAAACAGAGATGTATGATGCACCCATCGTGGTAACAGAAGTCTTAGCATTACGGGACGGTCTAAAGGCCGCTATTGACACAGGAATACTACACCTCCAAATTAAAGGGGATAATTGCATAGTCATTCTGGCTATCAAGGGTCGAACTCCCTGGAGAATTCAAATCCGGGTTTGGGATACTCGTAATATGTTATCAAGATTTGCCCTCTAGAGAGAGGAAGTACATCTAGTGAGAGAGAGAGAGACAGAATTCTCCATTCTCTGATTTCTTTGCCTCTTCCTCAGTCCCCTCAATATGAACCCTAGAAAAAAGAAGGAGCCTCCAGATCGATCATGCTGTTTTGACCCTTACTTGGTCCTTCCACTTCAATTCAATCTCGTCCCCGTTCAATTCTTTGAGCCTTTCTTTGGTCATGTTGCTTCGGTTTTTGAGTTCTCCGAGCAGATCTATACTCTAGACAATTTCTTGCTTGGCACTTACTTCTACAACCATGCTAATCTGTTTCACGTAATTCGTATCATTTGCGGCTGGGTTTGCCCCTTCTCGTCTGGATCTACACTGATCTAGCAACTTATAGTCAGGTTCTTAGGGGTTTAGGACCCAAATTCCTTAGGGTCATGCTATTCGAATTCTTCAATAAATCGGAAGGTTACCACAGCTATTACACGTGTTGCATTACGCTTCTGAAGGCGGACAACACTTGTTTGTGTTGTTGGCTAGGATTAACCTCTCCACGAGTAACTTTGGGCCTCAGATTATTGATTTTGAGCCAGAGATTCCTTATGTCTGTGTTGGGAATTTCAGAAGATGCTCCTCTTGCGGTACTTTGGACTGTTCTAACGCTTCAGTGGACTTCTATGCATCTAATCGTTGGTCTCACTTGGAGTATTGAATGCTTCATACACCTTGCAAATTTATGCTTCCTTTCTCTGCCTTTTGATTTCGTTTATGACTATCAGGTATGTCCTCTAACCTTTTCATTCTATTTTATCTATCTTTGCTCTCTTGATTTTCTTCGGGATTTGCCTAATCTTTCAATGTGGATTTTGCTTTTATTTAGGGTTGGTTTGGCATTTCTAAGTTGTCCTCTTGTGGGGCGATTTGGTACATTATTAGGTCTCAACTCTCCTGACTGGATCATTGATGCTACTATATCTGTCTGGCTTTGTTATCTATTGTAATTTATATTCTGTTTTTACTTGGGTTTTATCGGAATTCATTGCACAGCATGCTTCTTTTGGTATGTTGATCTTGCAGGGGTGACCATGACATGTTGTTATGCTGAGTTGGTACGTAGATTCCATATTTTAAGGATTGGTAGATATCCTTCTAATTATAATCCTCCCTGGGCACTTATGATAATTGGCTCCAAGGTCTAGGTTGTGGGATCGGAGGCTTCTTCATCTGTTGGTCATGTTATTTTTAGTTATATTGAGGTATGTTTTGTCCTCTGTTTGATGCGCTCCGCAGGTTGATTTCTTTCATTGTCAAGTTCAATGGGTTTGAAAGGTTCATTAGGATTTATGCTTATTTGTCTTGTTCCCTCATTCTAGTGCTCTCATTATCTAACTTCGCCACCCTTCCTTTTATTAGTTTGTAGTGTACATGGGCTATATCGCTTGTTTTCCGCTTGTTTTTCCTTCAGGTTTATCCCTTTTCAGGTTCCAAGACTGTTGAAATTGGTAATTTTAATGATTTTCTGTCCAATATATGGCCATGCTTCCTCGTTCAGCAATTTTGTATCCACTTTCTTAGTTTTAGGAAAATAACATGTATGGCACCATTGATGTACCTCTTAGATTCAAAGCTGTGGCATTATCATAGTTTATATATTCCGTGGAATGCACGGAAACATGCTTGGACCGCATGGCAACATGCTTCGATTTATTGGTGTAAACCAATATCAACCACGTTTTGGATCCTTGACCTTGCAATATTTCCAATTGTTGTCTCTTACTGGTGGTCTCTCTCTTAACTCTTTTTCAGGGATATGTCATCAACACTTTCTTCATTTTCTGCTTATTATGTATGGAATCAAGTGTACTATCACATACACTTTTGGACTCTAATTAGAATCACCTTCTTTCACGAAAGTTTGGAATTACCTAGGATCACTTGGTTGGACAAATTATAGGTACCCAAATTGCTTGAGCCTTCCATTGTTGTCCAGGCCTCCTGTTACTCCCCTTTGTCATTGTTGTGGCCTTCTCGAGGGTCCCTCTGCCTTGTCAAGTCTGGTGCTGCACCATGGGGATTGTTTAAAGTATACGACGATGACCTGTGTAGGTCTGAGGTTGTATATGAATTTTTTTATGGTGTGTTTTGTATGGTTTGCTTCTTACGGATGCGGGTGACTGGTCTAGGATCCTCACTATACATGGCCTTTCTTTTGATTTGGTCTTGTGCAAGTTCTGTTTCTGTGCCCTTTGGTGGGAAGTCTATTCCCGGGCCAATGCTGGCACATTACTGGACTTGAGGAGCCGACCATGTCACCGTGCGTACAGGTCTGTGATGACCAACTTGAGTCTGAGACCTTATTGTTGTTGTCTTGCTTATTATTTTTATGGATATTGTTTTCTTGGGTGCACTTGGTTGTGGTACTTTCAATTTATTTTCTGGCCGCCTAGTTGGTATTCCTGTATAATAACTGGCAACATTCATTGGCGCTCGGTCTTAAGAATGTCCAATTTGTGGAAGCAGCAGTGCTTCCAAGGGGGTGATGTTTCAACGCTACAGTGAATCTCTTTTTGAATTTTATTTTGCCTTGGAAGTTTACTGCACATAGCGTAGTGCTTTGCCATTAGTCCTGGAGGTTTTGTACTGGCCCTTTATTGCATTATGTAATTTTTCCTTATGAAAGTACTTGCATGGAATGTTCAAGGTCTGAAAAAACAACAAATACGTGAGAAAATTTGTTGTATTGTTCGTTCCCATAAACCAGATATAATGTTTCTTACTGAAACGATGGTAGCAGACAACACAACTAAACATCTCATCTCCTAATTTGGATTTGAGTACTATGATTATGTAAGTCCTGTAAACCATTCTGGTGGTATGTGAGACCTATGGAACAATACTAATACCCTTGCTAATGTTATGCTCAAAGAACAACAGTTTATCCATATGCTTGTTCTTGATGTCAAAACGCAACAAATGGTTACTCTTTCCAGTATTTATGCTCCGACAAAAAATTCTGACAAACCAGATTTTTGGAAGCATCTTTCAGAACTGAATAACATTATAGACACGCCATGGTGTATTATAGGTGACTTCAATGAACTGAAAAATAGCATGGATAATAAAAGGGGGCACCAATCTCCTACTCACAATACAAATGTATTCCTGCTTTCTCACATACAATCAACGCAGCTAGTCTTCCTATTTTGGGACGACCGTTCACCTGGAAATCTAGGGTATGGGGTCATGAAAAATTAGATCGAGCTATTGGTAAGAATGATTGGCATAATCTGTACCCTAATACTAATATCACTCATGGACCCTTTACGTGTTCTGATCATTGTTTCCTTCTTCTCAATACACAAGGGTCCTCAATAGTTCATAAACAACCCTTTTTCTGTTTTTAGCCAGACTGGCTTCAATACGAACAGATCTACTGTATTGTTCACCAGCAGTGGCAATACCCTGTTCTCAATTTGCCAATGTTCCATATTGCGCAACAGCTCAAATATATCAAAAATAAGCTTAAATCTTGGAAACTTACTTCAGGCACTAACTACAGAAAACAGATTGAGAAAAATACCGAGAAACTGCATTACGTGAAAAACCGCCTTATCGACAATGCTGATAATCCATGACTTAATCACTGGCATACTAGGCTAATCAAACAAAGGGAAACACTCATGCTCTTTCATCAGAGATTTTGGGGCCGCTTAACTAGGAAACAATGGTTAACGGCTGGTGATCGGAATTCACGATTCTTCCATCAGACGGCTACAGCAAGAAAATGACATACTTATATTTCTCGTATTAAAAACGAAATTGGTGGCTGGATTGAGGAAATTGATCTGATCAAAGCCAAATTTTGTCATTATTTTGCCCAACGTTTTACATCCAGTTTCACTACTCATACTACTCTCACTCCCATCACTACAATGTGTAAGGTCACCGCAACTGAGAACTTAAGCCTCATTCGACCTGTTACAAAGCAGGAGATTCAACACGCCGTCTTCTAGATGAATTCATATAAAGCCCCCGAATCATATGGGTTTGGCGCTTTGTTTTTTCAAAAGTTTTCACCTCTTTTCAAAGAACATCTTTGTTTAGCTATCCAAGACTTTTTTTGTAGCGGAAAATTACTCAAACAATTTAATCACACCTTCATTGCCCTCATACCCAAAGTTGACAATCCTGAGGTTACATCACATTTTCGGCTTATTAGCCTATGTAATACTTCTATAAGATTATTGCCAAAATTCTGGTCAACAGAATGTGACCTATTCTAAAACGACTGGTACAACCGACCCAGAGTGCTTTTGTTCCTCATCGGGCTATTCATGATAACATTCTATTAGCCTATGAAGTTCTAAACAAATTTCACCATATCAAAGGAAAGAAGGGTTATGTTGCAATTAAGCTAGATATGAAAAAAAGTTTATAATCATATTGAATGGGATTTTTTGCAACATAGCCTTCGGAGTATGCGTTTTCATCCTAATTGGATCACCCCTGTACTGGAATGTGTTACTACAATGATTTATTCCCTAATTATTAACAATGAAACATGTGGTTTCTTTAAGCCTACCCGAGGGTTGCGCTAAGGTGATCCTCTATGGCCTTGTTTATTTGTCCTCTATATGGACATCCTGGCTCAACAACTCCATTTGGAAATAGCTCATCCAAAATCGCAAATTAGAATCAAAATTGCGCCCCGAGCAGAGAAACTTCCATGCCTGTTCTTCGCAGATGATAGCTTACCTTTTTACAGAGCTTCTTCTCCTACTGTTTTTAAACTCAAAGGCATATTAGATGATTTTTATCAATAATCTGAACAGTTGGTTAACTTTCATAAATCCAATCTTGTCTTCTCTGAAAATTCGACCAACTTCGATAAGCTACATATTGCGGGTATTTTTAATATGCCACATAGTTCTTCCCTTGGGAAATATCTTGGCTGCATAGTATTGCAAGGACGTCCTAGCCTCGGCACCTTTCAGGGAATATTAAGTAAAGTGGAAGCAAAATTATCCAATTAAAAAGCTACGGCATTATCAAAAGCGGGGAAGGCAGTGTTTATCCAGCCTAATCTTGAAGCTCTACTTGCACATACTATGCAATGTTTTCTGCTCTCCGCAACTGTTACGTAGATATTAGATCAAGTCAATCGGGATTTTTTTTGGAAAAAATCTTCCACTGAAAAAGGATTTTCATTGGTAGCATGGGATAAAGTTTGTAAACTAAAAAAATTTAGGGGTCTGGGTATAAGGAAAGCTGGTGCAATCAATACTGCTTTTTTGGCTAAACAAGGTTGGAAGTATCTCACACAATTAGATAATTTTTGGGTTAAAGAGATGCGAGCAGCATATAGTCCTCCTGACCAGTTCTTTTATGTTGCCCAAAAACCATCCCACTCTTGGGTTTGGAAGTATTTGCTTCATCAAAGAGCCTTCATAGCAAAGGGAATGTGATGTCAGTTAGATAATGGTCAAACGATAAATTTCTGGACACATGTGTGGTATCATCACTCCTGTCTAGCAGAGTTACTCAATGTTGATAGTGCCCAGGCCATTGGCCCTATGCTCAGAGCCAAGGAGGATGAGTTCATCCTCCGTGACAAACAGTGGGACATACTAAAGCTTTTGCAAATTATACCTGTTTCTGTTCTTCCTCACATACTAGCGATGCCTATTCCTTTAACTAATGTCCCAGACACATTTTGTTAGGGGCTTACAGGCGGTGGTGAATTCTCTATTAAGTCCGCCACTTGGCAAGCCCATTATAATCTCAGTTCTGACACGTCTCCATGGAAGTTTAAGTGGATATGGAAGTTGGATGTCTTGCCGAAAATTCAAATCTTTCTTTAGCAATTATGTCATAATGCCCTCCCCTTGATCATATTTGTCTAGCTCACATTGAGGATAATAAACATCTTTTTGCACTATGTCTGTTTGCCGTCCGGGTATGGACCTGGCCACCAAGCATGGGTCGATTTGCCAAGCCCCTTTTATGACTTTACATCACACTGTCCATGATGTCCTACATGAGTGGCACATGTGATGTCGGGCTACCATGCCTAGAATTGCTGTGCTCCTTTGCCGAATCCCATGTACACCCTTATTTGAGCTAAACGCAACTAGGCTGAATGGAAACAACGACATTGCTCTCTTCTCTCTCCTCCATTGCTGAGCTCCCGACTACCATCTCCTCCTACCCCCACCCGCCTTATTGGGTGGACCTCCCCCCCAGATGATATTATTAAACTCAACTTCGATGGTAGCTTGTCTCCGGTTAGTGTTGTAGCGGGGTATATCTTGTGAGACAGTAGCGGCCGACTTCTCTAGTTGGGACCAGATTGATGTATGATGCATCAATCTTGGTAACAGAAGCCAAAGCCTTACGTGATAGTCTCAAAGCTGCTTTAAACGCAGGAATGATGCATCTTCAAATTGAAGGGGATAATCGCATGGTCATTCAGGCTATCAAGGGTGATATTCATTTCCCTTGGAGAATTCAAATGCCGGTTTATGATATTCAAACTATGTTATCAAGCTTTACATCTCCCACCATTCAACATGTTTTTCGTGAAGGTAATATGGCCGCGGACTGGATTTCCAAACTGGGAGTGCTGCTCAAGACTGATCTCACTTTTTCTCACTCCCTATCCCCTGAGCTATCATGTATCATCTATGCCGACTACTTAGGTAGAACCCTTGCGAGAAGGGTTATATAAGGTCTTATTGTACTTACGCATTTTCAAAAAAAAAAAAAATTGCCAAAAACAAAGAGGAAAAAAAGAGGTAAACTATATATGCTATTTTTGGAAGCACTAATCAGCACCGTCTGACCACATCATGTTAATTGCTTTGATTATTGTCAAAGTCTATATGATTGTATCATACTTTCAAGAGTACATACTTTCACAAGTCACGTCAACATCACATATTAAAAATTATCTAACAAATACACACTGGAAAAATATATATACATGGTAAGTGAGAGTACACCCTTCTAGATGTATGATATACATTACCGATTATTGTAATTAAGTTGTAATGAATTACTATTATGGTAGTGTACAAGTGTAATGCTAGATGGCATGTTTTTATCTTTGCTTCTAATTTACCCGAATAATCTAATTATGTCACTTTGATTCGGGTCAAGCTCGCTTTGGTCTTCTCCTCTTTTTCTTAGAAATCTCTTACTTTAAAGTAGCAAATTGGAGGGGGGCAGGAATAAACACTCTCTCCCTGACCTATGTGCTGCCGCCGCCGAATTTCAATGAGAGCTGTTCACCTCCGACTTAGTCGTGAGGCTCTGGTTCACCTCCCTGTAGGCCTGGATCGGCAACTGGTTTGACCATTCTCCCCCTGACTTGGCACAAAGTGTAGTGCCTTGGCCAAATCTAGGGTTAATTACTTTTTCTTGGTGCATTTGTCTTCATCCTTTATAATAATTATAGGGTTAATTACTTCGAAATGGACACCGACATTGAAGAAGCGTGGAAGCGGTTGCCCCTACTGCTGAGGAAGACGCTGTAGCGAATGCGAGGATGAAACAGTAGACGAACGATGTGAACAAATCGCACTCTGTCTTTGAGGCAAATTACATACTGAGGGCTACTTCAATGTGAATGCCATGAAGACAGTTTTCAAGAATGTCTGGAAACCATCAAGAGGAGTGGTTATACGTGATCTAGATAGGAACCTATTCGCTTTTCAATTCTTTACACCAGCTGGCAGGGATTATTTTTTGAACAAAGGCCCGTGGGCATTTGACGGCAACATCCTTCTCTTAAGAACAATCACCAGATATGAGTAACCCTCAGAGGTGTAATTCACCCAAGCCAGATTCTGGGTGAAAGCCATCGATGTCCCACCTATCAAACAGACCTCAACCTTTGCCAAAATACTGGGAGACAATTTGGGCACGTTCATCAGTTGCGATGAATCTAACCTATTCTGTGCAGGCTATAAATCCATAAATTTTCATCAAGTCGACATCGATGTCACAAAGCCACTTCGTCGAGGCATGAAGGTGATGATGAGAGGTAAGCCTATATGGATCTCCTTTAGATATGTCAAGCTGCCTGAATTTTGCTACGGTTGCAGTCGTCTCGGCCATACTTTGTCAATCTGTGATGAGGCTAAGGAGGTTGATGAGGACTCGGATCTCCCATATGGGGATTCGCTTCGTGGTTCCCTAATCAAGCCTACTAGGCGTTATGCAGAGGCACAAAAACAAGAGGAGAAACGCCTTTTTCTTACCTACCAGCATGACAGCTCCTCCAACAAGCCGAAGAAAAAGTTGCACTTTGAAGCCCCCCATGATAGCCAGCCCCCCTCATCTAATTTCAGTCTTGGCAAAGGTACGACTGCCTCTGATAACATGACGGTCGACGACACACTCCCCTTGCAACCTGGGAACAAGGCCTTCAATCGTAAACTTATTGACAGGGGTAAAGGCGTGAGTGGCGAACATAAGGCTAGACTGTTGAGTGAGGATGCAGAAACCCCAATGTCCACTGAATCGGTGGAGGTTACCAGGCAGCCCCGTCGGAAGCAATGAGTATTATATGCCTCAACTGCCGCGGCCTCGGTGACCTGGAGGCAGTTAATAAACTCCGTAACTTCATATGGAGACAATCACCGAGCTTAGTTTTCCTATTTGAAACTAAGCATAGTGCCTCTGAAATGGAGAATGTCAAGAAAAAGATTAAAGGCTACAAAGGGGTTGCGGCTGACACTAGAGGGCGATCTGGAGGAGTAACCTTGCTCTGAAAGCAAGGCCTTAATGTCAGTTTACTCACCATGTCGTTACACCATGTTGATGTCATAATACGTGATTTTGGAGGCTCACAAGAATGGCGCTTTACTGGTTTATACGGCTACCCGGACTCACAACATAAGACCAAGACTTGTGACCTCATCTCGGACCTTCATGGCCGTTCTGATCTGCCGTGGTTACTAGGTGGAGACATCAACGAGATCTTTTATAACTTAGAAAAGAAGGGTGGGCCTGAAAAGCCGCAAGCTATCCTTGACCATTTCCGTGACACATTCTCAGCATGCAACTTGCACGACCTTGGTTACGTGGGCTATGAATTCACATGGTGGAACAAGCGGGACGGTGGTCAATCAGTAGAAGAGCGATTAGATCATTTTATGGCATCACTAGAGTGGTCCTTATTGCTCCCAGAAGCGAAAGCCTTCCATATTAATGCAAAGCTCTCCGACCATCTCCATATTCAACTCAAGCTTAAAGGAGGATGCCAAGAAACTAGTAGAAGCAGCACCCAAAAAAGTTTCAAATTTAAGAATATGTGGGCTCTCTACGAAGGGTGTGGTGAGGTTATTAAACGAGCTTGGAACCACTCGGGAACACTTTCCTTGGCCCTTGACGTGGAATAGAGCATCAAAAGATGTGCCTCAGACCTTTCAGCTTGGAACTTTACGGAATTCGGGCATGTCCAGCATAAGATTCATGATCTTGAATTATCCCTCAAAGGCACCTATGACATTCAGCAACGGGATGATATTCTCTCCAAAATTAGCCTTCTCCGATGGCAAGAGGTGATCCTTTGGCTCCAACGATGTAGGATTGATTTCTTACGGCATGGACACTCTAACTCAAGATGGTTTCATGCTAGAGCATTAGCAAGGCCAGTCATGAATCATATTTTATGTCTAGTGGATGAGGTTGGAATTGAAAAAATGAGCCTTGATGACATTGCCGACATCGTCACCAACGTCTTCAACAACCTCTTCTCTTCGTCCACGCTAGCCGACCTCGATAGTATGCTGCAACATGTCCAACCCAAAGTCAACGCTAGCATGAACACCTTACTAATGGCTCCCTATTCTACCGAGGAAGTCAAAGAGACGCTTTTTCAAATGCATCTATCAAAGGCACTAGGACCGGAAGGGTTAAACTCGTTCTTCTACCAACATTTCTAGGATATTGTAGGCGAGGATGTCACAAATGCTGCGCTGAAAATTCTAGAAGGGGCTACCCTCCCCCCATCATTCAATCACACCAATGTAGCCCTCATCCCGAAGAAACCAAGCTCTACTAACCTGTTAGACTTCCAGCCCATCAGTCTTTGCAATGTTATGTATAAAATTGTTATAAAGGTGATCTCCAGCCGCCTCAAAAAGCTCCTCTCGAATGTTATTTCCGACAACCAGAGTGCATTTACACCAGGCAGATTAATCACAGATAACATCCTGATAGCCTAGGAGCTCTTCCATTACATGCATGGCCATAATAGGTCAAACGGGGCAATGGCGATTGAGCTGGACGTGAGCAAAGCTTTTGACAGGGTCGAGTGGGTGTTTTTGAAAAAAATGATGCTTAAATTGGGTTTTGCCCCAAATTGGGTGCTCTTGGTCATGTGCTGCATCTGCTCTGCCTCATTCTCATTCATCGTCAACGGTACTCCAGTTGGACTAGTTACACCAACCAGGGGCATTAGACAAGGAGACCCTATCTCTCCTTTCCTCTTTTTGATATGGGCTGAAGGACTTTCATCGCTCATCTCCCACGCAGTGGAAGCGAAAGCCCCCTTTAGTCTACGAGTTTGTTTAAGAGCTCCAATCGTATCCCACCTCTTATTCGCCAACGACTCCATTCTTTTTTGCAAAGCTTCCCATGACCAGGCGTTGATGATTCAGGACATCATGTCCCGCTATGAGAAAGCCTCGGGATAAAAAGTAAACCTTGAAAAAACTGATGTAGTCTTCTCTAAAGGTGTCCCAGTTGCCCGGTGAGAAGACATTGTGAATCGTCTCGGCATCAAGGAGATCTTGGCCCATGACAAATATCTTGGTCTCCCCATCTTTATCGGCAGGAAAAAGAAAAGACCCTTCCTATTTATTAAAGATAGAATCTGTAAGCGTCTATCATCTTTGATGGACTAGTTACTCTTCTAGGCAGGTAGGGAAGTGCTAATAAAGGCGGATGCCCAAGCAATTTCTACCTACGCCAGGAGTGTATTTAAACTACCCAGGGACTTATGCTCCTTGATCCAATCCTCGATTAATAACTTTTGGTGGGGCCACACCCAGCAGAGAAAAAAGATACACTGGGCCAGTTTGGGGAAACTGCAGGACAAAAAGGACGATGGGGGTCTGGGCTTCCGAGATCTCAAGGCCTTAATGATGCATTGCTCGCCAAACAGTTTTGGCGGCTTCTCAAATTTCCAAGATCCTTGGTTAGCCTCGTCCTTTGCGCCAAATATTTCCCAAGTTCATCGATTCTAGCCGCAGACTTAGCCGCTAGACCCTCTTTTACCTAGCGCAGCATCTTTAGCGTGCGTGACCTTGTCCTCAAAGGATCACGCTGGCTTATTGGTAATGGACATAGTGTCTCAGTTTGGGATGACCTATGGCTACCTCGTCCTTTCTCCTTCAGACCAATCCAATGGCCAGATGATGGATCCCCCTCATTGAAAGTAGCCGACCTAATTGACTTTGATGTTCGTACTTGGAAAGAAGATATCATCAGAACCTCCTTCTTACCATGCGATGCCGAGGAAATCCTAAACATCCCTCTTTGCCATTCATGGTCGTGTGATAAATTCATTTGACACTTCTCAGCGGATGGAGAGTTCACTGCTCGCTCTGCGTATCACCTCGCGTGAACCCTCTAAGGATCCTCCAATGCATCAGCTAGTTCTCACACTAACCCTAATCCATAGAAACTGCTTTGGGCTCTAAATCTTCCCCCTCGGGTTAAGTCTTTCGGGTGGAAGATGTTTGTTGGTGCTCTTGCTACCTGTAGTAATATTGCCAAGCGCATCAAATATTATAATATGAACTACAGTATTTGTGGTGCCCCCGAGGACTCAGTGATCCATGCCCTCCTTGAGTGTCGTCTAGCCACGACAATTTGGGAAGCAAGCCCTTTTCTGCCAAAGGTCTGGGACATGCGCTATCCGTTGATCCTTGATAGTCTCCTGCATGTGCATGAATCGCAAGGACCAGATGATACAGCTGACTTCCTGGCGGTCCTCTGGGAAGTATGGAACTCCCGTAACTGCTTTATCTTTAGCACCCCTAATCGATCATATAATCGCTTAGCCCAATGAGCCACAGCTTCGTACGAGGCCACCCTGAGGCCAAGCTCTCCCCCTGACCCTCCCCGGCTTTGCAAGCTGCGAAATAGGCCCCTCCACCCTCGGGTTTATGGAAGCTAAATTTCAATGGAAGCCGTCTAGCTGAATGAGTACGTGACCTTGGCTTTGTCGTCAGGGATTCATTGGGTGATGTCGTATTGGTGGGATCCAACCAGTCTGCCGGGTTTTACAGCCCTGAAGTCGCATAAGCGGAAGTCTGTCTCTTTGGTATCCAACAAACTTTGTCAGCGGGGTTCTCTAGCTTGGTGATTGAAGGGGATTCCCTTTTAGTTATTTCTAAATTTCATAATAAGACCAAACCTTGCCCAGTCCTTGGTTTTTTTAATTTCTGGGATCCTCAAAATTAGCACTAGTTGCTTTTACGTTGAATGGCATTGCATCAAGGGGGGGGGGGAACAGGGTGGCACATGAGGCCGCCCACCTCCATCCATTCCAGTCCAGCCCCTGGATCTGGGTTGAAGAGGTCCCAGCTCCCATCATGGAGTTCACTTCAATTGATATTTGTAACTGTCTCGATGGTGAGTTAATACAAGTTTACCCCGTTTCTTATCCCCAAAAAAAAAAAAAAAAAACTTGGGGGGGGGGCAATTGGGCAAAAGAGAGAACAAATATTGTATTTTTGAGATGTATAAATAGAATTTAATTACAATTCGATATATGACTTTTCAAAAATTACTAAATAAATAGTCACATATAGTTAATTGTGTGCAGAGATTTTGCATACGCACCTTAACTTTCATTGGGTGTTGTAGATTAGAAAGGCAAAGCAAGCAATTATATGTATGACATGCACGTATGACTGGAAGTTAGATTCATGTATATTTCTAGCTTTAAATTCTCTAATTTTACTAACTAGATCACTTGAAATCCAGTCAATATAAGAACATGATGTATATTCTTAACTGTGATTTCTATGTGAACTTTTATATCTACTTATACTTTCTAAGCTATTGGATTACAGCAATTTAAAAAGATTAATATATATGAGAATAGTTTTTAAAGTGATTGTTACTTTGACTAAGTTGTTGGCTGACCTTTAAATGATGACTTATAATTAGACCTGATAAAAACTGACCCGACCTGAAAATTCGACCCGGTCGAATCCATCGGATAGTTTTGGATTTTGAACATGATTTTCTCGACCTGAACCCGCCCCTCCACCCGAATATTATATCCATATTTTTTATTGTTCTTTAACTTTTCCCCCTTAACAACAATAGTTTTTCATTATAATGAATCGTTTAGAGAGATGTTGTATAACTATCGCATCGCTTCGCAAATTATACGATGATACCCATTCTTTGCCAAATTTATTCCCATAAAATAAAATCATATACAACTTATAAATAGAACAATTTTAGAAAATAGGCATGAAATATCTAGTCTTAAGAAAATCAATTTAGAATATCACAAGTATTAATTAAAAATGTTCAAGGCAAACCATTATATTCTTAGTGAAATGACTACGTCTCATTGCATTTTAAATAATATTACTCTGTAATAATGTAAAATTTTGATGTTATAATTAATAAATAATTATAATATTTTGTGCGTCTACAATGTTCTTTCATTTGGCTTCCTTCTGATTGGTCTTGAACTTAATGTCAATTGTGGACAATGGACCAACTTGTATTCGTGTGAGGATCGACCAACTAATAAAGTATACATAATTAGATAACGGTAAGTTAATTAACAAAATATCGAATCTTTAAATGGGTTATTAACAAGATGAACTGCTCCAACCCATTATCATGCTTTAGATGGGCCGACTATAAATGACTCGACTTATTATTAATATTTTAGTATACGGACGAACCCACTCAAATGTAACTTATTGTCCATCAGTGCATGACGTTCATATATCATATTGAAAAGTTTAAATATTTTTTATATTCTTTAAGAAATTACAATTAGAATGCATGTTCATTAATACAGATAATTTTAAGTCATAACTATGTCAAGATTTTGATTTTGACAAAAAGAGAAATAACTAAATAAAAAGACGCTCCAAACCCGTTGGGTTGACCCGAAAGCCGTAAAACGGAAATGCATCCGCCCGTATTTTACCCAAACCTGAAATACACCCAACCTGTATATTTTACCCGAACCTGAATATACCCGACCCCTATTTAACCCACCTACCGGAACTGGCTGGTCTGCTTATATAATTAATTGCTTTTTAGAATTGGTGGTGATCAATCCAAATTACTATGTTCTTAAAAATAAATGGATATTTAATTCTTCAAAAATTAAGGCTTGTAAATCATTTGCAGTATTGACACAATCATCCAATCTGTGGAGTGTTTTGTAACTTATTTCTCTTGATATATGTAGTGTGACTTGATTTGCTTGTGCGTCTTTAACTTGGATTATAGTGAACTATGGTATAACTTATGTATCAAGAAAATTTGCACTTTTCATTTGAATAATACACAATCAAACTGATTTTAATATCAGACTGTAGTTTTGAAATAAAAGTACAATTTTTAACCCCGGCAAAAAAATTATAAGGTATGGATTTGACTTTAAATTTTGATTTAATTTCTAAAATGCAACATGATTAATGTCTTTAATTAGTGCTCTAATTGCACAAATATCTATCAAAGAATCACCAGGCATGCAAAGTACTAAAATCTGAATAGGACTTTCAAATAGGTCAGGTCGGTCTGAGTTCGTATTCATGTCAAACATAAGCGGTTGAGAAATCTCCGATCTGAACCTAACGCATTTAAAAACCTTGATCTCGTTTATTTTCTGAATGGGCTGACGTTTAATATAAATGGGTCAGCTTGAGGTTATCCTGTTACTCATTTACCCGCTTAGCATTTTGACTAAAATATGATTATCGAGTACTATAAGTCAATCTTTTGAGTTTAATTACTTTAATGCATCATCATAATATAGTCATTGTCCATAATCCACAAGAAACACAATTCCAAAACAAATATCGACTTGATTAAACTCCACGTTTTGACAATCCCCCCCCCCAAACAATACATGGTAATAGGGTAAACAGGTCAACCTATTTAATCCATTTAATTAAACGGGTTAAATATGTATTTTTTTGGTATCAAAATTTATAACCTGAACATAACCTAATTAATTAAACGGGTTAAACATGTCAACCCATTTAATTAGACAGATTGAAAATCTGTACCCAAATCTATTTAATTTTGTGTTTGATTTGAGTTGGTGATCATATCGGATTAACTTTTGATAAAGGCTACAATAAATTTCATAAAAAATGGTCACCAATAACCAAGAGTAGCTATTCTCTTTATACAGTAAATGATTGTGAATTTGTGATGGAGACATGTATGATTAATATAACATAGAATGCGTGATTCATTTAACCTTACATATGTGAAGGACACATTTTTCAATTTAATTTTCAATCTATAAATTTAAATTATATATGCTTCACATCTTGTCCCTGTGTTCTTTGCCTCTCCTCTCCTGTCCTCTTCAACCTTTTATTTTCACTGTTTTTTATTCTTTCACATTTTGTTATGCCTAAATCGACAGAACTGGATGTAATTGTTGGGTCAATTTCAGAAAATATAGAGGGCATATTGTATGGGTAAGAATAATGAATATTGTGTGGGAAATGGACAATTAAAGTACTGTTTTTTTAATGAATAAGATAAGATATCTAGGGTTTTCTTGGTAATTCTAACAAATAATCATTGTTATTTTCGTTTATGTGAGAATCAAGATATATTGTCGTATTTAGATAAGAACATTGAATGTTATTGACAGCTATTCAAACATATCCGCTATTTTTTCTTTCCCTTTCAAAGAGAAGATATAGATGCTAAACCAATAAGATGAGTAATTCAGGTCACTTACAAAGACTTTTCGTGGTCCCAATTGAGTTTGAACGAATTTTTTATCTAATTAAATTTATATAAAGATCAATTGTGAAGTAAGTTTAATATCATATTGAGAGACGAAGATCAAATTAAGTAACCTAGTGAAAAAATTTGTTGAAATAAGTTCCAAAAGATGAGCAGTATTGGTCAAACTTCTCGTACCAAAGCTAGCTCGTATCTGACTTGATTCAGCCTGACATGGATGCTTACTCAATCGAGCCGAGCCTTAGGAAGCTTGAGTAGTGCTGGACTCTGCTATGCCCCTGCATATATTGGTCCTGATTTTAAAAAATTGCAATCCAAATCAAAGTTTGTTATCGGGTGACAGATTAATTTTATTACTTTTCTTTGGTCTCTTAGTCATTCATGTTATGAGAGTCGAGTTATTACTGGAGGATACATAAGGTAAAGTTTTTCTGTCATAAATTTACTTTATTATAAGACTCGACGACGAAAATTTCCTTTACAAAAATAAACGCTAAATCACTTAAACCGACTTGTATTGGTCCTAAAGCTCGATTCTTGCTAGTTTATGTTTGAACGTACATACATGTTAAAGCCCCCCCCCCCCAATAAAAAAACAAAAAAAACCCAAAAAAGAGAAAAAGACCAAGACACAGTAGTTTTGGGTAGCCCCAATTTAAGGCCAGAAAAGCCAGACCTGGGCTGCTCAATTCGGGTCAGCTTGGGCCCAAATTAGATATCTGATGGTTCTTCTAATCATCTGTTGTTGGTTGCATGTACTGTATCAATCAGGCGAAACTCCAAAGTTTTAGAGAGAGAAACTAGAGAGAGAGAGAGAGAGCTGAGAAGGGGGCGATGGGAGAGACAGGCAAAGCTGATGAAGATGCTCTTCTCAAAGAATTCTTCGCCGAAGTTGGCGAAGTTGAAAGAGACAATGAAGTTATTAGGTTCGATATGTTTCCTCCTCCCTTTGATTTTTTTACCTCGAATCATTCTATGAGATTCCTTAATTTCTATCATCTTATACCCTATTTTCAGATTTTCAGTATTTTTTTCATCGAATTTTGGAGCTAATCATTAACTTGTATTGGCAATTGAATGTTATCTGCTTCTTTTTCTGAAGTTTTCTAATGATTATAGCTTAATGTTTGTGTGTATGTTCATTTTTTGCTAACATCGTATTCAAGTAGGAAAATTTGGTCAGCTGAACAATTGGATGACTGACCTGCTGACTGAAACTACGGAGGCTATGTTAGCCTATGAGCTCCTTTTTTTTTGGGGGGGGGGGGGGGGGAGCCTTGGGGAAGGATTGATTAGGGTTTAGGATCAACTCAGAATGAGGAATACAAGTTCTATGTTCTTTTTTTTTTTTTTTTAAATAATCAAAGTTTTAGGAAGAGTTAAGTAGAATGAGCCCGAAACCGAAAGGAGAAGTTTCATTAGGTAATAAGAGAGATGAGATTGAATCATGTTGATATTGGGGCCAGAAACTTATTTATGCTAGATTCTTTATATAATAGAAATGTTCTATTTATTGACTTATGCAACATAAATAACCTCAATTAGGACTTAGAGATCTCTAAGGTAGGTTTAGGGGGCTCGTAGATTTCCTAGTCCACTTAGCTGGAGAATGGTGCAAAAGTACCATATTTTTGTTGGGGGATTGTTAGGTAGAAACCATGTTTAGGGCCTTTAGGCAATGGCACAATTATAAGAGTTGTCTCATTTGATTTAGATTGATGCTTCTTTGCATGAGGCAAACTATCCCCCTTTTTTTTTTTTTTTTTTTTTTTTTAAAACTTAGCTTTGTCTTTGTGTGTTTTGTGTTCCATCATTTTCTCGTTATGGCTCTTCCATTTGAAGGAACCTTAATCCTTGAAAGCAGCCATGGTATGAATGTTTTTCGGAAATGGGGTTTTGTGCTTGGTGTCAAGCTATTTGCCTAAGCGTGGTGTTGTAGTTATTTGAGGTATGATTGGAAGTACAATTCCTACGACCATCTTGAAATTTGCTCTGCTGTAGTGATAAAGCGCACCTTCCCTAGGTGGTTGTATTCCATTGTGAGTTATAACCTTCGGGTTCAACATATGTGAGGGGCCTCAACTCTAAGTTTCCTCAAAGTCTTAAAATTAGCTTGAGGACACTGTTTCTCGACATTAAATATTGGTACACAATTCATTAGTTCCTCCACACATAGCTATTTTGAAAGGCCTCTTGCATGGCTATATAATGAGATTTATGACTTGGGTTTGGGGATTTCATGATGTCGACTTTCCAACCATGTAAAAAGTCACTATTTGGCAAAATTTTCAGTTTTAGATTGGGGTAAACTAACATATAATCTCTCACTAGGCCGTGCACTACTCTTGCCATAAAGTAGTAGGTTGTCAAAAGTTTTGCATACAATGTCTCGCCAATTTAACAGTAAAAGTAGTGTAAGGGTATAGTTTAGCACATCTTATCACCATGCCAACATCCCCGGAGAACTCTTTGAAGTGGTTTGGTTTGGATTGCTATAGGGAGTACCGAGTGCTAATCATAGTTCTCCAATATATTTCCCACCCATCATCTTCAAGTTTAAGCAATGCTGCTGATGAGGCATTAATATTTTTGGTGTATCTGCGTCATCTTTGCAACATGACTTATGATAATACATTGGAGTTTGAGGCACATTGTCACAAGAATTTGGCCTTGAGGTTGCTTATGGAATCCTTAGTCCAGATATTATTGTACGGATCTTAAAGCTGGTTGAAAGTATCCTTGAACTCACTCGGCTACTCAAGGGTGTGTATTATAAAATTTGGTTTAGCATTTGGTCCGACCTAATTTTGGGGTTCTTGAGGTGCTTTGAGCACTCTACTTTGAAAATCTTTTAGATTTTGAGAAGTATTTACCTAGAGAATTTTATTCACCGTTATGACTCTATTGACACCATGTTGTAGATTTTGAGGTGTGGTTCTAGATCATCTCTTGTGGGCATTATGGAGGACATGATATGCTATAAATCACCAAAAATGGACTTGACATACCCTAAAACATTTTGATTAGTCACTAGGCGCACATAGTCACCATTTGACAACTTCATGGACATTTTCTTGAAAGTGCCAAAAGCATGCATAATAGCCTTTGTTTTTAAGTTCCCTCGAAGCCTTGCTAATGCACATCGGAAAACCTCGAGGGCATCCTAAGTGTACCTTCAGACATTTTCAATGATCTTGTGGGGCATACTTATGATTGCCTATTTTCCTTACTTTCAAAATCTCGAAACCATTCGTAATAGCCTTCTTTCCCAAGAGGCTCTACGCACTCTGCCTGAAAACCGTTAGGGTGTTCTAAATATCACTCTAAGTGGTCTCAATGAGTTTAGTGGCTTTATCAACAGCAACTTCTAGATTTTGAATTGTTATTCTAGGAGGCTTAACTATAGACGTTATAGTAATTTACAATGATTTCTAAACCATTGAAACTGGTTCTGAACACCATTAAAACATTTGAAGGGGCGCCAAGATCACTAGGTCATCTTCTGAAAGCTCTTTGAAAATTCTTCGAAATCATCGGTCATAGACTTCATTTTGAGGGGTCCGAAGAGGCTCTAAAGACTCTGCTGTGGAATTGCATCTAATGTTCTTGGTACTCCTTGAACTATTTTACTCAAGCAACTTTATTGGTGCCATGTTGTAGATTTTGAGATGTGATGTGATTCTTTTTTTTTAAAAAAAAAAAAAGAAAGAAAAACACACATTCATGGCATTATAGTGGATATTATATGATATAAACCATTCATAATGGGCCTAAGATACTTTTAAACATAGTTTCAAAGAAGAAAAATACTATTGATATTTTGAGGACTCGATAGAAGCACATAATCACTGTTTAGTAACTTTAGGACGTTTTGCTAAAAATGGTGAACGCTCTATATTGTGTATAGCCTTCGTTTTTAGGTCCTGCCAATGAACCTCCGAAACCTTGAGGACATTTTAAACATCCCTTTAAACAATTTCAATGAATTTAGTGGCTTCATTGGCAGAATGTTGTAGGCTTAAAAATATATTCCCCAAATCCAAATACAAGGATCATGGTGATATACAATACACACTAATGATCTAGATGGTCATTTAATACTCTAAAACATTTAAGATTGTCAGTAAGAGCACAGAACTGCCATCTGACTGCATCTTGTACATTTCTCCCAAAATCCCCAAAATTATGTATAATAGGCTTTATATTTGGGCATCCTTAGAGATGCTGACAACTCTACCTCTGCAAGCTCTTAGGGCAATATCCCCTGAAGATTGCAATGACCATAATGCCTTCTAGGCAATGCCTTAATGATTTTGAAGCGTGATGCTGGAATGCCTTAAGAACGACATGGTGGTGGCACAGATTGCCGTTTAGATTATCCAGAATGAATGTAAAATATCGTAAAGTTTTATGAGGAGCTGGTAACTGTACTGTCACTACTTGACATTGTATCACAACTTTTTCCATAGACTCCCAAAATTTTGGTATCATAGCCTTTGTTTTGGGGGTCCTAAGATGCTATGACCATTCTACCTTCAGAGCTCTTAGGATGTCATAGTACATGTTGAGGAGTCAATGGGAGCCCATATTCACCATTTAAGACTTCTTGGACATTTCCAAGAATCCTTGAAAACGATGTATAATAACCTTCATGTTAAGGTTGCCAAGAGACTCTAGCAATCTACATCCAGAACCACTTAGGACATCCTGAATATCTCTTTCAATGCGCATAGTAGCTTCGTGGGAACCATCTTGTGAATAATGCACGTTATTTACAAACGCCTTGTTACGCCTAGAAAACATGCCTTATGAGGGTATAATTACGCTTGAAGCAATATGTAATGGTTTAGAACACACTAAGCCTTTTGAGGAGTGGGAAGGAGAACATCTCTCCGTTTAAGAGGTATATTAAATAAATGATCTCTGATTCTTGATGTGTTAAATTGCCATGGAGGTCAGTCAATTTGGTTACATGTAAATTGGACAGCTTAAAGATGATAAGTTGTTCCAATGTGCTTCATCTTTCTTTTCTATAACCTTTACTGGAAAACTGCAGGATCTTATCGTGCTTCAAGTTAAATCCGTTCGAGCATCTTAACCTGCCATTTGATTCATCAGTAGAAGATGTCAAAAGACAGTACCGAAAGGTAATTCTTTGAGCCCTGTGATCTGGAATTTTTATTTATTTAGTTTAATGTTAGCCAAAGTAAGATGCTCACCAATTTCGTGGAATATTTAGCTGTCATTGATGGTTCACCCTGACAAATGCAAGCATCCACAAGCAAAGGAGGCATTTGGAGGTATGTTCAAAATGCTCTTTTTGCTGGACAAAAGAAAGATACTGCCTTCCATTGCAGTGGTCTTCTGCAGATGTACAAATTTTTGTGAATGGAATTATTGGTCTCTGAAGATGTTGGCAAATAAAAATGGGGAGGGAAAAAACTGAAGAGAAACTCCTTTTATCTGGCAAGCTTGTGCCATACATACATGCGTGACTTGGCACCATTTAAGCCTTTGTTTTTTACTAACTTCATAGGTTCTACTTCCACTTATGTAGCCTGCATTTTGATTAATGGCTTAATTTGTGTGGAGAACTTTTTCTTCATATTTATCTGTTTTTTGTTGGTTGCATATGATTGTTAATTAATGCTCATGAATTGCACAGCATTGGCGAAAGCACAACAGCAGCTTCTTGATCAACAAGAAAGGGACTACATTCTTAGCCAAGTCAAAGCAGCCAAAGGTAGTTGACTGGTAACATTTGACATATTGGTATCACTGCTGGCGCTCCATCCAGAATTGATGATATTCTAGTGGCTCATCTGCTGTATTGGGAAATTCCCCCCTCAGTTTCCGTTATTCATTTATTTCTGTGCTCTTTTTTCTCTAATGTCTTCTTTGTTGTAAGGGGAAAATTTTGAAGAAAGCTTGATTATTTATCCTCCCCCCCCCCCCCCCCCGGGTTTGCAGAGGAACTTCTATCAATTAGGAAGAAGCAGCTAAAGAAAGACACAGCATCAAAATTGAAATCATTGGTTGATGAGGTATGTTCCAAGAGGTCCTAACGGAGACTAAGAATAGTAGCAAATTTCGAAGACAGTGAGATGTGGGAACATTAACAGAAGATTCAAACAATCAAATTCCTTAGAATCCCTGTGCTTCCATTAGTGCCAACCGATACCCCTAACCAGCTGGCATAATTGTGACACATTATCCTCTTGCATATTGGAAAGTATATGTCGATGTGAGCTAACAAACCCTTTTCTAACAGAGATATGAGCAACAATATGAGCAGTCAGAGGAGTTCCAGCAGCAGTTAAAATTGAAAGTACGACAAATATTAACTGAGCAGGAATGGAGGAGGAGAAAAATGGCAATGAGGGTATGTCAGAAACTTTTCATATTACTGTGTCCTACCTTGATCAATCTTCCTGAATCAATTTCTACTATTGCCAGATATCAGAGGAGGAAGGCAGGCTAAAGAAGGATGAAGAGGAGCAAAAAGAGATTTGGAAAAGGAAACGTGAACATGAGGAACAATGGGAAGGAACACGAGAACAGAGGGTCTCTCTCTTATATCTTAGTGTTTCCTTTCAATTTTTTGCTTGTTCTCTCTGTTGAAGCTTATTGTCCAGTTTCTTTTGGCCAAAAAATTAATAATTTTTAAAAAACGAAAAAGAAAGAAATTTGTGTCTCTGCAAGGGAAGTCTGCTTCATTCAGGTCAATCAATCTTTTGGTGTTGTAAACCAATTGGCTAGGTTTTTGTGACCACTGTCCCCTAATTAACGTGCTTCTGCTGTGTCCTTCATGAGCATGTATAAACTGACTATTCATCTATTTCTGCTTTGCAGGTTTCTAGTTGGAGAGATTTCATGAAGAGTGGTAAGAAGGTGAGAATTGGCATGATTTTATCTTTTAGTGATCCAAAATCTGTAAATGCTGTCAATATGTAACTTGCTGTGCTATGTGCAGGGAAAAAAGGGTGAAATCCGACCTCCAAAGCTAAAGACAGAAGATCCAAACAAATCTTATGTTCAGAGGCCAGTGAAGCGAGGCTAATGTGCCATCGTAGGGCTTTACATGTTTGGTTGTAATTTGTATTCATACATTCCATGCCCATGGCAGAGCTTTTTAGAGCGTTAGAGGCTGTGGGCATGGTATCTTTCAGGTGTGCCATCCGATCCAGAAATTGTAAGATGTGGCTTCTTTTAGTGGCTCGTACAGTTGTAACTCAAAGAAATGTTTTAACTCCTTGGACTTGCTGCACTGAAAGCCTTCTGCGGAAACTAAACTGTCCGTTCACTGGTACAACTCGAACAGCTCAAACGAATTTGCGACCATTTTTCCTCTCCCATGGTGGGGTGTCCATCTTCCTCCCTATGCCCTGCCTTTATCCTGCTGTTTGGAGAACCTAGTCTAGAATACTTCAGTTTTTGATAAATGGTTTGATGAACTTAGGAAGATGAACGAAAAGCTGCAACTGCACCAAAGTATACAACGTACATGTTGAGTATGGAACCTGTTGGTTATTCAACAATCCGTTTATGCTTTTGGTTGAAGTAGTTTCTGAACTCATGGTGTCCATATTGATTATTGGATATGATACGGTGCACATTAGCAACATCTATGCTTTAAACCAAAGGCATTTATGTGAGGGGATTTGCGATAATGTTCTACTTGACAATACTGTTGCTGTATTCTCCTTTATCATGTCTATCTTTCCTCTATTAGGAGTTTTTTAACATAATCCTCCTCAACTAAACGGGATACCAAAACGCATGAGTTGTATGCGCAAGAATAGAATGGCAAACTGAGGCAAAACCGTTGATATGTTTTGTATTAAGAAAACCCTCCATATCCCTCTTCCAAAAAGTCGCATGGGAAAGACAAATGATACAAGATTACACAAAAACATACCTCTTACTACACAAAACACAGCTCACCCACATAGGACCTCACCAATAACATACACCACCTTGTGTGACAAACACACCCTAATTGAGAGGACCCAAAAAAATTATAGAAACACTAATTGAGAAGAATACCCATCACTATCAACCTGATTAAAGAAACAAACCCAGACTCTGACTTCTAATAGCATATGATCGATGTACAAGGGCAGGCTTTTGAGGCATTAATGGTGTAAATCTGATAACATATCCTTGAAGTGAGGTCATTGCCGCCTGCATTGGGATTCCGACCCATATTTGGTTGATTGAAGACCTCCACTGCGTGGTTATCCGAAAGATGGCCTTGACAATTGTGGTAATGAGGCGAAATGCTCAGGACATTCTATATACAGTATCAGGCTATACCAGATGCCAAGACTCTTGCCGGAAGTGTGATCCAGAAATTAGTGTCAAAAACATTTGGCATCACTCAAATCCAAGCAAGTGAACCCCGGTCATTTGCAACTTGAGGACGGCCTCTAGTTGGTGTTGGTGGTCGGTTTGCATTTAGCTCCTGTACCCAAGCACACATGGTTGAAGAAATTAAATTAAATGTGAAGAAGCCAACAATGCAAACATGCAAAAACTTGATTCTGGAAATCAAACAGAAACTATCCACCTGCATCCAAGTATCTTCAATATGGCGCTCAGGTGATGTTTCTGGTGATGAAATTGCAGGCGGCAAAGGATGAATGAGCTTTGGGACCACCACAAGATCCCTACCCAGGACGAGGATGGCACCTGCATTATTAGCAGTACCTAGGAAAAGGAAAGACTAAGGATTTTAGCACATTGCTGGTACAACAAAGCCACAGCAAGCTTGCCACAGCACCACCCCTAACGCTGATGCGCCAACACAGGGCTTAGGAATATTCAGATAGAAGCAACTTTACCCGCACACGGAAAAATGTTGTTCATGAAAGCTCCACAATTCTTCTTAGGGGGAAGCGGGGGAAGAAATTTTTATGGCATTAGGGGCATTGTCATTCAAACACTGCCATTAGATCCTTTTTTTTTTTTTTTTGGGTTTCTTTGATAAGATTAAACAAAAAGGCAAAAACTGCCAGTAGATTAGCAAGAAAGTAGACAGATACGAAGCGAAATATATGCAGCACCAGACATTAAACTGGCTGAAGTTGTAGAGGCCCTCACACATACCACAATAGTTGGTCGCTGAAAACAACGTAATTAGATGCCCTTGAGCAAAACGCTCGAAGCCATCCATTACACACTCGTGTGCACGTACTATCAACTGAAGGTCATTGTTATTACAGAACTCCATAACACGATCAGGCTGCCACATTAAACACCACCTTGTCAATAGAGTACTGTCATGAAACCAAGGCAAGCCTACTATATTACCATCATGGACAAAAAATAGCTTAAAGAGTGCTGTTTCTTGACAAGGAAAAAGAGCCCATTTCATTCTGCCAATTACTTTTCTGCGTCGGGGGTATGGATCCTAGGCCAGCATGGGGCCCAAGCTTGTGGGGAAACTCACACAACCAAGAAGGTTGTGCTAAGCGGAATTGAACATCCAACCTCAGGTTAGGAAGGGATGTGCGGAGTCCGCTGACAATTTTAGCAGCCTTTTATTCTTGTAATAAAACCCAACATTATTAAATGCTGTGTCCCATTAATTTAATGCCCTTGAACAGTCCAGAATTCAAGATTGTGTATGGATAGTGCTTCCTCCAAGGTTTAAGGTTAGAACTCCATACCCTTCAATCTAAACCCAGTACATGAGTTTAATAATGCAATTATAAAGAAACTACTACATATACAAAACTTCTAAAAAGAAAATGTAAAATATATGTTCCTATGCTATGTATTACACTTAATGCAAACGACACGACGATGACATCCTCACAGAACAGATACAGGTACAAAAGGTTATTTCTGAGTTATTATACTTAACATTTATTGAAGGCAAATGAAGCACCCTGAACGTTCTTGATCCAAACAGAACTAATGATGTACTCCAAGAATACAAGCAAAAGTCCATTCCAATAACCAGACACACAAGCTTATACTATTCAGTAACCAAAACTTATTCAAGAAAATGGACAAGGAAAATATAGCTTTGAGCAATTGTCATCTAAACATACTGGCTGAGTGCATGTTTTTATATGCAATACGATCCCTCAGATGAAATAGAAAGCTTAATTTGTTTGTTGGCTTGTATACATGGTGAGTCTGTCTAAGTGACTTGGTCCAGGGACTAGATTCTAATAGCAACGTATATACATCATTTTAGCCATCCATGCCAGCCTCTGGTGAGAGACAGAGCGGGGGCTGCATACTAAGGGAACTGGAAAAAGCTGAGCAAAATATGACTAAATTTAAATTCTGAAGTTTCCTGCATTTAAGAATAAGATGTCACTCACCCCAAACGTGACTAAACCAGGACCCCTAGCATTTGGACGCAATCCTTCCACACTGTCATTCTCAGTTGGATCAGACCTACATATTCAATTTAGCACTGTAAGCTTTCCTGGCTGTCTAAATCCAAACATTACACAAATCAAACTACACAGACAGTTCACACCAACCATAATAAATCCATAAGAACAATTGAGCCAGCTTCCATAGCAATTGGGCGCTGAATGTTTTCAATCTGTTCCACATGATTAATTGACCGTCCAATACCACCATGCATGCAAATAATTTTCTTCTCAATAAGAGCTGCCAATGGAAGCCAATTAAACAATCTGTTGAACCGATGCCATGCCCAGATTCCATCTCTTTCCCCCTATTTCAATATCAAGAAATATGATGAGCTCACTTTAAAAAAATAAAATAAAATAAACAGAGGAAATCATAACTTTACCATGCGCTCAATACACTCAATCCTAAAGCCAAAAAGGGCATTGATATCTGCGGCTTCATGATTTCCACGAATTAGATGTACATTGTGGGGGTACTCAACCTGATAATTATCGTACAAAGAGACAGCACATACAGGGATCAAATTTTTGATGCACAAAAAGGGGGGGGGGGCAGAAGTAGTCCAAGCATGATCGGTACCTTCAACGCAAGTAGAAGTGCAATGGTTTCCAAGCTATGTTGGCCCCGATCAACATAGTCTCCCAAGAAGAGATAGTCTATGTATCTGAATATGATTTATGTTTCATTATCAAAATGAATGCTCTAATACCAGAAAAATACACAAATAGACGGAAGGCAACCACACCATACAGTTGCGTGGGCATCGATATACACTGAGTCACGAAGAAAATGGTAAAGAATAATGATCTCGTAAAATCTTAACCCATAGTTACACAATTTAACAGTGTCACAATTGGGACATGAAACAAACCAATCAGTTTATACCCAGACACATTGTGTTCTCAACGCATGCAATTGTGAATCTCTCAAGACTTATACCACCCTAGGCAAGTCGGATGTGAAGGTTTGAACCCCTTAATGTGAAACACAAACACCTTAAAAAAAGAAAAAAAGACAGAAGGGCCCAAAGAAAGGAAGAGAACAAGCAGACTAATAACGAAGAAAGACAAATGAAGGAAGAGAACGCCCAGAAGCCAAGCAAAGAAAATTAACAATTCCCTGGCATATCTTGAATATCAAGGTAAAAGCAGAATCACCTTGCAAGTTGCAATTGCTAAAACTCTTTCACTAAACCGTTAATTGACGACACGGGATCAAACTAAAGTAAAAGACCTATCTTTTAATGAAAATAATTGGAGCAAATAACCTCACGGATGCTAAAACAATCAAGGAACCAGTCCATTTACGTGACTATCTGATGAGTTATTTCAAATGTTACCTACAAATTAAACAAGCACAGACCCGAGAAAGGGAGGGGAGGGGAAGGGAGAGGGAGAGATAGAGGGAGAGAGGGGGGAAAGGGGAAGATGGGGAGGGGGAGGGGGTAGAGAGGTTGCTTGGGCAACCCCAAGTGACAGAAGCAGCAGGAAAGCTCAGGCTTCTATGTCAGACCCTTCGCTTTGCCTTGCTTTCAATAAATTCAGGCAAAGGCATTGTTTCCCGAAGAAGTTTGAAGGGTTTGCTTGATATGAAAACCCATTTAAAGAAAATAGCAAACAAGTGAACATTATTGACGCATGGCTAGCAAACTTAGAACTGACTTTGAACAACCTTCACAAAAACATATTCCAGAAGGCCTCTAAAACTCCATCTGTAATCCATGATTTTGAATCATGTTGTAAATTACTACTAAATGTACAGGAAGCAATGAGAGGAATCAGATGAAGTGAAGCAGCAGCACGGTATTTATACTCACGCTATATCTCCTGCTGTCGATGGAGCACCGTACTCATCGAAAAGTCGCATGAGATCCCCAAACTGTCCATGCAAATCACCAAATATTTTAATCGGAGCCCTAAGTTGAAGTACACTTGGCTCACTTGCAAAGATCCGCTCAGCACTGTCACAGAGATCTGCTATGTCATTACAGTCCAAGAAAAACTGCCGGCGAACTGGAGGCTTCCAACCACGAGGCTTTAGAAGATGTGCTATGACCTAAGCACAAAGGCAAAGATGTAACAGTGGTAAATATTTGGCCCATAAAATCTATAAATATGAATTTTGAGACCACCACCAGGAAGCTTCGCTGACAACGTAATTTTGGGGGGGGGGGGAATACAGCTATATCAGAAGTACAGCATCTTCACAAAGCAAGGATTCCCCACAGAATGGGAAGTATTTACACAAAATTATCAAGTAAACACCATAAAATTTATGGCATTAAGGCGAAGAAATCAATAAAGACACATAAATAGTTGCAATCATGTTTTATGTTACTGAAGCAAGCAAACCTGAACGGCAAAACAGAACAAATAAAAATATTCCTTTTTTTCATAAGCAAGATGCAAACAGGTCAGCACTGTGCAAACATACTTTGACATCCTATCTTATACTAGCAAAACATCTCAAGCCCATATTGCTTTATCCACCATTAGCCGGGAAGCGGAGCCACAGATATGTTTGAATGCTCGTGAAAATTTATGAAAACAGGATAAGCTCGATCTACCTTTTTGGGTACACTATTGATTGACATTTGCCGATCCAGTAATTTCCTTGATGCAGTAGCACTTTCAGGTGTTCCATAACTGACGCGTCTGCCCTCATTCTCAAACTGGTCAATAGATACCTGTCTGACCATGCCACCTAAAGCACCACCAGTCTCTGCCGCTACGACCACCTGCAGGTATCAAGAATTGTGATCCAGCACGGAGTCACATGTATTGCCATTTATCCATGCACTTTTGTTATAAAATTGATTCTGAATATTCATCAGTAACTTTTCCCCCTTTGACTTAATTCCAGATCATAAACTTTCTCATATGCATATTACTGCAGCTTGTTTACGTATAAAAAGTATCTTAAAATGAGATGGGTTGTCATCTGATACTAACAGCACGGTGATGAAGCCTCACACCCGGTGGAGGGGTACTGTTTGGTGCAGAAGAGTCTGGCTTTATCATAGTTGGCATCTGTTTCCCACTAGGAGTTGCCTCAGCACCACGATCCCTATCAGGCAGCTCCACCTCACCATTTACTTGCCGTGCTTTAGCAGCAGCTAAAGTAGCGCTAATAGCTTCTGCTTCAGCTGCTGAGGCTTCAACCAAATACTCAACACCTTTGCTGAGCCTCCTGCAAGTACATTTTCATCAAATATCTCCATTTTATTATGCAAACATATTAAATATCCACATGTAAAAGTGACGCTTCATCATATGAAGGTAACATGAGATATCTCACCGGCTTCCTTGCATCACGCCGTTTTCATGGCTTATATCAGTGTATATATCACCATTTATGGGAGGAGCGACAGGATTCCCAAGCACAACAGCACCATCAGGAACCGATTCAGCATCGTTTTGCATTGCTCTGTCATCAGCAAAACCATACTTTCCACCTAACCTTCCCGGACGTGTATTGGAAGCAGCAGCTGCAGCCGCAGCATGTGAAGCTGCAGTTGTTGTCTCAGCAGCAGCAAGATCTTCGGCGACAAGCAAGTCATCCAGTAGCACGCCTAATATGATTCCAATTTACAATTCGATGAAAACAGCTCATTCAAAATAGATATAGAATAACTATGAGTGCAATGGTATATCACTTTACACCCATTGAACCCCCCCCCCAAAAAAAAAATGACCACAAGTCATGGTACTAGGGAATATCTTACCACCACGTAAACCACCGTAAATAAAAATCAAGTCGCCAACTGCGGCAGCTGCATGCCTACACCGTCTCGTTAGTTCCACAGAAGCATCTCCACCAGCAGCATCAGCACTGTATCGGCCAGTCCTCGGACTAGTAACAACAGACTTTGTATCACACCAAACTCCAGCTGCTGTATCCAACACTGCAATGGGAAAAGTAACATGCATTTAAAACATAATAAATAAACAAACACAAGAATGGCCAATACTAAGAGGCAACCATTGAAATTATCCTGTCACAGTAACAAATCACAACCAGAAGCTAAGCGACACATGAGAACCCCAAGTACGGAATAGCAAGCATGATAACCATGTACCTGCGACACTGGATGAATCTTCCACCATGCGCCCTCCACCCAGTGCTCCTCCAGATACGTGAAGCCGTGCGTTGACGAACACCTACGGATACACTTTCTAGTCGTTAGCTCTCGCTGTTCATATGTATAGGAAAATGACAATCAATTTTCAAAACTAATTGGAATGAAACCCACTGCAGCATGTTGATATCTTGAAGATGGTGAAACACCGGGAGCAATTGCCCATTCCCAACGACCATCTCTATGCTTCGCAAGTCCATACGCACTGGCCAGTGGCTGCACAAAAATTGCAAATCAGCAGTCTAGGACAAAAGATTAAGTAGAGAAACATATTATCTATTGAAACGTTTTGCTTCATATAGTAAGTAACAGCATATAGTAACAGCATCAGGGAAGATCGATCTCGTCTGGCCAAATAGACTTGGAATCCAAAAAATCACACAATGCATATGTGATTCCTCAACAATATAGTAACTGTTTTATCACACTGCCAAATAAGGCAAGACATGAAAAAGATTTCTTTGTAAGGGGGAAAAAAGAACCCCGGATAAATATAGTTCATATAAATATTACGAACGTAGACCAATACAAACATCCCCATATCCTAACATGCATAAGAGGATCAGCATAGAGGAAGAGTTTAAATTGTGAGAAAGATGTCAACAAGATCAATAAAATCAGGCAACACTTTACAGCTCTTGGAAACAGTAGGATATTGGAAACCTGAAGCACATAACCTCATTTGTTTCCATTTATCTCAAAATTATTGAAGCCAGAAACTAATTACAGTTAAGGAAAATTTTCCTTCAGAATCCATGCTGTGCCATCCGTTTCACCCACATTGGTGGAAGGGAGAAGATAACTAAATACGCTATATGTGCTTCCCATGCTTACTCACCACACTGTTCGCATCTCTCCCTCCACAAAGTAGAAGAAGACCATCAGAACGTGCGCTGGCAGTTGCATACCTAACCAACATGAAAAAGGATGACAGTTAACAAGTATCCTTCACATAGGAGGAAGTAATGAAAAAGACAATTAAGTGAAATCTAGCAGCCACATGCCTCTAAAGACTAGGTAAGACAAATGAACAACAGTAATGAAGGGGCTAGATTTAAGACTGACTACATAAAAATAACAGGAAAAAGTTAGCAGAAGCTTCCTGATGTAAACAAGCCAATAATGCAATCAATATTATGCGAGTGTGAATAATGGACTGCTACCGGACGCTTGCAACCAGAGAACAGAACTCAGCTGACTTCCACTTGTGGAACTTTGGCAGCTACACTGAGAAGCACACCCCTAAGAAAATTAGTTGACAATTCTCCTAGGTAGTGCTTCATTATTTTGATTTAATGATAACCAAGCACCTTTTCCTTTCTTCTGGGACTCCTTCCATAGCCCTTATAGCGGTTTATTTATGCTGAAAGAAGGTCAAAGGACAAGCAAACAAGAGAAAGGACCATAGAAAAGGCCAGGATGACAATCATGACAGACCGCAAGGAAGCAGATAAGATGCGACCTTAACTACCCCATCCGCGCGCCCCCCCCCCCAGGGGATGAATAATGGATAAGGACACCAAGGAGACGTCACACACATTCGAAACGAGCGCAGCAACAAAACTATCGTGCCTTCAATTGAGACTAATTTTTATGAACCAATCCAGAAAAGGCTAAATCCCAGCACCAATGAAGCAATTGAGCCAAATACGTCAAATTCTCCAGCAAGTATCCCAGTCATCAATTTCGTACAACAGCCCTCATGTTGGTTTTCTTTATATAAGAGCAAAGCAATGCTCTTCAGATTGCAATCAACTGAATCAATAAATAGCAAGCTGCATTTACTTGACGTTCCTCATGCTTAAAACTCCAAAAAGAGTGAAATTAGCATGAACGTCACAAATGAATAAATGCATAAGCTCTCTCAAAAGGCATCTCATATCTGCATTGTAGTACAAACTGTATTTCAGATTGTACTTGCATTAACCAATATCTATTCCAGCTGAATTATCTTGAAGACATCCATTTGCAAGCATCCCCAAAATAAAAACAATGCAGTTAGTTGGGTATAGGACCTTCACCAGTCCTATGAATCATGTCCAGTAAGATACTAGCACTTTTGTCAAAATGATACAGGACATCAAGGCATTATACTTCCAAGTCAAACCAACAGCCCAAGTTGGTTACCTTGAGACTTCCATTAGAACGAGCACCACTTGCCTAACATAAAACTGACACTTTTTTTTTGTTTTGGTGAATAAGAAAACTGACACCCTTTACTAGTGAATTGGAGACCTAATTCATTGGAAGTAGTTGTTTAAAGCAACTACAGCTTCCCTGGACTTCATGCAAATATCCTGCTAGTGCATTTTATGGCACCCTGTTAGTACCAGTAAGTTTAGATTACTGTACTCCAACCACATAAACCCTCTTCTTATACCCTCTTTATAATCAAGGACCAGAATCGTTCATTTTGTTTGATGAGAAAAAGAGGGGAACTCAAGTGGATTGGAAATCAGAAAACAGTTCCATCATGTTCAAAAAATAGAAGTTCAAGAGAAAACACTACATCCCATTCATCAACCACCACCTGGTCATCCACTCGAATAAGAAAAGAGGGAACTGAATCGATTGGAGATCAGAAAACAGTTCCATAGTATCCCAATAAGAAAGATTAACACAGTTAATTGCAGTGAATGTGAATCACCCAGTGATCCAAGCCCATCTTGATGAAACCTTTGGTTTTACCCTACTCTCTCATTGTCCAAATGAACCAAGAGTTTGCATCCCACCTGAGCAAGGTCTAGGGAGATTCCAATGTAAACGACTTTCCCCTTGTCAGCAGAACAGTTGATTACGAGCAACCCATAAAAAGTTTTGCAGTGAAAACCGATTTTGGGAGATTAAGAAGATTTTGAAAAAAGAAAGCAAACAGCAACAGAGTGATGCAAAGACAGAGAAAGCAATAACAAGCAACAAACGTATAAATACCACTAATTGGTACAAAGCATGGTCAACATCAAGCAGGAAGAAGAAGCATTCAAAATCCTGCAGAGCAAACCCAGTTCAAGCCATGAAAACATATCCATATAAGCCACATAATAGATCAGATGTGCAATTAGTACCACCGAATAGTCATATGAACAAATGCATACTGGACAAGCATCATGGAATGCATATGCGACAAAGAAGTGAGAAAGCGCAAGCTTCGCTCAATCACCTAATCCTAGACCAGTCTAAGAGCCATGAGGTAATATCATCCCCCCTTTAGTCTTGTTGGGATCTGCTCGTCACACAACAAAACCTAAATGTATGGAGGCATGCTTTCATTTCTCCTAGCCCAATCTAACAGAAAGACTAAATCAGCATGACCTCGTCGGTACTCCCATACAATAAAAGATCGAACCCAAGTGCAAACTCCTTGACCCTTGAAAATGCTACACCACCAATGATAAATCTCATCTTCTCTCTTCCCCACCCTACTTCTGCCCCCTTTCTCCCTCATTGAACTTGCACTCCATGTGCTCTGCGTACTCAATTTTGAACTTGCTAAATTTAGAACCCTTAGAATCTAGAGAATTCCTACATATCCCCAGCTTGGTCTTAACTGTTTCTCTAGTCTCATCAATTAAAGTCATATCCTCAACAAATAGCGGACAACATATACGGCCTCATCTTGGATTTCTTTAATAAGCCCGTATATAATAATTAGGAAGAAGGGGTACTTGAAGCAGGTACTCGGAGCTTCCTGACATCAATGGGCAACTCCCGTGTCTCTTCCTAGCTTCAACTAGGCTTTGCTCCATGCGACTAAAATGTTCTTCAACTCCAAACATCTCCACAACATCCCAAGGAAGTTGCATACTTTCTCTAAATCAATGAACGCTATTTGCAAATCCTTTTCCCTATCGATAAAATTTCACAAATCTTCCCCTCAAACAAAGAACGGCCGATTTTGAATTCATCTAGCTCCATCTTGAACCATCCCTTTTCTTTGGTCGTCTTATGCTCCCAAAACGCTTAAATGAAAAAGGAATCACTCAACCAATTAATACTAAAAGAGCTTTCTCCTTCTTCAACAAGTTCATCAAACAAATTATCAAGTTCGCCAACAATCTTCTCAACCCTAGATCGAAGAGCATCAGAGCAACATCGAACTCAATTTCCCCTACTTTTTAAACTCTTCTCTTCCTTCCCCCCCCCCCATTCAATCATGAGCATTTATTGTTGTCTTCAATCTTCATAAGAAGTACTACTAATGCAGATTAGTTAGATTGGATGAGACGTGTGGTTGTTATACTGAAATCTCTAAACAAATGTCAGTTCAAAAATAGTTTTCTATGGCCCTGCTCATTTCGTTGGCAAATCCAAATTTACTAACCTCAACTATTTCAACCCACTTCAACCTACTTCACGAACTTCAATAAAAAATATCCACTTCAACCAACTTTAACCCACTTCCAACTATTTTAACCAACTTCTACCCATCACAAAAAAAAAATAATTCAACCCACTTCAACAAAACAAAATACCCACTTCAACCTACCTCAGCCCACTTCAACTAATCTCAACCAACTTCACCATTTATCAATTCATATTTCCCAATGAAAAAAACAGGCCCTATATCCCACTTGTTGCATAGCCAACTTCATATCCATTATATGCCCCATAAACAATCCAAAACTGTTTGAATCCTCAATCTCTAGACCTATCTCACCATATACTGCCAATTCTTGATTAGGAGCTTCTTTTGTATGAAATGTAAAGAGTTTAAGATAAGCCAATTTCTTCATGCATCTCTATTGGTCTTCTGTAAATTTGATCAATGGCTCCCCAATGAGCTTCATTTTAGTTTCCAATAGCTTTCAAAGGATACTTTCAAGAGAGACTGTGGGACAACTGTTTTCCTCCTCTTTTCCCAACTGTCATGTTGTCTTCATGCTCCAGCTAGTCTATATCTAGCTTTTCTATAGGACTATCAAACTCTACTTAAATTAGTATCTCTTTATCTTTTCACCGATACTGACACTTCCCATAACAATGAATGAGAACACACTATGAAACGTTGTGTATTCTCATGTATTTCAAACTTCAACGTTGATTTAGAATTGCGAATCAACTTGTCAACAAGTTCTATCTTGCCTTCTTGCCTATTGGAGGGGCCAAGGGAAGACTGTACCCCCCCCCTCTCTCTCTCTCTTTCTCTCTGTAACTCTCCCTCTCTCTCTCACGCGCGCGCACGAAATATCATGTGTATGTATTATTTTGAGGGCCAAAAAGGATATGTCAACATGGAATCTATGATTGAGAGATCTCAGAAAATAATTTCCAGTTGAGAATCCAAGCATCTAACTATAACACTAGATTAACTATCATTGTAAGTACTCCCCTAGAATTTTGTTCTCCTATTGCCTTGTTCAATGTCCACAAGAATATATACGTAGAAGCTTCCTTTGCAGTTCTTTTGGAATGACTTCATCTGCATGTATCATATTGAGGAATCAAAAGGTGAATCAACTCATTCAGGTACCAAAAACTTTCATATTTTCAAACCTAGCTCTCCTAAAAAGAGCTGTTACAGAGGGTTACAAATAAAAAAGCTAGCCATGGAGAAAGGTGGTTAGCATCACATTAGGTGAGCAAGGCTTTGCTCAAAACTCAAAACCCCAGTAGAACAAGTTGCTTGCATAGAGTGGGCCCTTTGGAGGTTCATAATCAAAGGGTGGTAGGATTTCAATTGTCATATTTCTTATAAGGTTGGAGAATACTCTAAGCGTTTTTCGGCATGATAGTTGGTTTAATGGAGCTTCTCCCTTCTCTTTATGCTCCTTACAAGGAATGATACGTGCCTCTTCTGTTTCATATCCTATTTTTTCCCCCAATGAATTGGTGGAAAAGGGCAGTCTTCTGTAACCACCCCAACCCTCGCCCGCCTTCAGCGAGCTTGATGAGCTCTCTTTAAGGGGATCATATATCAAAGTCAAATTATAGGCAGAAGTTTTGCATCAAATCCTAACTTCTCAAGCCTCTCCTTTCCCTTCCTTACCCCAAAATTTCAGTAAACAATGTTTGTTGTGCAAAGAGGACCTTGAGTTTATAATTTATCAGGTATCTCTTTCCAGACAATTTACAAGAACTCCCACTTGCTCGGACTTTCCATGAGTGATGGCTAAATTAGTCTCAAACCATCTTCTACGACGTAAAGGCCAAGATGAAAGCTGCAAAGGAAATTTCTCATTCCATTATTAGGACAATTTGAGAGAAAAGCAATATAGAGAAGAGACCACATTGATATGTTTCTGGTGCACCAAAGACAAACGAATTGACATAGAATTTGCTCTAATTCATTAATGGTAGAGTTCACAGATACTTTTTTTTTCCCGTGTTTCGTATATATGGGTGTTTGATCTACATTCAATTAATAAAATTTCTCCTCAACCACCGAAAAGACACTACATTATTAAATCACTCTTAACCTTTAGGAACCAAATTTTTAAAAATTAAAAATAGGAATACAAGTGGGATGTAGCTTAAGAAAAAAAAATAAAAAATCCACATTTGATTGTTAGCCTATGTACACACATAGCCACTAGAGTGTTTGCCTCTTTGGATGAGTGTTTTCACTGAAGAAGAAAATCTTTGCAATTGAACCACTGGATAGGTCATCTACTGCTTCCACCAAGCACAACTACATCAAGTGATGTTGAAAGGATGTTGGACATATAGGAAAAAGAACTTGCAAGCAGAAAAAAAGGAGGAATGACTGAACACCAGTACTCCCAATCTTTATACTAGTCCTCAGGGCTGATCCATTCCTTCCAAGCTCTCTTAACGACATTGATGAAGAAAAAGAGATGCAAAGAGAAGTTACTAGGGGAAGGAGCAACAGAAGAAGATAAACAGCGGTAAGCTTCACAGAAAGGGAAGAGCAGGACTTACATGCATGGAGGGGGACCTTCACCTTCAGGTTCCAACTTCCTCCATTCATAAGGCTTTGCCGCAGTGTCCAAGGCCCAAACATCAGCCAATGGGCGCTTTCCTACACAAACCAAAAAATGCCCCCCCCCCAAAAAAAAGATTGTCAAATCTTTCAGATCAGGGAGAACCGCCAAGCACCTACGAGCACATGGTAGAATAACTCGAACGAGAAAACAACTCACCGTCATTGCCACCAATACACATAAGATACCTTTGCCCCACAAGAGCCATAACATGTCCATAACGTGGCCCAGGTCCAGGGCCTTGAACAACCACCCTAGTCAAATCAACTTCTACGTTAATCATATACCTTAGCTACCCAGCCAACAAAAAATTGCAGAAGACAAAATTTCAGTCATCTCAAGTTCAAACCTATGCCAACGCGGCCTTTGCTGAGTAAGATCAAGAACATGTAGATCCTCGGCTGACAAACCAGCTGGGCCAATTCCACCCTATTGGGAAGATGGAGCAATAGTTACAAAAGCTATATGAAGAGAATAAATGTGTTACAGAAATCATAACACAATCAACAGTTTGGAGATGTTGCCAACCTGTATAACCACCATAGTTCCCACGGCAGTGGCCACATGGGCTGCTCTTGGTGTGGGTGGCTCTCCAATGGGATTAATCCTGGAGGTTAAAGCACATAACTTGGTCAAGATAATCCGTGTTATATTTTCCTTTCCTTCCTCCTCAGCAATCACTTACCAAAATCAATTCAGAATTTAAAATGGCCACATGAAAAAGTAATTCGAAGATATCCCAGCTTACCTTGACCATTTATTTGTTAACACATCATAACAATGAACATCAGCAGTAGCGCCAGCTAGTCCTGCAGTCCAGCAAGAGCAATTCAATCACAATATACCCACGGATGCAAATTGAAGGAAAATTTAATGTTCGAATAATGAACATTTTCAAACATTCTGATGTAAACTGTGGATATTAAACATATATCATTATTAAAATAGTAGGAAAGCTAAAACCTATGGCCATCAATATTATTGTGTTAGGAACACAGCAAAACAACAAACTGCTACAGGTAAACACCCATAACTATCCTGAAAGGTGACAATTCAACAGAGCTCATAATCAAACAACAATGCAAGCTACTAGTACTTCTTCCAGCTTTCATCGAACTAAACAAAACCATCATCACCATCAACTAAGTTAAGTTTGTCTAAATCAGACAACAATGCAAGCTAATAGTACTCTAATCACACCATAATCACACTCTACGCAGCTTTCAACCACTTAGAAATGGCGAACGATGCATTATGCATAGGTCAAAGTATTACAGGTCAAATCTGAACCATCAACTAAGTTAAGTTTGTCTATACTTTCAAGACCATAAGCAGCTACTATCCCAATCACAAAATAAACTAGGGTTTCCTCAAGCATATATCATGCAAAATGAAAAAGAAAAGATAAACCAAATTAAATCTTGGCTAAGCAAGAAAGCAGAGAACATATACATACTGATGCCAGCACTTCCAGCAGATGAAGGGGTTCCAGCAGCGGCAGAATTTCCCTCAAGAGCAGTGGCACCACCAAAAAGAATCAACCTCGGTCCAATGTACCCCGGGGTCGCTTCCTCCCCAACCGACGGCACGGCTGTCAACGTGTGGCCGCACCGTGGTCCTGGCCCATCCTCTTTCTTCTCTATGATTGCATTCACCACCGAATACGTCGGCGCACACCTCGGACCAGCAACCGGAGATGGCGGCCGCTGCTGAGGTTCGCCATCTTTATCCATCGGAGAAGACGAGGTTGTTGTTGACGATGTTGTCGAGTTATGGTTCGTAGTAGTCGTAGTTGCAGTAGCACTAATAGTAGTACTACTACTACTAGTAGAATCTTGATCGTTCTCCATTGATGAAGAAGTATCGACCTCCATCTTCTTGGATTCAAAAATGTTGACAGAACAAACAAACAGTGAAACAAGTCAAACAACAAACCCTAACAAGCTCAGATCGCAACTCGAGTTGAGATAATTAAGCATTTCGAATCACCACAACAAAAAGATTCGAGGTTTCGAAAACCCTAACAAGCTCAGATCGTTGTAATTTCAAATTCAAAGCATGAGTGATAAAATTAGGAGCCGAAATTGACGACAAGTCAATCTGGATAAGCAGACTATGATTATCAATCAGCAGCTAAAGAGGAGAAAATCTGGAAGAGCACGAAAGTGAGAATACAAATCTCTCTCTCTCTCTTGTCTGTATTTTTACGGCTCCGAGATTTTTTTTGTTTTCCCTCTCTCTCTCCCCGCAAAATTTGCTAATTTTTCGTCACTGTCTTTTTACTGGAAAGTTTTTTTTTTTTTTTTGGGTAGGGGTTTTATTCATTTTAATTTTCAGTTTGATTTGATTAATTGAATTTTTTTTCTCTTTTTTTTTTTGGTTGGGAGGAGAGAGAGTGAGAGAGACGGCGCGGATAAAAGGTTTAATGGATGGATGGCTGGCTGGCTGGCTGGCTGGCTGGCTTTGAAGTAGTATCAACAACATTCAACGGCGAGTCACCCCATCCTTGCTTGCTTGTTCGGGTTCGTGTACGCCGACGCCAACTCGCACTTTGAAGTGAGTTAATGTCTCGCGCGACATTCAAGTCACTTAGGCTTTTCTTTCCAAAAAAAGAAAAAAATACAGAAAAGAATCCTTCTTAAGTCACAGATAGTTATGAACAACAGTTTTAAGAATCATCAATTAGTCTCATAAAATTTTACTCCCATACTATTTAGGAAAATTTTTTAAGAAGTCACGCATTCTAAGAGTGATCACCGGTGAATCCACTTAAGTAATGAGGTTTTTAAGAATAGACTCTGTGAAAATAAATATGCATCATTGGCGGTATAAATAACCATTTCAAATCCTTAAAGTTACACTGGAACCATCTACTAGGGTATTATAGGTTTAGTGAACAAAACTTCTATTGGCTGAGTAAAGTCTTAAACCTCACAAATTTTTAATGTGATCATGTCTCAAACTTTGAACTACAAAATGACTAGCTTGGTGCGTAACCAGTTGCTAATGCTCTTCTGGTGATCCCCAAAGACACTTTGCTAAAAATGCTAGTCTTGATGCTCACCTTAAGGTATCTCTTTCTCTCCTTTTTTATATGCTAGCTTCTGCGCCTTTACTATTAACATTATCAGGGAAACTAAATTGCTGAAAAATCAATGTGTAGTGGTTGAAATTCACCAAAAAATAAAGATTTAGTTAGATAGAGAGGGGCCCACATCAACAAGAAGAGCTTGAGAGGAAAACTTAAAAGCATAAAGAGAGACAAATTAAGAGAGTGGCTCACTAATAACTCACTATAAGGGGTTAGAGTCAAATTCTGATATGCCCCTAAGAGCATGTGCTTTAACTTACCATATATATATATATATATATATATATATATATATATATATATATATATATATATATATATATATATATATATATATATATATATCTATATCTATGTGTATTTATTATATAGACTATTTTAATATATTTCTACTGATGTGGCTATTGAGATCATATATTTCTGGGGACATGATAGATGCTTGGAGGGTTAGAGAGTTGACAAGCAAAATACAAACAGGTAATGTATGTAACATAGGTTTCTCATTGAAAATTTTCGAACATTGATTTATATTTCTTTTAAGTCCAGATCAAAGGATTAAAAGTTCTACCCTAACTCAACCCTCATTGAAATAGGGCACCTTTATTTTGAAGGTTGAGTTGGTTAGAGGTACCCCAACTCTTATTTTTTGAAGGTCGGGAGGGTTAACTTGGTTAGATCCTCAATCCTCTAATCACCTCTGGTGTAGACCGACCTTTATACACCTCCTTCACAAATAACACATCTATTTTTTATTACTGAAAATTGATATCTAGATGCAATGTAAAATGGCTTTTGCTAGGCTAATGACACTACACCATGCACGATAAAATTAATTTAGTTGTTGAAGTCCAATAATAACAAACCTATTATAAATATTATCAAATTAGGATTTTGGGAAGATGATCCAAACTTTTGAAAAAATTTGAAAATTTTTCAGACACAAATCCGGTGTTGAGATTTGAATTGGCTCCACTTGACATGTGAAACTATGTCCGAGTTTTTAAATATTTTATATCATTAGGTTCCAACGTCCAAGTTGATGTCATACATCTATGGGTCCTATGATATTAACGCAACAACTCAATTTAAGTTTTCATCCAAACTACTCATTCTGGTTCATTACTGTACCAAATGGAGAGGTTGGTTCTCAAACAGTGCTTATTCTATGGCGAATAATAGCTTAGGATTTCTCTCTTTTCTATAAAGTATCTATTTTTCTAGGAAAAACATTGAAATATAAATTATTTTTTTTAACTATGATGATACCTCTCAAAGCGTTATATTTTTCTCCATTTTCACACCCGACAAAATTTGCAACCAAGAGGTGACCAATCTGAAGAAATTTTTTTATTTTTCTATTTTTGATACCTTTTTTTTTTTTTTTTTTTGAATGCTACTGGGTGTAGAAAGTAGGTTTGGCATGGAGGTGGGAATATGACATGTGATACATGATCATACATGGAAGCTTCAGTGCCCTCACATGAGATGCCAAAAGCTCTAAATGCATTGTATTTGAAGGTCTTCACCAAACTTGTTTTGCCACATTCAGGAAGGGAGGAATGTTCCATGCATTTTGAGGAGAGGACCAAATGATAGCAACTCAGCAAGCCCCGCTGGTTGAGCTTTACCAAAAGGATATTTTTCTTCATGCTCAGTCGGAGTTATTACTAAAGACCTAAATTCAAATCCCGCCTACATCTGCCTTTGTGCTCCCTATATACACAAAAATAATGCAACAAGAAGCACCTGAAGACTCAGAAATTTTCGATAATTTTGTTGTAGTTACAACAGCCATTGCAAAAAAGAAGCTCAAACGCTAGAACTAAAGCAACAGAGCACAAAATTTCATCTTCAGAGACCCGAATGCCAGAATACTATCACATAGAACCATTGTGATCTGAAGGAGATCCAAAAGATGATACACTTAACAGCAATCAATGTCAGCAAACATGCTATAACTTACAAGCCCAAGCATACAGCAAGCGCTCAACTTTTAACTCCTTCAAGAGAACCAGTGTCAAAGGATTGTCAAGTAGAGGGACCGAACCTGAATCAAGGTTTAAGAGGACCTGTATTGACTGGCTTCTGAAAGACTCTAGCCACAGGCATCCCATCACCATCATCATTTCTGACCCTCCATGACCGATCCTTCTTCCTCTGTGGCTTCTTATGGAGTTTGTGTGGAGCTTTCATCGGTTTCTTCTTAGCATTAACCTTATCCTTAGCAAGTCCATTTGCAAGATCAAAAGAATCGAGGTCGTTCATCACATCCTCGAGATCGGGCCCCATCTCAACTTTGGTGACCGATACATCTTCGGAATCGGATGCATCGGATTCATCGATATCAGGCAAGCTGGATGAAGCAGCTTCAGTAAGATCATCCCCCCCATCATCATCTGACATCCCAGGAGGTAACTCAAAATGGGGCAGCTTTCCATCTATGTAGTCCTTCAGAATCTGGCGGGCGGCCCGTGTTTCATCTGGCAGGCCACTTGCAGCAGTGTACCCTCGAGAGGCACAATATGCTCTTAGAAGCTCTGACGCCAACGGAGGCCGAGATTGAGGCTCATATGGCTTGGGTTTTGGCAATGTGATCTTATATATCTCCTCAATCACGTGTCTAGGGACTCGATCCGCAACCACTTGTACAGCCTCCCTATGGGCAGTCATTCTATCGATAGGCAAGACCCCACAAGCAATCATCTCATATCTTGAGCTGGTGAAGGATGGGAAAACAAGCCCCGGACAATCACACAAAGTAAGCCCGTCGGATATTATCAGTGTCTGAAAATGTTTTGTCTTGCCTGGAGTAGAGGTGACCCCTGCCCGCTTCTCTCCAACCAATGCATTAATAGTGGAGCTCTTTCCCACATTGGGGTAACCAACAAATCCCACAGTTACACTTTCTGATGCTGGATTTACTCCAGTTTTTCTAACAGGGGAATGAGAAGGAGAGGGACCAGAAGACTTGGGGCCGGATTTCCTCATTCTTGTTATCTCCTCTGCCTCAGATTGCAGTCGGGCCAACAACTCATCCCTGCCGTAAATCTTTGTATCAACATCGTCTGAGTATTGTGATGTATCTTCCATACCCTTTGTGACGCTCAGTTTCTTTCCTTCGAGAGCTGCAGAAGCAGCTTTAGCTGACCAAAATACAAAGAGGATACCCTGATCGCGGAAATACTTAGCCCATCTCAACCTACACAGAAACAAATGAAATCTTTCAGAAACCGTAAACCAAAGCTGAAGATTAAATGCCAACAAATTATAAGAGGCAAAACCTGAGAGAATATGGCAAGAGGTCAGCCTTGTTAATGAGAAGCATGGTCCTTTTGTGCTCATCAACCTCCCGCACATATGCCTAAAACACAACAGCAAAACATATAAAGCAACACAAAATGATATGTCATGGTGGCCATATACTCCCTACCCCATGAAAGTCCCCAGAAAATGATTTCGCTAAACCAAGACAAGGAAAATGGGCATGAGAGCTCAGCATATGATCGGTTCACTATTTCAGTCCAGTCCCCAAATACAAATAGACATCATACCTCCAGATCAGGACATCGGTAGAACAGGGGGTTTCTTGCATCAACAACCATCACAAGCTGCAGAAAATTAAAAACTCAGCTTTGTATAGATAAGTTATATATAGAATTGTAAAGGAGCAACTATAACGTAAGAAACAACTATTACTAAATAACCTATGAGTCAACACGATGCGCTGCTCAACGATTTATAAGGCCTCTACCAGATTAGCAAACAAAAAAGAACTGAAAAAAAAAAAATTTAAAAATCATAGATGCCTACTTCCCTAAACGTATATTGGTCCTATAAGAAAACCTTTTCGAGATTCATTCCATGTAGAAGCCAGATAATCAGTTTTCAATGGATGGAGTGATATAATAGCACTGCTTAATAAACCAAAAAAAAATGACAAAGAGGCCTTTAATCTAATAACAAAAAACTAATATGATAAAGTCTATTGTCCTGTTCTTTCTTTTATATAGATAACAAATTCAATATCATATAAACAATGGTACTCACAACCTTACCAGATCACTACGTTCAACCACTCGCCAAAGCTGCCTCCAGATATCCAAATTCTTCTCAAATGGAGTAAGAACTAGCTTCTCATTCTCCTCAAGTCTACAACAAAAATCATTTCCACGAGAAGAATAAATAGTAGTACAAACCACAACACAATTTACATCTCACCCAATCACTCCTACAGCAAACATGCTCAAGGCATCAAGCAATTAAGATTTTGTTTTGGAAACTGTATCAAATAAAGTTTACTGCTATACTCTTCAATATGCATCTTGAGTTGCACAAACGAATACGACGCCTGATTTATCAAAATAATTGCGAGGAACCATAACCCAGTAACTAGACTAGCTCATATCAATAATTTAGTCAGCTCTTCTTGGCAATTCCCAGAACCAACAGCAACTGTCACGCTTTCTGCTCATTGGCATTTCTGATCTATATCATCTTTAAATTTGGATTTTATTATAATGAACATATATTTCAAGCTTAGTATATAACACACTTATTCTGGAGATGAGGTAGATGGAAAAACGGATCACCTCATATGGCTGAACACACTTGCCACAAATTGCACAACAACTTCAGGATTTAAAAAAGAAAAAAAATCATTCTTTACAGAACAACAAACAAGCAACATAACATCTGAAAGTCCAACCAACAACCATCAGACAGACATCTCAACACAAATACTAATGATGCAATGTTAACACATTTAGCCTGTTAAGAAGGCATTCATGTAACCATCAGACTTACTTGGCAAGACCTCTACGCCATGCTAAAAAGGCTTGTTTCTCATTCACATCAAGCTCATCAACGGTCATTCCAGCATGCCAAGGTGGCCTACAGCGCAAAAGACAACTTAGAACCCACACAGATTTCAAAAGGGGAAATTGGTAGTAATCAGAAAAAGATACAAGTACATACCTTCGAGGGACACGAAGGCTGCCTGCATGCAATGCCTCCTCTATCTTACGTTGCTTTCTTCTTTCTGCAGGTGTCAAGGCACTGGTGCTTGAACTAGAGTCCCTGTTCAATAATCAATAGCATATACTATCAGATGTAAATGAAAAATTTGGATTTGGCATATAAGCATGCAAGTAGTGCACTGTATAAAGGCCGCACATTGAAACCCCCAGGAGACTGTGTGGATGCATATATCTCAGAGTTAAAAGATAATAGAAGAAACTCTTGGCAAGCTTCATGTTCAAATTCTAGAAGGATGCTCATAAGCACAGTTGATCATATATTTGTAATCACAATGTGATTTTGCTGACGACATTTCAACAGCAAGAACTCTACTAGTGGGTTCTTCAAACGGTAAAATTTAACAAGCATGCTAGTAGCAAGTTGTCCAAAGTTTGAAAATGCATGCCAACTGCTATCACATAGAACCATCATCATCATTAGCTAAATATCTAGTGGATTCTAAGATCAAGATGCTTCACGAGGCCTCGTCGAAAGATGGGAAGGAGCCTAGTGCAGTAGCCTAAGAGATGGCCAACATAATGCCCTCATCAACCATAATCCCACACAGAATTTCCATCAATCTTCATGGATGGAGATGCCAAGCTTGAAGTGGCATGAACAAAAGGTCTGCTCTTTTTGACAAACCAGTGCAATGTGTCACTTCAAGTTGCCAGTTTTTGTAGTGTGAGCATTCCTAATTCACATAAAATAGCAGAGTTCATAGCTCTAATCACTAAACTTTAATCCCTCCCCTACTTCCTGTGGATGAATGTATCTCAGAGTTATAGACAATAAAAAGACACTCTTTGCAAGCTTCGCATCCAAATTCTAGGACAGTCATACGCATTGTTGATCTTATGCTTATAATTCACCATCTAACTTGTCCGTCAACATTTCAGCTTCATGAGCACTAGTAGTAGGTTCTTCAAAAATGGTTCGCATTTTAGAAGCAAGTTGGCCAAGATTTGAAAACGGATGCCAGCTGCTCTCACGTGAAACCATTGTAATCATTATCCAGATATTTACTCAATTTCCAAATCAAGATGCTTCACAAGGCTTTGTGTTGCAAGATGGCAATAGCCTCAAACCTAGTAAGCAGTACAGTGTCCCAATAGATGGCCAACATAATGCCCTCATTAAACATAATCACATACAAAAATTTCATCAATTTTCACAGGTGGAGATACCAAGCTTGAAGTGGCATGGACAAAGGTCTACTTTTTTTGACAAGCCATAGCAAGATGTCATTAAAAGTTAAGCAGTGTTAGCATTCCTAATTCACATAGAATAGCAGAGTCCATGGCTCTACTCACTAAACTTCAAATTTCAATCTCTTCCCCGTTTCCCTAAACCAACATGCATTCAGAAGAGCATAATCCACCACCACAGAAGCCCTGCTTCCCCATATAAAACCTCATGAAAACCCCCTTCGCACCCCAAAAAATTGTGATTCCCACAAACAATATGCCAATACACATCCAAAAACAAAAACCCATCTCACAATATACAACCTTTTCGCTAAAACAACACAAAACCCATCTCACAAAAGACACCCTTTTCACCGGACAAAACAAACACCACAATTCAAGAACACCCAAAACACCAATTAATCAAAAGACTCAGAAATGAAGGCATACGAATCAACGAGAAGATGAGGGATAGGGTTATCGGCGGTGAATATCCTGTCAGCTTCTTCAGCTTGTTCGATGACGGCGTCAATATCGGAGACATCAGTAATGGATTGGAGGACTTTCTTGTTGTGGGTTTTATAGAATCGGCCTTTTTCTTTGGCCTGTTGAATCATCTGGTTATGGTGCTTCACCAATGCTCTTCCCAGCCCTGTCTTCTCCCCCTTCCCCATTTCCTCTCTCTTGATTTCTTCCTGCCCTTTGTTTTGTCGCAGAGTATCAGTTGCAAATGTCAAGGTTCAAATCTATGTGAAGTGTGCAGGTTTGATGGAGGTGCAAGTGTGGCCGATGGATGAATTGAGGGGAGGTGAAAACGAAAAAGTACAAACCTTAGAATGAGTTGGCTCGTTCGAGTCGGCGAGTCCACGTATGTGCTGTGCAGGCTTCGTATCTGTTTTCAATGTTTGGGTTTAAAGAAGGGGGAAAAAAAATTAGTCGATTGATAGGGTCTTTTTTATATATTTAATTTTTTGTATTGCTTTGGTTAAAATTTATTAATTAGTTAATTCCGGTTCTCGCAATTAGATAATTTTTATAATTAACAAAAGAAAATTATATTATATTAAAGAAGTATCATTGAAAATATACGTGTCTTCCGATACCTAGTCAACTATCAAATCTATGATATCATTAAATCACAAATGAGACTGAAAACGAAGGTTGTAAATGAAGCAAACCATAAATTTGTGTCACTACTTGATGAGAAGTTGGGTCAGAACACCTCTACTCATGCACCAGATGGTATGCCGACTTAACATGAAAGTCGCCTTTAATTCCATTATATCAAACAAGGTTATCTGATAGTCAAGAACTACATAATGGCATGCCGTAGTTGCTTTTGGATCACAATGTGAGAAAGTATTACACACCTACTCTTCCTTCCAACACCCATGTTTATGGCCAATATAGCCACTCACATGTTTATGTTCATGCCGGTAGTCGCCTTTAACTCCATTATGTCAAGCAAGGTTATATGTAATTTTAATTATAAATGGAGATAGGGATGAATGTTTTCTCCAATTAGGGAAGGGGAAGCGGGAACGGGAACGGAAATTTTTCTCCGGGGGAGTAAGCAGGGACATGGACAACGTAAAATTTCGCCCGTTCCCGCTCCCGTCCCCACTCGAAGATTGAATTATGTCTCTGTCCCTATCCTCATTCCTATTGGAGAAGAAGATTTTCCTCCAATACAGGGCGAGGATTCCCATCCCCACCACCATCTCTGCTAAAGCCTCAACTCTTCAAAGAAGATGTCCCCAAATTTAAATTTGAAAACGATCATTGCAAACATGAGGATAGCTTGAGCCACAACTTATAGATACAAAAGCATTATAAAAAGAACTATTTGTCAATATATCCAAGACATATCCTTGTTATAACATGAGTAATTGTTTTATCTCCTTTTTCACATAACACAGTCATAAAGACACAACATTATAGGTAAACCGTAAACATCTTTAATGTCCTCAAATGGTACCAAAATATGACTGGATTTTGCAATCTGATTGAAGTAAGTCCAAAGAATTTGAGTCCCTGATCACTTGTCTTTAGCTCCTTCTACTTGTATAGACAAAGCTATACCTTCTAACTTCACATTCTGCTTATTCAATCCTGAACTGTTGAAGGATAGTAAATGAAGATTATATTATCAAACTAACATTAACAGAAGCATACATCTTTTAAACCATTTGGTTAACAACCATGTGACATCATCATCATCAAACTACAAACGGTATCTAAACAAATGGGTTACGAATTTGACAAATCGGAAACTTGTGTATTTGCTTGATGAACAAGGTTGGTCAGAACACCCGTATTCTCGTACAAATGGTAGGCCAATTTGACATAGAAGTCACTTTTAACTCTATTATACCAAACGAGGCTAGCCAATGGTTAAGAATTATACAACATGATGCTCAAGATCACTTCTGTGTCACAGTCCAAGAAAGTACGACATAGCAAATCCTCTCAACCACCCATGATCATGGCCGATAAAACCACTCACTAACTAGGGTCCCATAAAAAACATCATATTTGAGGGTAACACCTTAAAAGAGCAAGGTCTGGGAAGCGACTTACTTTCCAAGCAATATTTAAGTTTAAAACCATTCGTTAATAATTTGACTTAACATGATTTTCAATCAAATTACTTATGAATAATGATAAATATATGAATAAGATTTTTTAAAAAATAAAAAAACCTAAACAAAGTCTTCCATGAAAGTACCTCTATAAAGTTGTACTTTTCGAATTTTTCGCACGTATGTGGCCTCCATAGCATAGTGGTAGTGCGTTTGCTTCGTTAGCAAAAGGTCGCGTGTTCGATCCTCGCTGGGGGCTAGCAAATATTATATTTTTGCTATTGGCTGTCCCCAATGATTATTCTGCAAACGTTTCTTCAGGTCGCGAAGAGCAATACATGAGGGGCCAAACATTTGCTAGTAAAGCACAGTTTTTTCCTTCCGATTCTCAAATTACTATCCATGGTTAAGAGACGCACCAATTCTGCAATTTTTAAAGCGAGTGCCATAAAATATATACTTGCGGTTGAAAAAATAGTGAGAAAGATGTATAACAATAACATATTAACCTCACAATTTAAACTTCTTTTTACAATAATATAATTCAACCCAACGAATTCAGAATCATAGAATTACCTATATAGGTATGCATAGTCATATTTGAGTGTCATCAATGGGCATGGTTATTTGATATACGATGAAGAATTTGAGTAACTTCTTATGGAATTATGGTAATAGTCATATGAATGTGTTTGTTAGCGTAGGTGAATTATTTGCCTCTATTAACCTAGCCAGGGCATTTTGTAGGCCTTGTGTGTTGCACAATATTTTCTCATCCACTTTGCATAAATTCTCAACTGTCCCAACCCAAAGAAGGTCTCATTGAGCCTTGAGGGATACGCATGGCTGGCTGCCACCAAGCAGATCAAATATTTGATGGCAAAGAATCAATTGACATTTCCTTTGGCATGTAATGCATGATAAATTTGTGGGCAATTCTACAATGGATGTCATGTCACTCACATAGGATAATAGGTCGGATCGGCTCGACCCATTTAATAAACGAGTCAGTTTTATATCAGCTTTAGAAATAGTTTAAATTTACACAGAATTGAAAAATAACACGTTTTCATATTAAACGGTCAAATCATGTTGACTTTGGGTCAAAATCGGTTTGGTACTTCGGTTCTGTCAGGTTCGTATTTCTCTCAGTAACTTTAAGTTGGGTTCGAATCATGTTACCGTGTTGGGTCAGACTTTTCCAACTCCTGTCATAGGATTGAACTGTTCAATTTGGTTCATGACTGAAGTGCTTGTGTCTTGCAACAAGCACAAGTCACTTGTATAATGGAATTGCAAAGAAATTTTGATGCCCCCAAAAAAAAAGTCTAAGAAAACATCTTATTTTTATCTATCATGATATAAAGCTGAAAAGATTTATCAATGATAACTCATTCAACCACCTAATAACCCATTAGTAGATAGATTACACTTTATTAGACCCTCAATTTCTATTGTTTAAAATTTTAAGCATGTCACTTTCAGATGGACGGAATTAAAAGCTTAAGTTATACACTTTTTTCGCTGGCCTTGTCCTTGGTTGTTTATGGTAGCTTTTCCTCTTTCCTTGACTTATACCTTGCTAGCTTTAGACTATGGCTTAATAACAACAATAATAATAGAAAAGCCTATACACTTTTTTAACCCTAGAGCAGTGCCGCTTAACATGGGTTAATAATGTGAGGGACCTCGTTAAAGGCTGGTTCTTTGTGTGGGAAAGGAATGGGCATGGAATGGAAAGAAATGGAAATGATGAGGAAGGAATGGGATGGAATGAAAAGTTCTTTTTTATAAAGAGTGAGAAGGATTGGAAAAGAATGGAAAAGGATGGTATTGAAAGGGCATATATGGTAAGGAATAGTAAGGGATGAGATTTTTCTTGAAAAAGTGTGAAGAAACAGTAAGAAATGGGAAGGAGCGAGAAGGATTAGGAGAGGACGAGAGACACTGTTTACCCACAAAAAGAACAGGTCCTAAGGTGTGAGGGATATTAGGGATAAGCATTTTCAACTAGAATCTAATTCTTGATGGTACCTTAAGGAGTGTTTTTGGTGCTAACTCTTCTTTGGACACTTTTACAACTTTAATGTACATCATACATGTGACAGCAAATCAATTTTTCTGTCCTTTTTGTTTTTCTAACCGAAACTTTGGAAAGTTAAGAAAAATTCTTTATTTTGGTAACTTATTATAAACATAAGGCAACAAAAATAAAGCTATTAAACACATATAGAGGAGTAAAAATGGGGGGCAACGTAGGAAGATTTGAGAGAATAAGGGAGACGCATGTAAGTTGTAAGAGCATTCTCATCTGGAACTCAGACTCATCATATCAGTAAAAGTTTTATTTTTTTAGAACTTACATTCTATTATTTTTCCAACCGATGGAACTCATCCATAGATAATTAAATTAAATACTTGTCAGGGAGCCACCTCATACACACAATCTGTTTTTTTAATCAGTTAAAAAAGAAAAAAAGAAAAAATACACAAAAAGACAAAAAAAATAAGTGAAGGAATGCTACCTCATTCTGCCTCACGTGCCTCCTCACGTGTCTATGTAATTGCAAGCATTGAGTTCCATTTTTTGGAATACTGGGCCCACCACTGAAATTTATTCAAGTGACTGGGGATGGCCTAACTAAGATTGGTTGATTATTTTGTCCCAATCAAATGAATGTGAAAATGAAACCTTTTCTCATTTTTTTGGTCTCCGGTTGGTGACAACTGGCAAAATAAATTATGTTTGGTGCTTATTAATTCGCTAATACTTGTTCAAATTAATTAATGTTAATTGGGTAGATTAGATACATCACCTTTTGTCATCAACTCACCAAACCATCACCTAAACTAAATTCAGCCTTTTGCAAACAAAGCCCTTTTTAGCAAATGATTTTAAATTGCAACCACAACAATCACAGTTGCCTCAATAAATGACATGTAAATAAGACAGTGGCCCAAATTTAAAAGCACACACTAAAACATGAGTACAGTCACGTACCAAAAATTAGGAAATTATAACATGTGCCGAACATAGAGGCAAGCATCTATTTTCCTCCATTTCAAAGTCTTAACAAAACTTCATTGGAGACTTTGCTGAATAATTAAATTATCATAAGAGCTTTTGTCTTCCTCATACTCAGGATACACACAGATTTATTCTGTTTTACCGTAACCTTTAAAGATAACCTAAATAGATTTTTCATTAAACGGACGACTTAAATTGCTATATTTACCTTTCTTTATTAAAAAAATACATGCCTTATGTCTTCCTATTCGGTCCAATTTAAGTTCATCACATTCCTTCCGCAAGGAATAACTTCACCAATTTGCAAGAAAAATAAATAGATTCATAGTAGAGAACGTATAACAATTTCTTTTAAATGGGTGGATTTTTCCCACTCATCGGGACATAGGGAGAGAGAGGCAGATCCTTACAAGTGATGCATTTAACCCTAATATTTCATTTGGAAGGTAAGTATTCCACAGCTACCCCAAGGATATTTCTTTTTGATAACATGTTTGAAATCGGTCCCGTTCATATTACATAACTAGTGTTGCAGTCGAGTTGATAAACAAATAAATAATGAGTGAACGAAAATAACCCCCAGAAGAAAAGCATCTGTAGGTCAAGAATGTCAAGTGACATCGACCTTTCAAAATTATTTAACCTAAGTAGTATTTTTCAGTGATTCATTTAATCTGCACACTCGATGACAATGGTTGACAAAAGGGCCAACATAAGGAATCATTGGTGGACCAAGGAGACCAATTTGGGTTATGTTGAGATTTGTCACCGGCATTATTAAACTCCAAAAAAAATTTAAAAAAAAAATAAGAAGAGCATATCTACAAACTTCACTCTTCCAAAAATAAGTTTTAAGAAGCAGATTTCAGAATTACAAATTACAAAGAAACCAGATGAAGCTGCAATGGAGCCCAGAAGTTAAATTATGGAAATTTTCGGGGAAAGAAAAACACACAGAAAACAGCTACTACACAATTCTCTCCAACCCCTTTCATTGAGCCAAAGGGCAAAGAGCAGAGGAATTCAAGTTTCTGCTACATAGCAATGGAGCTCAAAATAGCAGCTTCCCTCTCTCTGGATATTCATCCTACAAGATATGATATGGTACAAGATCATCCCTTCCCATATGTTCCCCGCTATGTACATAAACAAACCACCCCTTTTAGGATCATCTTCGTGGTAAGAAGCCAAATTGGTGACATTTCCTAACAAACATACAAGCATTGTAAGACAAGCAGCTGCTTGATCACCACCTTCAGGGTGCAATCGGCAATTGGAAGGCTCGAGGAAACATCCTCCCATGAGTTAACATTGTCCCAAGTATTTAAATAGATTTTCCCTCTGCTTCTGGGAAACTAAAGTTCAAACCTGCCAGGATCAAACAATGCAAATTCAGCGACTCGGACCCATGAGCAACATGTTACCTATCAAACACCATCAAATTATACAAGGCCTTATTTTAGCAGAAAGATGGCCCTTTGCTCTCTGAGCAAGACGATCGACTATCCCGGAGCACTGTAAAGTGGCAATAACAATGCAGGGTCACTGTGCATCATTCAAGCAAATAAAAGTAAGGAAAATGATACTTTAGTTGGCATATTAAACAGCAGTAACCCCCTCTAATTAAAAGTTCACGGACCACTATTACCCCTTTAGATCCTCTCGAGGCGACGAGACGTATGTTAATTTGTCATCATGTATGACTAACCACAAATATGACCAATAATTACAAAATGACAAAGTGGACCAATGCAGCCACAATAGTATAATGCCATTTTCTACAAAACGAGTGCAAGCAGCTCCCAATAGACAGCAACTTTTACTAAGAAGTTCAACAAGTTGAAAGATAAAGTGATAAAACCCACCTAAACTCTAGTCATTAATCATTGTGATTTAAACCGCGTTTTCATAGATAAGATGCTAAATTAGCTTCTCGATTCATCGGAATGGTAAAGAACCATCAAATGGTTATCCACAAGCACTCATCAAATTCGGAAACTGTAAACCCGCTGATTGAAACAAGCAGGCTTTTCCAGAAGAAATAAGCCCGAATTCACATACATTGGCACTCAAATACACTTGGTAACCTTGAAGAAACGGTCTTATACCTGAACAATAACTGTGCTGACTCTAGTAGCTAAATATGAGAGAATACTTCAAGATGGTATTCACTAGGTATCAGCCCATCAATGCAACAAACAAATTACAAAACAACATACACTGAATCTTCTTTATGCTAAAACAGAACATGTTGAATCCTCAAGTTAGAGACCAAGAATCCACATATTTTTCCTATCTTGATTTGGGTTGGGTACCACTGTAGCAGCAATGATCAAACCCGCTAAAAACTCATTCTGAAAATTCCCATTCGGATAGTCTTTACAACCAAGAATTAAATCCAGTCATGTAGCAGACACTAAGAAGAGGTTAGAAGAAAGACAGAACCTTTCACTTACCACTCACAAGAACCTCCTTAGTCATTGAAGATGACATTGTCCGCCATATCCATCAAAGGCTTCAAGCAATCGGGGGAGAACTTCCTCGCAAACAAGTAATCATGACTAAAATTTGAGCTCCTAAGAGTGTAAATAAGCTCTGGCGACACCTCGGGGGGCTGATACGTATGCGGGTGCCCATCAACACTATCAGTCCAATTCACCCTTGTAAGTGTATAATGGGTACAACCATTTGGATCCTCCATTGACAAATAGGTTGGAAAGTAATGCTCCTCAGGATAACAAGAATGTACGTTAATACAAGGGAGCTTAAACTTCCTCCATAACTTTCTCTCCTTCAACACCATTAAAGCATGCTTCTTTGTCATCACAAAAAACTGCGACCCAACTCGAAATTTCTCAAAGGATACCTCAGGCAACATCACATTCTTGCCTCTAGCATCATATCGATCAGGTAAAGTAGTCTCATTGGCAAGAATCTCAATGTAACTCTTATACTTCACAGGATGACCAAAAGGGGCAGTTGAAGCAAACAAAGATTTGTACATATACCCAAACGAATGCAAAGGAATACAACTCTGAGAAATCAAAGCAAAGTAAAAATTCAAAGGGTCATCTAAAATAGCATTAGCCATTAACCTGCGAGCGGCGGAGATCAAGGTTGCCGAAGATCGCTCAGTGTGCTTGCTGGTTATGAACCGGCCGGAAAACACGCCACCAGGATCGGCGACGGCGGCGGAAGGTTCGGCGTGGATATAGATGCTGTAGAATTTGGAGGGTGTAGAGTTGAAGAATTTAGCCCATAAAGGTGCAAAGTAGAGATCAGTGTTGGTCAAGAACAAAAACGCGATTTTGAGATTAGGGTTTTTCGACCCCAATCTTGAGAAAGCGAATGAAGATTTAGATCGGGTAGATGCAGAAACTGCTCGATTGAAAAGGGACAAGTCGTCGAGCTCATCGGAAGGTGGAATTGGGAGCTGGTGAGGTGGGAGAAACCGAGGAGCAAGGATGAAGATGATGGGTAGAGAAATTAGGAGAGAAAAAATCAAAATGTACTGGGATTGAAGTTGTAGCATTCGCATGATTGATTGAAATTAGGGATTTGGTGGGCAAAATTGGGGGAGGGGTTTAAAGGGGAAATTGGGGAAATAAAGGGAAAGGATTCATGCCCATGTAAGTATAATCTTCATCCCCTTTCCTATGAATCTATGGAAAACCTCTCCACATTGTTAATGTGTTATGGGAGTGTTGATTGGGGGGAGGTTTTAATTGAATGAGGAAGGGAAAGTCTATCTGGGTTAGGGGTAACAGTGAAGTAAAGGATGACGACTCAGAGAGAGAGAGAGAGAGAGGAGAGAGAAAGGGGGGTTTGGCTTGCAGAGGTGAGTGGCTGGGATTGAGATGGAGATATCGATGGAGGGAGACAGACGAAGGGGCAGGAGAGAGAGTGATTTGAGAGAGTGAACAGATCATGCAAACGTATATATTCTAGCATGCTACACATCTTCTTATATAAACATGTACAAAATTAGACATATAGATATATACCATAAATTTTTACACATCATCGATTGTAGGGCATCAGATCCCATCATGGGGCCTCTTTTTTTTCATTTTTTTTGGTTGGGGGACCGAGAGGGGGCTCTTGATGTCGAAGTTATAAATATCATACTGATCATCAAAACGTTTTTTCACTGAAACGAGACACATCAGATTTACATACTATTGCAGCGGGTTCGTACCGATTTGAATTTTTAAAAAAATTTAAAAATAAAAGCACAAAAAATTTGAAATTTTAGTATACTAGGCGGTATTTGGCTGAAAATACCGGTATCGCTAGGTATTTAACAGTACAAAGAAGCATTGACCGATATAATACCGGACAATAGTTTGTACCGTTTCTTCACCGGTACGGTACATTTCGGCCGATACTGAGCGGTCCGGTACGGTATTTATAACACTGCTTGATAGTCTTGATCTAAATTTTTATTTTTATTTTTTTGTCGACAATTGCCACAACATTTAAAGCACTCTCAATTGTGAGTCAATTTTGTGACTCATCAGTGGGGTCTACCTTTGTCATATCATCCCTCTCTCTAACCTTTTGGCTCACGATCATCACTCTCTCTAATGTAAGGCTCACCACTTTGGCTCACCAAATAAAATAATACATATGGACCCACTCTACAACACACAACCCTCTTTTTTAAATCCAAAAAAAAGGAAAAATCAATTAAAATTTAAACAAACAAAAAAGCAAGGAAAAAATGAATGAGCCTGGCTCGGGCTCGTGAGCCTGACTCACGAGCGGCTCGTTCATGGCAGGAGGCACGAGCGGTCCAAAATTCCGCGAGTCTGAATTTTGGTTCCGCAAGCCAATCATTGGAAGTGCCCTTAAAGACGAGTTAGCGGTGAGCCTTTGAAACGAGCATCCGGGCAACTTTGGGGATACGTACATAATTCAAAGCGTAGATAAGAGACAAATAAACAAACATCAAAGAAACACCGTTGGAAGGCACAATTTGGATCGCATGCAGGCATTTAATCAAATCTCCAATCAGTCAATCCATATGTCAAACAACCTCCATCCCACATTATGAGCCAGCAATAACGCCCCTTTTAGAGCCAACATCTTAGCAAGCAAGGCATGCTCCATCACTACCGAGACCAGTAAATTGATGATCCTGTTTAACCCATGGTATACCACCAACCCTTTCCGCTTCCATGCCCCATCAACGACAATTGTTTGCTCAAATGCAATCCGGGTGCCCCAATACCATAACCACCCATATGGATTACCCTGAAGCACTTGCTCGTTATTTCCACGGATCGAGCAACCATTATACCATTAACCGGTCATAGTTGGGATGCCCTTACCAACATTCTTGAGAGAATTTTCATACGCAGGATAAAGACATGGTGCGACAATGGATCTCCTTGACGTAATCCCGCCCCTAGTCAAAAAGGTTGAGACAGTAGGCCATTATTAGTACTGAATAGGATACTGATGTTACACAGTCCATAATAGAACTAATCTATAGATGAGGATACCAATGTTACATAGCGGGTCTCACTCATATCAACCTTAAAACTAGCCAACTTTGTGGTAGATCTATATTATGGGTTTCATTTTATTTTGTTCTCTTCTATACCAATATTATTGTGTAAAGCGTAGATGTCAATTAGTTTAACTAATAAAGTCTTTAAAGTTGTTACCGCATACATAAGTGCAAATTCTGTCTACGTCAGTTTATATGCTTCGTTTGCAAATATATATATATATATATATATATATATATATATATATATATATATATATATATATATATATATATATATATATATATATATATATATATATATATATATATATAGGGTAAAAAAAGGGGCCAAGGTAATATGATTAAGATTCGAACTTAGATCTATAATTAGAACTTTTTAAAATTTTATCAATTAAACAAATTGGCATCCACTTTGTCTGCCACTTATACAGTAGTTTACGATTTTTTAAGAGTTCGGGAGTCATAGATGCAGCGGAACTACGAAACATTATTTTTTAGAAGAGTAGGAAGCAATGAAAATAGGAAGTTTCGATGTTTTCAGAGAAGAGAGAAAGTGGAATGCTATGGTATAAAGTTGTTCATTTCATTTCAAATATGAAATCACGAACTCTAATTAAATAGATCAAAGTAACATAATGTCTCGGATTTATTTTTCTCTTGTTCTACTGTATAACATATATGTATGCGAAATTTATAGGTAAAATTCTCATACCTATTATTAGGAATATCACTATTTAATTTACCCTACATTCTCAAATATAAAGTAAAAAACTATAGATCAAAATGATAACATCGAAGATTTATAATTTGAAATCTAAATCAATATGAATAGATTCAAATCCTTGGTTTGTTTAGGGGGGAAAAAAAACCCTTCAAAAATCATTGTTCTTTCTGTGACTAGCTACGTTTTAAAAAGAATAAATAGGTTGAAGTTTTAATGAAAATTATTTTTCTACTAGATGACGAAAGGTTGATTACTTGATAATGCATAAACTTTTTTTGGGAGGTCAGAAATAAATTTGAAAATTTTTGATTCATAGAAACCTTTTTTTCCTAATTGTTACTAAGACAATGGCTGAAATATCTAGGACACAAAATTGAATATCGGGACAAAAAGAAAACACACACTGACCAATATAAATAAAAATAAAGATATAATATCTAAAGGAACAAAAAACTATTTTTTGTTTAGGAACAAAAAATAATTTATGGAAACTGTATGGAAACTATCACCAACTCAATGTCTAATTTATGGAAACTTTCCAGTGCATCGTTAGATCATCAAAGTCTATATCACACTCCTAGGATGTACATTACCTTAGATCATAGTCGTTTATTTCATAACTAATTACTACAAAAATGGTATTCATTTCCGATGTAAAAAGCATCGGGAAAGTGGATCGTCACATTCGCCGCCAATTTCCGACAGAATCTCCGACGAATTCCGTCGGATTTTCAAATTGCCGACGGAATTTCCATCGGGATTTTTTCCCGACAAAATTCCGTTGGAATTTCTGTCGAAAATTGGCGGATTTTTTCAAAAAAAATATTTCTGGATCTCCTATAAAACCGAGCGAGAGCAAACGCAAGGAGAGAGAAAAGTCCGTGAAGAGAGAGCGAACGCGAGGAGAGAGAAAACAAAGAAGAGGGAGAAGAAGGTATAGGGAGAACCGTGAAGATTGTCGGTGATCGGTGACGGAATTTACCGCCCTTCGTAGCCCACTAGTAAATTCTTCCATCTCACCCATTTTGTTCTTTAAAAATGAAATTTTTGGGTTGGTTGGTGTTTGATTGTGATTGATTTGTTGTTTATGAAGTGAAAGGTTGGAACCGCCGCCGCCGCTTTCGTCATGCCGCCGTCGCTTATGGATGTTATAAATAATTTTAAATTTAGCACTTTTAATTTTCAAACATAAAAATTTGTATTTGCTAGCTATTATATATCTTGTTTGTGGTCGTTTTTTTAAAATTTTAAATACACATATATATGTATAATTAGTTCAAAAAAATACATTATTGTTATTATTAATTTAAATTCATGTGATTGGGGTTTTTTCTTTTTTTTTGGAGAAGGAAATTTTTTCCAACGGAAAATTTCGTCGGAAAAATTTCATCTGCCAAACAAAATTCTGTCCAACAGAATTTTCGATGGGAACAATCTATCGGAAAATCCGTTGGAGCCCGTCGAAATCTGTCGGAATAGAATCTCTGACGAGCGTTTTCCCGACTGAAAAAATCCATCGGAAATTCTGTCGGAAATCGCATTTTCCGTCGAAAATCAAGGAAATTTCCGTCGGAAATTCTGTCGGTATTAAGCAACATTTTTGTAGAAATCACATGAACCATATCTACTTTAACACCCCCGAAAAAAAGAAAAAAAGGAAAAAAAAGAAGAATGGACAAGACTTTAGTCCTTTCTCTCTACAGTTGCCTATCTCCAAAACAAAGCAAAGGGTTACATTTCAGTTTACGAGATTTTAGATCAAATGATCCGAAGTATGTTATTTATAGCACAGAGGATGTTGATAGTGAGACTTACAGAAATAAAGCTGACTATATATTTATAGATCTCTTTACACCTCATGAAAACGGAACTTATATCAGTCTGCAAGTAGTATCTGATAGACTAATAGTAGTTGTTGTAGGAAGATGACTTCGCATCTGTTAATTTTTTTTTTTTTACAAAGGGTTTGATTTTGCCCAAATTGCCCAATACAAGAAGCAAATTTAAAGTTTTTATCCCATAGTTTTGACCAGTTGCCTCAAACCTACTTGATTTCTTTACGTCTCTGCCGGTAAACATTTTGATCTTTCTATAGGACCCCTTCTATGCATAGAAGCTCCTTTGGTGGCTGAATTTCGTATCTTATATGCATAGAAGCACAATAAAGTATACTACAAGGCAATGTAACTACTAAAACAACATTAATAGAATTAAATTATATTGTCGATTACATCACATTACATTTGAAACATATCCTACCAGATCAAGTCCAGACGCGAAATTATGTATATGATTTAGGTCTCCAAATTCGTCTATCTTGGATGGCTTTTTTTTCAATCCAATTTTCCTCACAAACCAACCGACTTATAGGCTATTGCTGTGATTCTGCAAATTAAAGCAGAACTCAATCTCCCTCCCTAATTCAGAATACACAAGAACATACTCATGGCTAAAAAGTGCCACAAGAAATCAAACGAAATCCTCCATATGCATATTTTCTTCTAGTACAAAACACAAAAGTAGCTAAAAAACCAAAATGTTAAACTCTTATTAGTTGAATATCACATTCCTAATTCAAAAGAGCAAACATATAAATATAGAAACAAAGAACAGCATAATCACTACAACAATGTATCTCATAAACAATTGAAACAATAATCACTATTCTGATCTTCTACGGGCTGTTATTGTACGAGCTGAAGTACCCATACAAGAGATGTACTTGCTGTTGTAGATAACTTGTCTATCTTTTTCGATCTAGAGCCTTTTGTCACTTACTATACCATGATATTGGTCCGGAAAAATCAGGCTTTCTATGCGAGGACCCATGGACTCGAGTGGGGACGTGTGACCAAGCGATATGTTAATCTGTTGTTGATCGGTATTGGAATTGTGACTAAGCAGTCTTCCTCCGCTTGTTGACACGACAATTTCTCCATTTTCCCAAGCATTCAAAACTGTTGCATATTCACATCCGTCATGATTTGTGCAAAGTTTCCTCCAAGAATCTGTTGAATCCTATTCTTCCATTACCCACACATTGCAAATGTGATCATTGTGGTATACGACGAGTTTTTCCTCACCACTTTTATTGAGTGTGGTTAGGTCCATAGATTCCAGATTTATGTCCTTTGGAACCACCATTTCTGCAAACACCTCTGTTGCCAAATTAAAGGTCAAAATCGAGTAACTAGTGTTACAAGATTCGTTTCGCTCTAGAACCCAATGCACAACACCTTTTGTGTACACTCTTCTTCCCATAATTCTAGGTCTTGGCCCCGAAATGGACCCAACTGCCTTCCTCTAAGTCCCATCAAAAAGCCTGAAAATGTCTGTACATATCTTATAGCATCCATTATAAGCAGATAGAATCCTGATTCTAACAACTTTATGGTCAATCTTCGAGTAATCGAATTCAAACCCTAATGCATAGGATCTCTGAGCAGGCATAGGGGGCATTGGGAGGGTTAAAAACCTACCCAAAAAGGGATTCCAAACGACCAATTTTTGATCATCAGGATGAAAACTATTGTTAAAACACAGAAGCCCATCACAAGAACCAATCAAAGAGTAACTAAAATCAAGTGGGCTACTAGTAATCTTCCCTGTTTTCATGGGTTCTTCCTCTGAATCTTTCCACAGCAAAAAATTTTGATCTCATTAAGGGGTAAAATTATAGGAGTAAATATAGTATAGGGTTTTACGAGGGTTTAAGGAGATCATAAAGGTTGGACTAGCTAGTCATTAAAGAGAACATTGATCTGCAAGTACACATTAATCGAATGAGAGTTTTCAAGGCCAAATTTTTGAGGATTTGAATCTGTGAATCTGGGTCAAGATCATACCAAGAACCCATGTTTTCTATCAATTGAAGAAAAATAAAAATAAAATTGAAGGAATAAAGTAAAGGAGAAACTCACTGAAGAGAAAATAATGAAAGCTTGGAGTGCTTAATGGAGAACATTAATTTATAGCATGAGTATGACTTCTTTCCTAAAATCTAGCACTTCTTTTCGATAATAATTATTCTTTTTATTTTCTTCAAAAGAATTTGTTGGTATCGTAAGTTATATATTTGGCACATTTTGATTGGATGTATTAGGTGATTTCTTTGTTGCATTTTGATTAGATGCATTATGTTATTTTTCCTTTTTCCTTTGGAGTTGTCTGCTTAATGTAATAAATCATAACATGTCGATGTCAAGATAGTCTTATAAAGCCTTGGAATGTGAAAAGAGTTAACTATAATATGATCTTTGAAATAACTCCATCAATTTTAATTAAAGTTAATTATACTATGATCTTTGAAATACATCCATAAATTTTGCTTAAATTTTAATACATTTTAATATTTCTGAAGTGATGTTTGCTAATTAAGTGATGCTACAAATTCCAAACATATGATTTTTTTTTTCCTATCTAACAAATACAATAAAGTTTAATATATTTTAATAACGTATCATTAATATATGATAAAAGTTTCATATTAATGTTCCTAACTAAACTGATGCTTGGTCAAAATGATCTTATGAAGTCACAAAATGTTAAAAAGATCTATTATACCATGACAATTGAAATACATCCATAAATTTTAAGTACATCTAAGTATATTTTACTGTTCCTAACTCAAGTGATGCTGTCTAACTAAATTGATGTTGCAAATTCCTAACTTTTGATTTATATTTATCTAACAAATACATGAAAGTCTAGTATATTATAATAATGTACCATCAATATAAATAAAGTTTCATTTTAATGTTACTAACTCAACTGCTGCTGCCTAATTAAAGTGCTGCTGCAAATTCCTAACGTCTAATTTATCCATATTTAACAAATACATCAAAGTTTAATATACTGTAATGATATAATTATTGTTTGAATAAACAAAAGAAAATATATTTAAATTAATTAATTATTTCAAGTGCTCTTATGTCAATTGATCATGTGCCACAATTAATTAATTATCATTTTACTAAATTATAATATTATATTTATCCACCCAAAATAGACGCAAAGTTCAAATAGCCAAAACTCAATACTATGACATAAATAGAGAAATTGTACTATCATTTATGGAATAACACTATTAGAATTAAAATATATATTCATATGGTCCACAAAACACCCAATATGCCCTACTATTTGCAAGATTTAGATATTGTTCTCCAGCCTCCTTTTTAATCTTATTCTTTATTCATTCTTGAACTCTTAAAAAAAAATATTTTGTGTGCATTGGCTAATACTTTACTAATGAGGTGAGACTATTTTCTTTCTAGCAAACAATGAAAGTTTAAATTATTTTAATGAGGTGTAATATTAACTTTAATACATTTGAATATTGCTAACTACCATGATGCTACAAATTCTTAACATTAAGCTATAAGATTTTAAATACCTACATGTCTTACTAAATAGATAACAACAACAACAATCATAATAATACCAGATAAAATAAAAATAATAACAATAATATCTTCTATGTAGACAAATTATTCATAGTAAATTTTTTATAAACAAAAAAGTGGACAGTGAAAATCTAACTAAATTATTTAACTTAAAGCGTACAAGTGTATAAAATAACACATTCAGGACATTTAAGCTCTAAAAATGTATTAAAAATGTACAACCACAAAACAACTATATAAAAAATAATAAACCATTACAATACGTATATAGTTCATAGTCTATAATTATATCTCAAATATTAATGTAAATCAAAACTAATTAGCTAATAATCAAAATCTCAAATGAAGTATTACACAAAAGAAAAAAAAGGATTTTTGAAACATAAATAATGTGCACTTATTCACACTCATATACCAGCATAAATTTCGTGCTTTCTACAATTTTTTTGCTAATTTTTATTTGGCAATAGAATATAATAAAATGAAGTGAATTTAATTAGACTTGACAAAACTTATCCAAAATCCAAACCAAACGACCCGGACTCATACCCGATTCGACAACCGAAATATACTCACCTGAAAGTAGACCCGAAACTCGAATTAACTCGACCCGAACCATACTCGACCCGAAAATTTGTACCAAGTAGCTTGTTTTGGCACGACGAGCGTATTTCACCAAAAAATAGTTGACTCAAAATCGACCCGAACCGAATCATACCCGACCCAAACCGAAACGACCCGAAATGTCACTTGATCCGAACATGACCCGACCCGTATCCGAATCGAATAACCTATTTGTTAGGTCTAAATTCAATCTTCAACCTTTTACACTTTATATGGATTATTGAGTACCTACAACATAAAACTAACAAAACTTTAATAAACTTCTTGTCTTTTATATAATATTAGTATACATTCCGTACTTCGCATGGCAATACAGGAAGTTAAAATTATAGTTCTGACAAATAATATTACTAAATTTTATAAACGTGCTACGAACTTGAAAAGCCTTCGTATATAATTGGAATAGACATTTCTTGTACTCCAGGCTTCCCATGAATTTGTGACCTTAGCCTTCCTACCTATTTAGACATATGACTCGAAAAAAATCGCATTTAGACAGTAATGACTGAATTTTAAATTTGAATAGAACATTTTTATACTTTTATTGTCTGAATTCGATTTTAACCTGAATTTGGATATGTCTTATTTGTCTGACTTATAAAAAACTGCTTATTGTCGTGAATTTCTTATTCAAATTTTAGACAATGTCCAACTCGTCTGATCCGAATTGAATTGAACTCAAATTTCTGCCACTCCTCAGCTGATGGAATGTGACTTCAATTGTATTTTGAGTTTTAGTCCTTTACATAGCCCCACTTGCAAGGAGTGCATACTCCTACTTGCCACGTATATATATTTTTATGCTGTATTTTTCATGTAGATAATTTTTAATATGTGACACTAATATAACTTGTAGAATTATGTATTACTAAGAATATGATGTAAGTTTTGAAAAGAAAGTTGTCATAAAAGTTATATCATATTCTTAACCAAAGATCCCTAATCAAGTACTTCCAAAAAAGGGATTTGCGAAACAAGTGAGAACTTTCTTGGCACAAAGATTTGCATCATCATATATGCTTCAAACAGTAAAATGTATTAGACTAAGTCAATAAGATCTAAAGCCCAGGCATTGTTCACCAAAAAATTACGTCACCAACTTATAAATCGTGGTATAACCAGCATTCACTTCTGCATGAATTAGCTCATCTTCACTGCCTCCTCATCAGCCTGCAATGTCCAACTAACTTGTGCAGGTGATAAACGTATGCAGTAGACCTGGCTCGAGTTGATCTTCGTTCACCATCGAGGGCTACTAGTAGTGTAGGAGCAGAATTGACGTGCAGTAGTACTGCACGCTCGAAAATGGACCTCTCATTCCCTCTCGATCAGCTCCTTGGCTTTATCCGCGAGCTAGGTAGGGTATCGGCCCTAGGTCATTCATATGCTTTGTTAGTGCCAACAACTCTGATCTCGGCTTCACACATCTCTATCCATAACTAGAAGAAGAAAATTGTGTGCTCGGCTCACAAAGGAACAATCTCAAAGACTGATACACACAACAATGTCACCCAAAGACTGATATGCATAACAATGTCACTCAAAGACTGAAACACACAACGATGTCACTCAATGCCAGATTAGCAGTGACGGGCATGTTGAAGATTAAGTTAACCAAATTACAGGAAGAATTGCACCAAATACGCAAATACACAATACACTAGCTCTTTTCTTAGGTCCTCAAAGCCATTTACACGAATAAATGCCAGTACGTAACTCTGATCTCAAAGACTGACATACAAAACAACGTCACTCAAAGCCAGAACAGCAGTGACACAACTGTTGAAGATTAACTTAACCAAATTGCACGAGGAATTACACCAATTACACGAATATGCAGTACACAAGCTCTTTTCTTGAGTCCTTCCAATGACAAACTTATAAATGTTAACATACCCAGCATGAACAATGTCAGCCTTAACGTACACTGATTTAGATCAACAATCAATTGACAATAAAACTAAATGTCAACAAATTAATTAAAAGCAGAATCCTCTTCAAAAGAGAATAAAAACTAAATAGATAAACGCAGAAGCCATAAGAGTCAAGACACTGGTTCAGAAGTGCAAGTGCAGACATGGTATGTCTAATAGAGCTAGCACGATACTGTGCAATGCAATGTACTTGATAGAAGAACATTGATAAAATTAAATTCAAACTGTCGATTACATCACATTATGCTTGCATTACATCGTACCAGAGTCCACAAATTAACAATGTATATAATGCCTATAAGCAATAGAAAGAGTAGAGGTATAGCAAGGGTAAAGAACTAATCACTGTTCTGATCTTCTGACCTTATTTTATTTGTCTAATTGTTGTATGAACTTCAGTATACGATCAACAGTGGATTTAGACCTTCTTGAAGTTGAAGGTAAATTGACTCTCTTTTTCCGTCCAGAGCCTTGTTCTTCTTCAACTTGAAATCTTTTGCCACATACTGTTCCATGATGATGGCCGAGAAAAACCAAACTTTCCATGCAAGGACCGACATAATCGAGTGGAGATGAGTGACCAAGACGTATGTTAATCAGTTTTTCAGTATTAGGGTTGTATCTAAGCAATTTCCCCTGGTTTGTTGACACGAAAATCTCTCCATTTTCCCTAGCATTCAGAACTGTTGCATATTCACTTCCTACATCAATGGTGCAAAGTTTCCTCCAAGACTCACTTGAACCATATTCTTCCATCACCCATACGTTACAAATGTGATCATTGTGATATACTACGAGTTTTTCATCACCACTTAAAGTGAGTGTCGTTAGAACCATAGATCTGCGACTTATACCCTCTGGAACCAACATTTCTTCAAACACCTCAGTCGCCAAATTAAAGGTCAAAATGGAGTAATTATTGTCTCTACATTCTTTTCTTTCTAGAACCCAATGCATAACACCGTTCATGTACACCCCTCGTCCCATAATTCCAGATGCATAACCTGAAATATACCCATCTGCCTTCCTCCAAGTCCCGTCAAAAAGCATGAAAATGTCTGCGCATATCCTGTAACATTCATTATAAGCAGATAGAATCACGATTCTGACAACCTTATAATCAATCTTCGAGCGATCGAATCCCAACCCTACTGCATAGGATCTCTGAGCAGGCATAGGGGGCATTGGGAGGGTTAAAAACTTACCCAAAAAGGGATTCCAAAAGACCAATTTTTGATCATCAGGATGAAAACTATTATTAAAACAAAGAATCCCATCACAAGAACCAATCAAAGAGTAACTAAAATCAAGTGGGCTACCAGTAATCTTCCCTGTTTTCATGGGTTCTTCCTCTGAATCTTTCCACAGCAAAAAATTTTGATCTCCTTGTGGGGTAAAATTATAGGAGTAAATATGATATAGGGTTTTACGAGGGTTTAAGGAGATCATAAAGGTTGGACTAGTAATCAAAGAGAACATTGATCTGCTAGTACATATTAATCGAATGAGAGTTTTCAAGGGCAAATTTTTGAGGACTTGAATCTGGGTATCCGGGTCAAGATCATACCAACATCCCATATTTTATATCAATCGAGAAGAAAAAGATTGTAGAAACTAACTTAACTTCAACAAATAATGAAGGTTTAAGGTCCCGGTGGAGAATATTTATAGTACGTGTAAACTTCCCTAAAAAATATTTAGGGCGGTTTGTAGAATTGCAGTCCTTCTCTACTTGGGATTATTTTCGGGTAGTACATCTTTTTTCTTTTTTTTTTTCCAAAAATAATATTGGTCATTTTAGTTTTCTTTTTCCCAATATTTTGGTGGATGTATATGAAATTAGATTTGTTGTAAAAGGTGAGATATAATTCATATCTTAAAAATCTTCTAATTAATAATTTTTTCTGCCTGCATATAATTACAGTTAGCAATCGAAGCATTTTCGTTGAATCTCGCCAAAATACTCCAAGCAGTTACAATTTCATTTATTTTAAACTTTAAATTGTAAGTTTCAAAAAATCACTTAGTAGATGTACTACCACTTTATATTTATATCAACTAGTATAGACCCGTGCTTTGCACGGTACATATTACAGTAGATATATATATATATATAGATAGATATTCAAAATAATCAATGAATATTAATTGTCAATAAAGTTAATATTGTAATTTAGAAAAGGATACTTAAATTTATTGAAAAATATGAATACATAGCACTTTTATGCATAATTATTGAAACTCAATAATTAAAACAACATATGGTTATCAAAGACACAATGTAAAGTATGATAAAAATTGTAGATAGTTAAAATGAAACTAAAAATCATGCTAAATGACATGATAATACGTTAATTTGTGGTGCCAATGACGAAGAATTCACACTCTCTTCTTGTACCTACATTAAAAATTAAGTTCTTAGTAATAATTTGATTAGCAATGATATAATGAATACTACAATTATATCTTGTGTACCTGATGTACCTGACATCAGTGTTTCGTAAGTAATATACCTCCTCCTTCCAACTAACTAGCGCAATAAGAGTGATAGACAATTCTATTTCATAGTATCGTCGAGGCTCCATGATAAATACTCATGGTTTATCTATACAATTATTTATAATCGCATATACTGATAGATGACCATACGGCTGTAGAGAATGTTATAATGAGATAGTCAGTAATCAAAAAATAAAGTGTCCAAAACATGATGAACAATATAATAAATGTGTTACATATGAATCCAATTGTGTTGTTGTATGCAAAATAGCCCGACCATTCTTATGAAGAACAATAAATCTTCTATAATCTGTATGATCTCGTAATAAAACTATACAGATTTACCTATAATTCATATAGCAGAATATAGTACATAATAATGTAAACTGTTCACCCAGAAATTGAATTAATTTATACCCTTCATTATCTATTATTTGCTCCAAAATAAATGATAAAATTAGGATTTTAATATTATTTTATTTATTTTATAGGAATTGGAAAAAACTTGAGAAAAATAAATAGTGCTGAACTAATTAATATTGGATCAAGTGGAGAAAAGAAGAAGAAGAAGAAGAAGAAGAACCGGCCCAATAACAGTGGCCCAATTACCCATCCCTCTTCCATTCTCAACTCTTTTTCTCCCTCTCTTCATACTATACATGTCCGCCTTGTTCTCCCGCAGCCTAGTCCGCGAGGCCCATTTGCGTGTCCAATGATAAGCCGACCTGAAGCCCCAACTTCCCTTCTCTCTTTCTCTTCTCTCCCATAAGGGCCAGTTCTTTTCTTTTCCTTTCCTTGGCCCGCACGCGCCCGTTTTCCACCTTCTGTGGGGGCCTGGATTCCCCTTCCAAAGTGGCCTATTTCACCCCTAATCCAGCCCCATCCAAGACCAGTTCTTTTTTTTTTTTTTCTTTCTTTCACTTAATTCACATGTACTTGGACGTGATATCCAACTCTCCCTCCCTTCTTCTTTCTTTGCTTTGCTACCCAGAAAAGCCTGACTCTACCTTCTTGGCATGCTGGTGCTTCATCACCATTATTTTTATTTCCAGTTGTAGATTTAAACTCCAAAATTTGGTTCAAGATTCAGAATTTTACTAGAACTGATTTTTGATTTGTTAAGATTTAAAGTCACGCGATAGTTGTAAATTTAAGTTCGTATTTTTCGCGCATTGGCAGAGCTTCAGTCTTGCCTATATTCGAGTTTTCGATACTGGTCATTCTTTGGATAACTGTATTCTCTATTCGGTTCAAATATACGTTTAGATCCATATTTTCATTCTAGACCAGAGCTAAAGGGAGTTGGAGGTGAAGAGGTTGAGTTTAATTTCTCTCCTGTTTGTTAAGTTCTTTGTTTGTATTTTGGTTATCCAAGTTTGATTTTGCTTTGCATAATTTGCCCATCATTAAAGTTAATGGTGATGGATAGGGTAAGTTTCTTCCTAATATTGATCTTCCAGTGTAGCGTTTGAAATAATTGGTTACTAATTAACTAAACCATGACAATTTAATTCAACCGTGTCACATTTAGTTTTATAGCGATCTAATTTTGTAACACATCTCTGAGGATCGACACCCGTACTTACTACAGCGATCAATCATACACTTGCGAAATTCACAACATAAATATACAACTGAAAATGTATGATCAATAGTACTTAATAATGAATAAGTTAGATAATTTTTTAGACTATCATAATTTTCAAATTATTATAGAGAAATTAATATATTATAATTGCTATCAAAAATATTTGCTAAACTTATTGTAGTATATTTCTATATATTAGAAATTTTAATTGATAGTTTCTCATAATTTGCACCTATCAATAATTGCTTCTTCTTAAAAAGTTATTCATTATTTTATCTAAAAAACTCAAAATATTGTATATGACATGGTTGCTATTTGGAATATTGTAATATTTTATAAATAATTATTACAATTAAAAACTTATAAATTTTTTTCACTTATTATATGGGTATAGAAATACTTGTTACAAATTAAAAAAATAAAAAACTTCATCAACCTCTTAAAAGGAACATTTTCGACCATTAATTAATTGTCATTGTGCGAATTTTTGTTCATAAAAAAAAATTAGTGATTTTAGGAACTTTAATTCCTGACCAAGAAATATAAGAAGAAAAACACCTTATCCCGCATTAAGAACGTTTGGAAAGAAAAATCTTTCGTCTAGGTCTAGCTCTTCTATTAATTCACATCTCTTCTATTTAATCTAATAATAATATGTAAAGTGGCTAATTTCGAATTTACCATTAAAATAAGAAAAGTGAAACTTTAATACTTTATTCCTTCCTTGGATCACTAAAATATTAATACCATTCATAAACTTCAGTACATATATATTTTCAGTGATTTAGAAAAAGTTATTAAAGTATATTTTGTTTTTAGGTAGTTAATAGATTCCACTACAAAAAAAAAGTCAAGAAATAATATACTTTTAATTATGATGGTAATTATTTTTATTGAAAATCTGATGGTTGTGATTATATGATCAAATAATCTAATGATATTATGATGATAATTATTTTTATTGATTTAGGAAAAGATATCAAAATATATTTTGTTTTTAGGTAGTTAAGAGATTCTGTTGCAAAAAAAAAATCAAGATATTATATATTTTTAATTATAATGGTAATTATTTTATTGAAAATCCGACGGTTGTGATTATATAATCAAATAATCTAACGGTTCAAAATCTCAAATTTATGAGAAAATTCGAAAAGCTCATGTCATCACAACATTGCTTTTATATTATAGTATAGATTATTAAAATTCTAAATTCAACCGCTTATCAATTAATCTTCTTTTCCTAAGAATTTATCTCTATTTTTATCTTTATATCAATCAAACAAAATTTAAAATTTTACAGTTTATTAATTCCTCCCATGAATTGCTCTGTATTAGTTATTCCATTCCCTTTATCAATTGAGTTACTCACTCACCAATCACTATCTTGTAAAAAGTAATGCCTCCCCCTCCCCCCTTCTCCTTTCAAATTTCATACTTCAATTCATGGAATTGTTGGTAAGAAACGATTTTCTTCTCTCTATGTATAATTTGTACAATTTTCTATATGATAAAAGTCGATACAGACATTCAAAAACTAATTATCTTTATGGCCTGTTCAAGGTAGTTATTTAATTATTCGTCTTTTTCGTTTTGTCCCGGTTTCTATCTACAACATTAATTAAACTTTTTTCACTTTAACATTAGATCCTTTTTTAGATGGTATAAATTTGCAGAATTTGCTAAAGTAGAAAATGTTGGTGCAGGACATTCAAATGCTAAGTCGCCATGACCCATTTAAGGTAGTTTCTTTATTGTCCTTCTGTTTTGTTTTATCCCAATTGTATTTCCATCCTTAAACAAACTTCGTTTTCGCTTTAGCATTGTGTTATTTTAATAGATATTATAAATTACAAATATAAATATAGATTTAGATTAATGTAGAATTTATTTTTTTGAAGTACTTTTTTCCTATTATGTTTCCAATTAGTTTGCACGAGTTCTATTAGTTTTTTAATAGTTCAACCCCTTTTTTATTTTCACAGGATCAATTTTATGGGTTATGACATCAAGTATTGGTGATATGTCATGTATCATCTCTAGTGATGTCCCGTAAGTTGTATTTGTTTATCCATACTTCCTACTAAAAAGTTAGAATATTTAGGTGTAACCTTTGCTGTTGAACTCAACCACATAAATTTTTTTTACGGTTTTGTCAAATTTTCTGTCCCTATGTTATATTTCTATTAAACAAGGAATATTATTAAAGTTATTTGGGTCATACTCGATGAACATGTTAATGAATCTATGTTCGGTATGATGTCGTAGTTCATGTAAATTTAATTTATTGCTACAAGTGAGGGATGTGTGTGGATGGTTACAAGACAGTAGTTGCTTAGAGTTTGAGAAATTAAGTTGGTGTTTTCTTTAAGAATTGAAAGGATATATGTCATTCTATCAAAAAAATAAATAAATAAGGAAAAGATGGCATCAAACAATCAAATCTACTGGAATAAACATGTTAAGTTCTTTGGATCTTGGTTCATACTTTGTATAGCAAGGCTATGTAATCAATAAATTATTATATCCCACTTGCACTTTGTAGTGATGCAAGAGGATTTAACTAAAACCTCAAGGCCTTCGTTGTAAGTCAGTATACGAGATTATGATATAATTATTAGTTTTGAAATTAAGTTTGTGTTATTTATATAAAAAGTGTACACGCACAACAGAAAAATTTTCTATGGTGATACATAAGTGTGTATCATATGTAACTAGAATGATGCATTTGATCGTGTTGTGGGTTTGAGAAAATCTTTGCCCTAGAATAGGTTAACTGTCCCATTAAATTATTTTCTTGATGTTGAAATATTTTTTCATCAATATAAAATATAGTACTTACTAAAATAATAGTGAAGATTGTGTTTTCTCCTAACAATATTTTTCATAATATAAAAATTCCATACAATAACATGGGCACGAACTAGTAATTCATACTTTAACAATCTTCCAATTAGTAATTTTTTTCTGCCTGCAGATAATTACAATTATAATTTTGACAAGAGATGTCACTTTATTTTATAAAGGGCTACGAGCTCAAAAAGCCTTCGTATACGGTCGAAAATTTGGAAATAAACATTTCTTGTACCCCAAGGTTTTAGCTTGTAGCCCAAGGCAGAATATTTCACGGAAATAGTCAGTTGATACATAAGAAAATTATTGATTATTGATTTAACTAAATTACACAACAATGTCACTCAAAAAGCCAGAATAGTAGTAACATGTTGGATATTAATTTAACGAAATCACACAAATACAATAACTGTTCCTATGAATCCTGCTTCAATGGGGTCTGAGAACCAAATTACACGAATAATTACAGGGTTTAGACAATTACACATTACACAGGCTCTTTTATCTGTTTTCTTAAGAGCTGCCAAAGCCGAACTTATTTCCGTAACTAGAAAGCAGCAAATGTAGATATGCTATGCCTTCAAAGAGGTTTTGCAAGACGGCAAGAGTTGAATGATGGTCTTTCCGTTTCATGATCTTGGATCTGCATGTCAACAGGGCTATGATGCGAAGTCGCATAATTTACTGATCTGATCACTGTCTTCCACAATTATCCATGTTTGGTTAGGCTTTGATGGCCCGTTCGTGAGCTTTGATTGGACTTACGGCATCTAACTTGAGCTTATCCTTGGCTGGCTTCTGTGTTCCAGAAGTCCTTTTGACAGCAGATCTTGCTGGTGCCTCGGCTGCTGGAGTTCCTGGGCAAATAGAAATAGATAATATAATACACGCAGCTAAGTTTAGCCAATTCAGGTTTCTGCATAATGCACGTATATATTTTACCGGCGCATCTTTGAACCAGTATGAGGTTGGATCTGGTGCCCACCAGGGGAGGGGGGAATGAGTGGGAATGAGGCCAAGCCTTCACTTAACCATCATGAACAATATCAGCCTTAACACTGATGTAGATCAACAGGCCATTGAGAAATAAATGTTAACAAATTAATGAAATGTATAAGCTTCTTCCCACAAACTACTAAAAATTAAATGCAGAAGCCAGCAGAGAGTGGGTCAGAACAGCAAGTGCAGACATACCATTACTCGGTAAAGACAAACGCTTCTGGGACTTAAAGTCCTGGACTGTAGCTCTTTCCTTAGGATTGCTGCGAGACCTTGAGCTAGTAACAAGCCTAGGTTTAGTTTGTTCAACATCTTGATGAACTTGTTCGGGTTTTGTATTGAATATCGTAGTGTTCTCCGCATCTTGAGTGCCTGCTGTCTTGCTAGGGGAGGATCCGTCAGAATAAGGCAGGGCCGTCTTTTCAGTAAAGGAGTTTGGCCTCTTTCCGGTGGATTTGAGTTGCGTCCTCCCCTTGTTCCCTCCTTCAGCTTCTCCGCTGTCAAGTATCTTTTCTCCATCCTTCACATTGATGTCAAGAAGTCGGTTTTCCCAGGGACGTACAGCCATCCATCTCTCCAACCAATTCCAACCCCAGCTGCCTTTATCTGGCTCAAAGCCAGAGCTAGCTGCCAGCTGTCTTGACCTTGCTTGCCACTACAACATATACTGATGTCAGATACTAACCCATATGAAATATTGATAAACACCCAAGGGAAAACAATGAAAGATGGAAACCAGTTCAGAGCAACACCAATGTCACATTTCTTTTGTCGGTATATAATCTCTCTGTCCAACATTGGTAGTCGATTCTATAGAATATGCCAAAGTAATTACTAAATGCATTTACAATGTTGAAATGGGTTTTCAGCCAATAAAAACAACATTAAGTTCTCGGAAAAGCAAACTCTAACAATAATATGGGAATAGAGTCGTAAGTGTTTTTGACAATGAAATGCATGAATATAGGACAAGGGCAGTACCTTACTATCGTTCACTAATGATAGTTGGACAATTGTGTCGTAAATATTGCTATCCCTAGTTTGTTATGCTGAATGAGAGAAAGACAAAAATAGATTCTTGAGCCCTCGGACACTCCGAAAACAACTTCCAGTGTTGGTTCCACTATTTGTGGGGTTTAGGGATATCTAGTTGTAGACAACCTTACCCCTATAAGCTTAGCAGAGAGACAAATTCCAAAAGACCCACATGGAGAGAGAAAATAAAAGTCAGAGCACATTTTTGGTGAGTTAGAACATTTTGAAAAAATTTAGATGTAAACACAACAATTGGACTAATCCAACACAAGAAAAACTGAAAGACACCTGAAACCATATCCTATCCAAAGTTGAGAGAGATGATACCCTTCTTATCACTTCAATCCATGTACATCTTACCGGTGTCTTGCTTATCAAAATTGACAGATTTATTCAACACATATTACGTAATCAAAATCAGTTTTACATCAAACCCATGTGAAGAATTGCTTCCTGCATCTTAGACGTCATAATCTATGGCTCACCGCTTATGTATGAACTAAGAAGTTAAGAATCACATTCAAACGAAAATGTTGGATGCTCATCATGGCAAGGATGAAATGGTAAGCATGGTAAAGACCAAAGCAGTCAAGACAGAACTGAAATTGCTTCGGAAAAGAAGAATAGTAGTTAGAATCTCCCATGTGAACAGGAAAATTGCATTTCTAAGCAACGCTCTTAAACTTCAGCCTAAGTATCAATTAAGGCGAATTAGAAAGTCTCAAGAAGCTAGCCTGGCAGCCACAACGTACTGTGCCGGATGAAATGGTAACCCTTTTTCCTTTTGGGGGGGCAGGGGTGTAAGAGTGAGACTCCACCAGCTTTCCATCTCAGTTCGCTAGTGGAGTTCAACCTGCCTTTGGGCAGGGGTTATGCCTATATAAGCCCAAAGGGTTTGGCCCACTAACCCACAACATCCCTAGCAAGTAAGAAGTTGTGGCCACAAAGGTTTCAACTTTAGTCTTGGCCCTCTTGGGGGTAGAACCGTAGAAGGCCACAATCTCACCAGCTCAACCAAGTTGGTTTGGTGAATGATACAGCAACTTTTACCATAACTTAAAGCTGATATCGACTGTGCTTTACTGGTATCTCAGAGAGGAATGCTAAGCAATGTGTAGAAGCTGAGGTCCAACCTGATTAGCCAGTGCATAAGCCATAGCTCTCTCACGCTTGGCCGCAGCTTCCTGCCTCTTAAGCAACTTAGCTTGTATCTCTTCCACAGAACCAACACTATCGCACCATCCCTCCTGAATCAACAAACAGGCAATAAGTTCAAATTCAGGCCTTCCAAGCCACCATGTGAATTGTTAAGTATGAAGAAGATTCTATTGTTCAAACGACTTTGTGCATTGCCAATTTCAAAGGAAAGCACTAAAGCGTTCACCAGCAATTAGGAAAAACAACATATTAGTACCCAGAATGTCAGGAATAAATAGCATTCAGTGCCAGTACGCATGTCTAACCACCCGGATCTAGCATCTAGGTCATAGTGAAATGAATGCGTTTGCCGTAATATAATTTGCATAGTATTCGTCAAATCTTTCTGGCGGAGGGGGCAGATACACAAATAGGGGAGAATACAGTGCCTATGATCAATGGTTCATCGATTGCTTAACTGCATACTCATGGAAACAAACTCAAACATGGGTACAGATTAACAGACTACAGAATGACAAACAGCACAATATCCTCGCACAACCATTCAAATTGTTAACAAAAAATTTCATCTTTTGTGGAGATATGGAAGACCATTTGAATATTACCAGCACAGGACATAGGAAACAACAAACAACAACTCCCAGTGTGGAACGCCCTTTACAGGACTTAGGACCAAAAGGGAAAGAAAATCCATCATTAGAGTAAATGATCACCTCTATTTCTCGAACATGTGCCTCATCCACAAGTTGTTGCTGTGCTTTCCGTTCTGCTGTTTGACTTTCCAATGCTAAACGGACACGCCTTGCTCGGACTCGAGCTTGAACTCTCACTAAAGCTTGCATACATCTAAGAGTGATTCCAGCTTGCTTTCTCACAGCATGCCCTCTAACAAGAGCTTGGAGTCTAACCAAACCTTTCAATGCTCTTAAAGCTCGCCTAGCCTGATGACAGAAGGAAAAGTTGACAAAGATTATGTAATAATGAAATCTAGAATAATCTGTACAGCTGAGTCCATATTCAATCCAGATTCTTTCCAACTATGCCAGGTCTGTGTTGTAAACTAACATAATTTGAAAACCGTACATAAATATCATCTTTGTTTGAATTGGTGAATGATGAAACCCAGGCCATAACAAGATGAGATAACAAGCCATGGCATTTCAAGAATACCCCTTGTGTATATAAATATTAGTGGCTCAATCATATCAGAGACTTAAACTTACACCTTCCACAAAGTAACATTATGCCAAGGTTGTGGAGAATACTGTGAATAATTCTGATAAAATCCATCCGTTTTCTCGTGTTAAACAAAGAAAATGTTAAGAAGCTCACAATCCCCAAAACATTTGACCCATTCGCATCAAGGGAACCAAGGAACAATTATGCTGACCCGTTTGATCTTAAGTTTGACTAAGCATTTTAACATTAACTGCTTAGTAGCGTCCTAAACTTTAAGGCAGTCAGTTGGAGTACTGCTCTTTCTTCTTTATTGCCTATATGGAGCTAGTCACACATCAATTGCAAATTTATACAGGGTGAACTACATCATCAGCAATCTGCATGAATTACAGAGATTGAGCATGCAGCTGCAGGTAATGGAAGTCATTCAAGATAAAATGTAGTCCATAAAAGTGGTGTTAAGTCACTAATAGACATGTCAGTACTGAGATGGCAGAATGAGCTTGTAGGCTTGTAGCACACTGAGCTGTCCCCAGATGATGACCTCCCACAACTTGAGAATCATATCAATCATGATTCACAGCATCATCTGCTTCATACTATATTAACTAACCCCCTCCTTTTATAAAAAGAAAATTCAACAACACGCCCCCTCCAAGGTGGGGCTGGGGTTAAACTCAACTGTCAGGAACATTGCAAAGAGCATCACTCAGAAATGCATCCGAAAGTACTGTACCAGAAAACCACGAAAAGCAGTTTGTATGTATGTGGCAGCCCACTCTTCTCTCATTTTGTGCTGATCTTCAGTTTCATAATGAACTTGAAGAGAGGAAGATGGAGAGGCAGCTGTATCAGAAAGTGGCCTGACATCAGCGTCTTCAGCAAGCTCGCTTGTCTGGCATGATCCTTGCCAACATGCAAGGTCACCTATCTCAATAGAGTATCCCCTGTGATGTTGGGATATGCTGAGAGCCGGTTTTCTCTACAATAACAACAACATTAAACAAAAAGGAAGACAAGATATACTCCGGTCTGTGAAATTGCAGAGAGAATTTATCATGATTTATTGTGGTAAATGGATATAGATGTATCGCTATTGCCAATAACAGATCATAACTCTTATGCATATTATAACTCGGCTTGACTTCCAACTTAATCTTGTGCCAGTTATCTAGACATACCAACTAAAAAGGCATCCCCAAACCCCACTTCAACAGGATCCACATTGGGCTTGTCACTGATCATTATATACCCGTCTGATATTGATAAGGCGTATGGGTCTCAGTCATGTCAGGGGTAACATCTTATCGAACATAAAACTATATACCACAAAAGCCCTCAAATAACCAAAATGCTCCCTCCGCTTTGCCAATCAAACCTCAAATAGTATCAGAAGCATCCAAAAGATCCATGACCACCCTCCCCCCCAAAAAAAACCTCAGGGGGGGAAGCAGAGGAAAATAGGAAATACACATTGACATAGAGTGTTGACATTGGCAGCACGAGCTTGGACCACTAGCAGGCATTCTAAACCAGCTTTCTAGTAACCCATTAACTGGCAATTCCAAAACAACATCACCACATTTTAGACTTGTCCAACGAAATAGAGTTTCCTTTTACCCCACTCCAGCAACATCTACTGCACTTTATGAAACACATCATTAAAAAAATAAAGGGAAAAAAATCGATAGTAACTACTATTTTGCAAACTGTTAGGTCTGGCAAAATATAGAGCACTTTCAAGGATACCAATGTGGGTGTTATGAGTTGTTCAAAAGACTCGCAAGTAGCAACCCGAACTTGCTACTGATGTTGATGCCCTGAAAGATGCGCAGTGATTATGATTGTCCATGCATTTCTAGATGACCATATTGCTTTATAATTTAATAGATAATAATCAAATGCATGACCTATTGTGAATGAGATCCGCATAGGCTCAGTCAGCAATATCACTTGCTGCACATAGTTATACATTTCTATATGATGGTTTTCTGTTGCGCTTTAGCCTCTTTTACAACCCTTTGTTCAGCACAGCATAATATGAAAAAAAAGAATAAGGAAAAAAACTTTTCATATCTTTTGTGTTACTTTCCAAAGGTTATGCACGAAAACAAGCATAATACTGTAATTCAATAAGGTTCCCATGAATCCCTTCAATAGTGGAGGTAAACTGCACTCAGTCTACCCACTGCGTCTAGAAACAATATTTCAAGAAGACTCAAAAAGGAGAAAACCCTCGGAAAAGATAACAACTATAATGTCTCTGCAAAATAGGACCTGATGGAGCTAAGAATGGGGGGGGGGGGACTCACACTTTCATCTTTAGACGAAGATGATGAACGTTCTGGCTTTTTAAAACCAACCAGTGCTCTAATCCATTTCCCTGGTACACCCATATTCCTCCCTGATAACTCAGCCTCAACTGCAAAGCATACTCAAAAAACATTAATAAGTTTCGTGATCTAATAGGCCAGATGCTGGCAGACTGCACGTGCAAACAGTAATGTAGCACCAAATGAAGATTGTATAAAGCAAATATCAAATATGAGAATTCTTATCTGCAATTGATAAAAAATTCGAAAACAAACACGAGCCCAATCATGCACAACAACATAGGGAAAAGCCATTTCGAGCAAGCAAAGAAGAAAAATGATCAACCTTATAAGGTAACTTAACCATCAAGGTCCGACTAATTAAGAGAACCATACTGTTAAGAATGAACTATAAACAATTTTCACGGTTCTTAAATGTGGTCCATAAATTCGACTGCTGACACCCAAGTTCATGATGGCTTAAGAATCATTGATGAGACAATTGATCTTCAAATGACTTCTATTTCTGGATTCTAAACCAGTAAGACCACTATGGAATTCATGACAACACAAAATTCAAATAGGAGGCACTCTGAAAAGCCCTCCATCAAGAATCAAATTCGCCATTATAACCAACCATGATCTATGTACCAACCCAACAAAAGCAGCGGCAATTCATCATTTCGACATCAACAATGACCCAAAAAAGCAGAAGCGCTGCAAAGCAACAATATTTGAGAGCCTATAACTCAATCTATGTACCAACCCATGGTCAGAAACTTCGATTTAATTGGCTATAGGAATAACCCAGTTTCAACTTTATACCCTTATCAAATTCAAGTAACAATCTACTTCAACCAATCCCCTATGTTTTTGGGTTCAAATTCAACAAGGACTATTCCCTCAACACATAAACACAAACGAAAAACGAAATTCTCCTAACTAAATTGCTATTAAAAAAAACAAATTTAAAGATACTGTTAACCGACAGATGAATTTGCCACTTTGACACCCAGATCGAGAGAACCCCGAACTAAAACTAAATTTCAAAAAAGAACAATCACAATGATCAACTCACAGACTCAATTAAGCTCAAATTAATCAAGTAAAATGCACAACAGAAGCAAAAAACCAAATCGAAAAGGCTGAATGTATAAATTCGCAAAAAATTGAAATTGAAGCAGATTGAGTAGAAGGAAGTTCGAGTACCAATGCTTCTGAGTTAAGAAAGCATCAAATTGAGTGAATTGGACTTCAGCATTGCGAAGATCTCCATATGAAAAAGTGTTTCTTTTACACTTGTACTAGCTTTTCTCTCTCGTGAATTTCATGGAGGGTCGCTTTTCTGATGCCGATTGAAGAGAGAGACAGCGAGAGAGAGCGAAGAGCAGGAGTGTGAGTGCACTGATCTCTTTTACGACGCCGTTTTGGGCTGTCCAAGGAAATTATCAAATCAAATCAGTGTGACTACTGGTTACCTTTAGATTTCGGAAGAGCTTGTTTTTTACAAGGTTCAAGTACAGCTGAAAATTTCTGTGGTTCGTTTGTCCAAATTTATCCAATTAGAAGAAATTCGATTTGGTGACAAATTTGTGGTCTTGAAATTTGAGCAAATTGGCCTTATTTGAATTAAAATATGCATCGTGTTCAGATGTAAGTGTTAGAACCAAAATTATTTAAATTTATAAATTTATTTGAATTTGAACATTAGAGAACTAGGCTCATATATAATTTTGCTTCAAATCTCCAAGTACTTATCAAAATTTCAGCAACAGAATTCAGTCACAAATATTATTTCGATCATAATATTGACTAGTCCATAACAAGATGTCAAAATTAGTAATCCTAGGATGAGATTTTTTGTCAAAATTGTTCGAATGCAAACTTTTCTATGCCTACTCTCAAGTTTGTAGAGGTGGACGGTTATGGAATAAGGATGGTTCATTCCTCTCTCACAAAGAGATGATAGCCTCAATATTTGGTCTCATGACGCTCAACTTTATTAGTTGTCTTGATGCCACTTGAAACAATTTGTTATAAGCTTACAACTCTATATTTTTATGATATTTTAGGGTTGTAATGTGATAGTCAACTTATTCTATAGTGAGACACTTTCTATTTATATGAATGTATTACCTGTTGGCTGCTAACGGAAAAGAATTATATAGTTTAAAATATAATATGTGAGCATCAGTTAGATTAATTGATAAAGTCGTTAGGAGTTATTATCAGAGACTTAGACTAAAATTCTGCCCATATCAACTTTTATGCTTCATTCGCACAAAATATATAGATACACACACAAATATGTGTGTGTGTGCGCGCGCGCGTGTGTGCACGCGTAATATGGTGTAGTCATATATCATATATGTAGGTAGGGATTGAAGTTGCATCCAAACCCGAAAAACCGGCCCCGAATCCGCCCCATTTATGGCGGGTATGGGTACGAAAACTTATTAAAAAATAGGTATTGCGTTTGAAAATGGGTATGAGTATGAGTATGGGTATGGATTCTTAAAATTCGTACCCGATTGTGTACCCAATTTGCTAATAAAAGAGGACCAAAATACGATAAAATCAAAAAATAAATGTTTGGCATGAAACTCTGAGTGTATAGTGTTTATTTATGTAGAAATGAAAAATTAAATTTTTTACATTTTTAACTTCCATAAGTTTATCCGACATAAATTTTAGTAGCGTCCCTTGAAATTGCTAATCAAATATACCATGTATGCAAATATGGGTTGAATATGGATGATACTTTGCGCACTCTATATATACCCGAATAAAACCCGTAAGCTCGAAAAATTCGATGAGTATGGGTATGGGTACAACCATCCAAAACTCGATGGGTATGAGTATAGGTATGGGTATGACTTTTGAAAATGGGTATGGGTGCAGGTATAGCTCAACCCGCCCCGAACCCGCCCCATGCCATCCATATGTGTGGGTGTGTGTCTAGAGAGAGAGAGAGAGAGAGAGAGAGAGAGAGAGAAAGAGAGAGAGAGAGAGAGAGAGAGAGAGGATACCAAAGTCTATGTTATTTGAGTTTAGAAAATTATTAGTCTTTTGGTCTTTATTTTACCAAACTCAAACTATTGATGATCAATAAAGGGTAAAGTTCTCCCATTAGATTTTTTTTTCCCCATTCACAACACTCAAATCCAAGACTCTGTTTAAAAAGAATAAGTGTCAAGTTAATTGAATCAACTTGTACTTGTAGTTCATAAAATTATGCTTTAAATTTATTTATTCGACATAAGTAAATTTGTTTATTTTATTGGAATTGCTCTCAAACTAGTCAAGTCCTAACTTTATTAGTTTTTTTTAATTGGGAAATTTATAGGAGGGTCATACATCAAAAAGCCTTCAACCAATTCATTTTTTTTGCAACAATTGAGTGTTGCTTTTGGAGGGGAAAACAAGTGAGTGAAAAAGTAAAAGCAAATGCAACTACCAAAATACTCTTAATGAGTTAAACCTTTCTCTCTCTCCACCTGGGTTTCTTTACCTGGGTTGTCACTTTCTCTCTTCACCTGGGTTGTCATTTTCTCTCTCCACCAAAGCTTGGAAGCAAAAACAGGGGCTCGATTTGCGCCATGGCCTAAATCGAGGGGTTTGTGCGAAGTAGACCGATGCTCTCTCTCTCTCTCAATCTCTCTCCATAATTGAATCTACTCTTGAAAGTGTGTGGTAGTAAGTAATTGTACTTCAAAATTGAGGGAAATTTTGCCCCAATTTCTTCAATGAAGCATGAATGTGAGAGAAGAAGTGGGTGAGGCAAGGTGTATAGGTATAGGTCAAAGAAAGTGCAGAAGGAGGCTTGAACTTGAGCTTGAAGTGTTTGATAATTGTGAATACCTGACAATAGAGGTCAGCCGTAAACTAGGAGATGGAAGGGTTTGAACATCTGACGGTGGTAGACGACTGTAAGCAGCATAGTAAACAACAGGTACGTGAAATATTGTTTTAACTTTAAGAGTTTGGTATATGGAATGACGTTATGATGAATGTTTTAGGCTGTAGGAAGGATAAATGTCTGGGATTTAATGTATTTCACGTTGTTGGTCATCATTTACCATGCTATCATAAGAGTAGTTGTTGCATAAACCCAATTGCATGGGTGGCCGAGAGAATGTAGGAGGGTGGGATTGGGGTAATTCTATTCCAAGGAAGATAATATTGTTAAAACCCACATTGACTACGAACAAAGTGGTGGTAAACCAGGAGAAATGTGGTATTCACCATGGTAGACATTGTGTACTAAATAGGTACACCAAGAGATTAAGAGAGAGAGAAAGCATCTGTGTACTTCGCACAAACCCTTCGATTTAGGCCATGGCGCAAATCGAGACTCTATTTTTGCTTCTAAGTTTTGGTGGAGATAGAAAGCGACAACCCAGGTGGAGAGAGAAAGTAACAACCCAAGTGGAGAGAGGAAGTGGAGAGAGAGGAAGGTTCAACTCATTAAGGGTATTTTAGTAATTGCACTTGCTTTTACTTTTCTACTCACTTGTTCCCCCCCCCCCAAAAGTAACACTTATTTATTGCAAAAAAAATGAGTTGGTTAAAGGCTTTTTGTTGTATGACCCTCCTATTAATTTTCCTTTTTTATTTATGATCCGTGTTAGTCATAAGTTTATTAGATTTTTTCATTCACAATATTGGAATTTGTTGTAAGCAACTTCTCATCCATATAATTGATGCCAGTGATTGTTGATCAATTATGATCCGTGTTGGTTGATGCTATTCAATGTTGCTGAATGTTGAATGTTAATAAATTATTAACTATAAACTATGATTACGTTTTAAATAGTAATAAATGTTGATAAGCGTCAATGATGAGTTGAAAAAAATAAGCTCTCAATTTTGAACTTATCTTGATGAAATTTCAAATAAAATAAGTCGGTTCGACAGACTACGTGACTCTGTGAAATTACAAGGTGTTGGCATACGTCCATAGCGGCCTTCACCTTAGCTGGCTCATCCTCAATTCCTCCCTCACTCACAATGATGGCTAATAGTTTGCCCGAAGATAGCCAAAGATATGAATTTTACCTCTTTTTGTTGAATTGATTCTTGACATAGTTAAAATCAGTGCAATAAGAGATTAAAAAAAAATCCATATGATGATGTTGGAGTCCAATTTTCAGTGATGTGTCATTTAAAATTTTATATTAAATTTTTTAAAAAGTTTTCACACATATGAAATACACGTACACTTATAATAACGTACACTTATAATAACTCTAATTCAAGCAATTGGTGCAAGGTGGATTGCAACCGGGGAAGAGAATCAAGTGCGGGATCTGCTATTAGTGTCACCAAATCCATGTAAATGCTATCAAGGAAACTCTAGGTGGGAAGAGATAATGCAAAGCCTTGAGCCTGGATGACACAATACATTAATAGTCAAGAAGCAGGTACTATTTCTCGGGAAGATGATGGGGATTGCATTATAGTTTGTTATAGGGTCACCGTGCTATCTATGTCAATGTTTAAGGTTGCGGGTACATTTGTTATTTAGTAATCTAACATAAAGTAACTATGTATACCTAACACTTTTATTAATAATATGCATCCATTGCCTCACAGGCAAAAAAAAAAAAAAAATCGTTATAATAATTTCAAGTGATTCCATCATTGGTCGTCATTGGTTAAATTCTCATTCTAGGGCCATCATTGTCTTGTGAAAATATACTGCCTAACATCTTTAAAGGTTAAGAGCCCATTATTTTCAACTTATTATGAGTAACTTATTGTTGATGAGTGTTTATCACTACTGATTATCTTAAATAGAAAATATAACTAAGTACTTAAGTTTGCTAATTAATGCTAATGAATACCGCTTAATGTTAAATAATAATGATAAATATTTTTGATAAGCTAAACAAAATAAACCCTAACCACTAAATAATGAATAACATTGCAATCTCCATCACCGAATTTGTAGAATTTAAATAGACCATAAGAAGTCAACCTATGCAAAGTCGAAGTAATGTAAGATCATTTTAAAAAAAAATTCCCCCCCCCCCCCCAAAAAAAAAGCCTTTAGAACAATCTGGAATTCCTTCTCCTCCTCAGCATCCAACGGCAACGGCCCATATTGGAAAAGAGTATTCTGGACCCCCCACCCCTTTTTCCTGGATCTGGCGGAATCAACGGCTCTAGACCCATCTCACGGCTCATCTGCAAATCCCCACCGTCCAATATCCGAGCTTCAAAACGACAAAAAAGGAAACCGAATAATAAGGAAAAAAAACCCTTTTGAAAATTCCACATATATAAAACAAAAAACCGACCCAGGTCTTCTGCCTCTTCTTCTTCAATCTGCTTAAATTTGGGCCAGGAATCAACGAATTCTTCGATCTTCTTCATCGTTGTTGTTGGGGTTTGGGGGTCTGAGGAGAGAGAAAGCAAAGGGAGAGAAACAAGAAGATGTTTGGAAGAGGGCCCAAGAAGAGCGATAACACCAGGTACTATGAGATACTTGGTGTTCCGAAGAACGCATCTCCTGAAGATTTGAAGAAGGCTTACAAAAAAGCCGCCATCAAGAATCACCCCGATAAGGGTGGTGATCCTGAGAAGGTTTGGTTTGATTTTGTCTTTTTGAATTCTTATCGAACTTTTTGTAGTTTTATTGTCGTTGAATCATTATTTGAGTGTGTTAGGTGGGTTCTGTTGTTTGGATCTTTGATTTTCTGTGTTTATACTGTAATTCAATTATGGACTGTGGGTTTTCCTTTTATGGGTATTGCTTTAGAGAAGGAATCTAGCGTTTCAATTGAGTTGAACGGCATAATTTTGATGGGATTCGTCAGTATTGTGATTGGAAAATGAGCTGTATCATAAACATGAGATCGATTAGTTATGCTTTGATTTGAGCTTCTTCTAGACCTCAGATTTATTGGTAGATTGGAATTCTACTCGTTGGGGACCTTGATTTGGTGCAGATGTAGATGAATTGATGGGAAATTACTGGATTGAGTATGGGTGAGTTGATGGGCTATTATTGAATTTATGGTTTAGTTGGTAGCTTTGAAAGTTCTTGTGTTTGTGGGTAGTGATGTAGAAGTACTATGGAACTATGGATTGTTCAACATCAAAATCCTTGCAATTCCAACTCTCTTGTAGTTTTATGTACCTATTGCTGCATGTGGTGGTAATTTGGGGAAGAGATTGGATAGCAATGGGGGCATGGCACATGTTGGGATTTGTTCAAATCTGTTGTTGATGAATCAGATTTAAGTCTGGTGTTTGGTAGTGGTGAAGTGAAGCTGGAAGTTAATGTTAAATATTGAATGCTGATG